>CM075733.1:87881992-88375774 GCA_037974335.1 Prionace glauca | reverse complement strand
TCACGTGCTCACTGTGTGTCATCAGCAAATTTACTAATCCGCCCAACTATACCCTCATCCAGATCATTAATAAAGATTACAAACAGCAGTGGCCCCAAAACAGATCCCTGAGGCACACCACTCGTAACCGAACTCCATGATGAATATTTACCATCAACCACCACCCTCTGTCTCCTATCCACTGGCCAATTTCTGATCCAATTCCCTAGATCTCCCCCAATCCCATACATCTGCATTTTCTGCAGAAGCCTACCATGGTGAACCTTGGAGGGAGAGAGAAGAGGGAGGGGGAGGGAGGGGGGAGGGAGAGAGAAGAGGGAGGGGGAGGGAGAGAGAAGAGGGAGGGAGAGGGAGAGGGAGAGAGAAGAGGGGGGGGGAGGGAAGAGGGGGGAGGGGGAGGGAAGAGGGGGGAGGGGGAGGGAAGTGGGTGGGAAGTGGGTGGGAAGAGGGAGGGAGAGAGGGGGAGGGAAGTGGGTGGGAAGAGGGAGGGAGAGAGGGGGAGGGAAGTGGGAGGGAGGGGGGAGGGAGAGGAGGGGGAGGGGGAGGGAAGAGGGAGGGGGAGGGAAGAGGGAGGGGGAGGGAAGAGGGAGGGGGAGGGAAGAGGGAGGGGGAGGGAAGAGGGAGGGGGAGGGAAGAGGGAGGGGGAGGGAAGAGAAGAGGGAGGGAAGAGGGAGGGGGAGGGGGAGGGAAGAGGGAGGGGGAGGGAAGAGGGAGGGAGGGGGAGGGAAGAGGGAGGGAGGGAGGGGGAGGGAGAGGGAGGGAAGAGGGAGGGGTGGGAGGGAGGGGGAGGGAAGAGGGAGGGAAGAGGGAGGGAGGGAGGGGGAAGAGGGAGGGGGAAGAGGCAGGGAGGGAGGGGGAAGAGGCAGGGAGGGAGGGGGAGGGAAGAGGCAGGGAGGGAGGGGGAGGGAAGAGGCAGGGAGGGGGAGGGAAGAGCAGGGAGGGAGGGAGGGGGAAGAGGGAGGGGGAAGAGGGAGGAAGAGGAGGGAAGAAGGAGGGAGAGGGAAGAGAGGGGGAGAGGGGGGAGGGAAGAGGGAGGGAGGGGGAGGGAAGAGGGAGGGAGGGGGAGGGAAGAGGGAGGGAGGGGGAGGGAAGAGGGAGGGAGGGGGAGGGAAGAGGGAGGGAGGGGGGAGGGAAGAGGCAGGGAGGGAGGGAGGGAGAGGGAAGAGGGAAGAGGGAAGGAGGGAGGGAGGGGGAGGGAGGGAGGGGGGAGGGAGGGAGGGGGGAGAGGGGAGAGGGAGGGAAGAGGGAGGGGTAGGAGGGAGGGGGAGGGAAGAGGCAGGGAGGGAGGGAGGGAGGGAGGGGGAGGGAGGGGGAAGAGGGAGGGAGGGGGAGGGAAGTGGGAGGGAGGGAAGAGGGAGGGAGAGGGAGGGGAGGGAGGGAGGGAGTCGGAAGAGGGAAGGAGGGGGAGAGGGAGGGAGGGGGAAGAGGGAAGGAGGGGGAAGAGGGAAGGAGGGGGAAGAGGAGGGAGGGGGGAAGAGGGAGGGAGGGGGAAGAGGGAGGGAGGGGGAAGAGGGAGGGAGGGGGAAGAGGGAGGGAGGGGGAAGAAGGAGGGAGGGGGAAGAGGGAGGGAGGGGAAGGGAGAGGGAGGGAGGGGGAAGAGGGAGGAGGGGGAAGAGGGAGGGAGGGGGAAGAGGGAGGGAGGGGGAAGAGGGAGGGAGGGGGAGAAGAGGGAGGGGGAGGGAAGAGGAGGGGGGAAGAGGGAGGGGGGAAGAGGGAGGGGGGAAGAGGGAGGGGGGGAAGAGGGAGGGGGGAAGAGGGAGGGGGGGAAGAGGGAGGGGGGAAGAGGGAGGGGGGAAGAGGGAGGGGGGAAGAGGGAGGGGGGAAGAGGGAGGGGGGATGAGGGAGGGGGGAAGAGGGTGGGGGGAAGAGGGAGGGGGGAAGAGGGAGAGGGAAGAGGGAGGGGGAAGAGGGAGGGGAAGAGGAGGGGGAAGAGGGAGGGGGAAGAGGGAGGGGGAAGAGGGAAGAGGGAAGAGGGAAGAGGGAGGGGGAAGAGGGAGGGGGAAGAGGGAGGGGGAAGAGGGAGGGGGAGAGGGAGGGGAAGAGGGAGGGGGAAGAGGGAGGGGGAAGAGGGAGGGGGAAGAGGGAGGGGGAAGAGGGAGGGTGGGAAGAGGGAGGGGGAAGAGGGAGGGGGAAGAGGGAAGAGGGAGGGAGGGGGAAGAGGGAGGGGAGGGAGGGGGAAGAGGGAGGGGAGGGAGGGGGAAGAGGGAGGGAGGGGGAAGAGGGAGGGAGGGGGAAGAGGGAGGGAGAAGTGGGAGGGAGAAGAGGGAGGGGGAGGGGAGAGGAGGGGAGGGGGAGGGGAGAGGAGGGGAGGAAGAGGGAGGGCGGGCGGGAAGGAGGGAGGAGGAGGAGGAGGGCGGGAAGGAGGGAGGAGGAGGAGGAGGGCGGGAAGGAGGGAGGAGGAGGAGGAGGGCGGGAAGGAGGGAGGAGGAGGAGGAGGGAGGAGGAGGGAGGAGGAGGAGGAGGGAGGAGGAGGAGGAGGGCGGGAAGGAGGGAGGAGGAGGAGGAGGGCGGGAAGGAGGGGAGGAGGAGGAGGAGGAGGGCGGGAAGGAGGGAGGAGGAGGAGGAGGAGGGCGGGAAGGAGGGAGGAGGAGGAGGAGGAGGGCGGGAGGAGGAGGAGGGAGGGCGGGAGGAGGAGGAGGGAGGGCGGGAGGAGGAGGAGGGAGGGCGGGAGGAGGAGGAGGGAGGGCGGGAGGAGGAGGAGGGAGGGCGGGAGGAGGAGGAGGGAGGGCGGGAGGAGGAGGAGGGAGGGCGGGAGGAGGAGGAGGGAGGGCGGGAGGAGGAGGAGGGAGGGCGGGAGGAGGAGGAGGGAGGGCGGGAGGAGGAGGAGGGAGGGCGGGAGGAGGAGGAGGGAGGGCGGGAGGAGGAGGAGGGAGGGCGGGAGGAGGAGGAGGGAGGGCGGGAGGAGGAGGAGGGAGGGCGGGAGGAGGAGGAGGGAGGGGGCGGAGGAGGAGGAGGGAGGGCGGGAGGAGGAGGAGGGAGGGCGGGAGGAGGAGGAGGGAGGGCGGGAGGAGGAGGAGGGAGGGAGGAGGAGGAGGAGGGAGGAGGAGGAGGAGGGAGGAGGAGGAGGGAGGGAGGAGGAGGAGGAGGAGGAGGAGGAGGGAGGAGGGAGGGCGGTAGGGGGAGGGAGGGCGGTAGGAGGAGGGAGTGAGAGAGGGCGGGAGGAGGAGGAAAGAAAAGGAAAGGGAAAGGGGAAGGAAAGGGGGGGGCGGGAAGGCGAAGGTAGGGGAAAAGAAGGGGCAAGGGGGGGAACGGGCATTGCTGGGGGGGGTGGAAGTGGGGCCGGGGGGTGGCAAAGTGGGGAGGGGTGGGGGCCTCGATAGAGTGCTCTTTTGAAGAGTTTGTGCAGACTCAAAATGGGGTGAATCCTTCTCTCGAAGAGAGAACCCAAGATTAATATATTTTTGATATTCAATGTCCCAAACTATTAAGGTTACCATGCCGTAAGCTTTCTTGATATCTTATCCACCTGCGTTGCCACTTTCAATGATCGGTGGACATGTATGCCAGATCCCTCTGTCTATCAATACCCCTAAGGGTTGTTGCAGAGGAAAGCTCACCAGTACCTTCTTCAGGGCAGTTATGGGTGGGCAGGAAGTACTAGTCTCGTGAGTGACACCCACATACTGTATAATACTGAGAAAGCACAATTTGAGGAATAGACTCTCCAGTTTTCACAACAGTAAAAGACCACGTGCTTCCCAGGAAAATGCCCTTTCCTGATTAGTTCCTCTCCAGGACACACCCAAGTCTGGCACTTCTGTTTCACAGTGCAAGGGACCCCAGATTTGATTCCTGGCTTGGGTCACGGTGTGGAGGCTGCACGTTCTCCCCATGTCTGTATGGGTTTTCTCCGACAGTTTGAAAAGTCGCTGGTTAGGTGCATTGACCTGAACAGGTGCCGGACTCTGGCAACAAGGGGAATTTCAGTGATTTCTGTAAACCTACTTCTGCCTAATGAACTTTAACTTTACAATGGCTCAAAGTGGCAGCTCATAATGACTTCCTGTAGAGCAATTCGGGATGGACAATAAATGCTGTTATAGCCACACTGACATTCTGTAAAAATGAATCAAAATAAAGCAGGAAAACTACAAAACACTTGGTCTGACACCAACAGTAAATCAAAGTCCATCAAACTCCATGCGGTGGATCCTATTCTATCTTCAAATTCTTCCCAATTCTGATACAAACTTTCAATGCTACACAGTTCCAAAATCATTTAAAATAATTTATTAAATAATTTATTTTATTAAATATTAAATAATATTATTATAATAGCATTACCAACTATAGTTATAACTGTTATAATTTCAAAATTAAATCAATCATTCTTATTCTTCCTCTTCGCCCTTTCTGTCCAGTGAGGCTGAATCCACGCCCACTTCTTCGTAATCCTTCTCCAGTGAGGCCATGTCCTCCCGTGCATCCTGGAACTCCCCTTCCTCCAGCCCTTCCCCCACGTACCAGTGGACAAAGGCTCGCTTGGCGTACATCTTATCAAATTTGAGGTTCAGGCGGGTCCAAGCCAAGGAAATTGAGGTGGTGTTGCTCAGCATACAGAGGGCCCGTTGCACCTTTGCCAGGTCACCCCCTGGTACCACCGTCGGGGGCTGGTAGTTGATGCCAACCTGTTGGAGAGAAGCAAATTTGTTTGATTTAAAATTAGGATGCCAAAGAAAATGGGGATTCTTAAATGCCCATCTCATCTCATCTCAGAAGGCTGGTTTTATCAAAAATTTCCTGTTTTTCACTGTACAAACAGACATCTACTCATTTCCCCAGGTTAAATGTTGAGTTCCTAATGCAATAAAACTGCATTGAAAAGGAAACAAACTGAGTTTAACTGCACACTGACATGGACTGTCAGGAAACCTTTTGCCTGTTTCAGTGTTCCTGGAGGATCTTGCATTCTAGATTAAAATCAAGAGTCAAACCTGGGAGAATGGCCCTTTCAAGCCCCCCTGAGAGAGATTCTCATTCGCACAGGGATGGGAATAATTTGTACAATTACTGTTCCTGGAAGGAAAACCATCTTTCAATTGAAGTGAGCTAAACATTGGCACAATCCATGTTTCCCTGGACCACATGGACCGGTCACAAAAGCCACACATTTACCTTGAACCCAGTCGGACACCAATCAACAAATGAGATTGAACGCTTAGTCTTGATGGTGGCAATGGAGGCATTGACATCCTTGGGCACCACATCTCCTCGATACAGCATGCAGCACGCCATGTACTTGCCCTGGCGGGGGTCACACTTCACCATCTGGTTGGCTGGTTCAAAGCAGGCGTTGGTGATCTCCGACACCGAGAGCTGTTCATGGAAAGCTTTCTCAGCTGATATCAGGGGGGAGAAGGTCACCAGAGGGAAGTGAATGCGGGGATAGGGGACCAGGTTAGTCTGGAACTCAGTCAGGTCCACGTTTAGGGCACCGTCGAACCGGAGTGAGGCCGTGATGGACGACACTACCTGTGCAATCAGACGGTTGAGGTTGGTGTAAGTTGGCCTCTCGATGTCAAGGTTCCGCCGACAGACGTCGTAAATGGCCTCATTGTCCACCATGAAGGCACAGTCAGAGTGCTCCAGGGTGCAGTGGGTGACCAGCACAGAGTTGTACGGCTCAACCACAGCAGTGGAAATCTGGGGAGCAGGGTAAACGGAAAACTCCAGCTTGGATTTCTTGCCATAGTCGACGGAGAGTCTCTCCATCAGGGAGGGAGGTAAAACCCGAACCAGTGCCACCCCCAAAACTGTGGAAGATGAGGAAACCCTGCAGTCCTGTGCACAGATCAGCCTGAGGGGGAAAAGACACAACACATTAAACAGGAAGTAGCAAATGGAATCTATGTTAAAAGGACAGAGGAATCAAACATGAGGGAATCTTCTCAGGATTTCTGTTCATATAGTGTGCAGTGGGTGCACCACAATAATGGACAATGGAGGAGACTGAGGGGACAAGACGAACAAATTTAGAGAGTGTCAATATGAGAGACATTAGTAATTTCAAAATCATTGGCTGTAGTGTGACCATTGTAGTTTGAAGGTGGAGTTTCAATATTTGTGCTAAAATGATAGAAACTATTTGAATAAAAAAGTGCTATTGGAAACCATCTAGATTTTAATTATAGAGCTTTAATTGAGAGACTACTAAAGTATTAATTTATTAAAAAAAGAAATGTTCGAAAGGCTGGCAAACAAATGTTTAAATAAACAAGTAGCTTTCTTACTTTCCACACTAAGGGACATAATGAGATATAGTTTGAGAACAAGTTTTCTTATAGCTTAGATGCTGTGCCCAATGAGCTTTACTATTGTGGATCACTGTGCAGTTTTGGTGTCCTGATTGGAGGGAGGATGTCCTTGCTATAGCGGAAGTACAGCAAAAGGTGGATCCAGGTGGATTCCGGGGATGGCAGGTCTGTCATATGAGAGACTAAATTGGTTAGAATTATATTCCCTGGAGTTAAGAGTGAGGGAATCTCAAAACTGATAAAATTACAGGGTAGATTCAGAAAGAAATGTCCAATGGTGGAGGAGTCCAAAACTAGGGGTCATAGTTTGAGGATAAGGAGTAAATCTGTTGGAACTGAAGTGAGGAAAAATTTCTTCACCCAGAGGGTGGTGAATGTGTGGAATTTACTTCCACCAAATGTAGTGGAGGCCAAAACATTGCCCAATTTCAAGAAGAAATTGGATATAGCTCTAGGGGTTAAAGGGATCAAGGGATATTGGGGAGGGGGGCGGGGTGTGGAAATCAGGATATTGGAATTCAGTGATCAGCCAGGATGAAAATGAATGGCAGATCAGGCTCGATGGACCAAACAGCCTACTTCTGCTTCTAGTTTCTATAAATCAAAATGTTAGCTCTTATTGACATGTTATAGACTAATTGTTATTTTGCAACAATTATGGAAGGTGAGGATTCAACAATTTATGACATAATAAACATGTCTCCAGAAGCCATTTTTGGTACAGAGATGTAAAAAGAAATAAAATAAAAAGGCTGACAAGCATTTGAGGAGAGGGAATGGAATCAACACCGAGTCTGAGAGACCTTGAAGGAGGAGAATTTAATCGTAATTATGGGATCTAAGCAGCTAATATTTTAATCTAATTTTCTTGAAAAATAAAATGCAAAGCTAATGAGGGAAATAGACGTTATTAAATGTTAATTGTTAACTTTGTCAGTAATTGACTGTATCCCAAGGTTTTCTTACATCAGAGAATTGACTAAAAAACATGAAACTCATGTACAATGCAATTTGAACCTGGTACAGTATGAAACCATCCATTGTTTAAGAGAAAAAAAAATCATATACATTTCTATTCGCGATCAAGGCGAATACT
This sequence comes from Prionace glauca, assembly GCA_037974335.1. Lineage (NCBI taxonomy): Eukaryota > Metazoa > Chordata > Chondrichthyes > Carcharhiniformes > Carcharhinidae > Prionace > Prionace glauca. Next base: position 88,368,424 of record CM075733.1, on the reverse strand, counting down.
GCCAGGTGTATGGGTCCACATCCAGCAGAAACAGGTTCAAACCTTCTTGCAAAATGCTGAATAAGTTAAAAGTATAGTTTTCTATTGCTAAGCAACAAGGGAATCATTTTTTATTTCGGAGTCCCGATAGTTGAACTGAGAAATGACAAATTTAAAGTGTCAGATGATAATTCGATTTGAGAATTTATCGTCATGAATAGATTGACAAGTTAAATATTAGAACATAGAACATAGAACATTACAGCACAAACAGGCCCTTCGGCCCTCAAGTTGCGCTGATCGCATCAACCCCACCAATCTATAGACCTATCTATAACCCCCAACCCCATTAAACCCCATATACTCATCCAGAAGTCTTTTAAAAGACCCCAGCGAGTTCGCCTCCACCACCGACGACGGCAGCCGATTCCAATCACTCACTACCCTCTGAGTGAAAAACTTACCCCTAACATCACCTCTGTACTTCCCTCCCCGCACCTTAAATCTGTGTCCTCTCGTAGCGACCATTTCAACCCAGGGAAATAGCCTCTGAGAGTCCACCCTATCTATTCCTCTCAACATTTTATAAACTTCTATCAGGTCGCCTCTCAACCTTCGCCTCTCCAGGGAAAAGAGTCCCAGCTCCCTCAACCTATCTTCATAAGGCATGCCTCCCAGTCCAGGCAACATCCTTGTAAATCTCCTCTGCACCCTTTCAATAGCTTCTACGTCTTTCCTATAGTGAGGCGACCAGAACTGCGCACAGTACTCCAAATGAGGCCTGACGAGGGTCCTGTAAAGTTGCAGCATTACCTCCCGACTCCTAAACTCAATCCCTCGATTAATGAAGGCCAGTACACCATACGCCTTCTTGACCACCTCCTCCACCTGCGAGGCCGATTTAAGAGTCCTGTGAACCCGGACCCCGAGATCCTTCTGCTCTTCAACGCTACTAAGACCCCTGCCCTTAATAGTGTACTCGTTCATCCCGTTGGTTCTGCCGAAATGGACTACTACACATTTATCCGCGTTGAAGTCCATCTGCCACTTCTCCGCCCATTCCTGCATCCTATCTATGTCCTGCTGCAACTTTTGACATCCTTCCAGACCATCCACAACACCGCCGACCTTCGTGTCATCAGCGAACTTGCTAACCCATCCCTCCACTTCCTCATCCAGGTCATTTATGAAAATGACAAACAACAAGGGTCCCAGAACAGATCCCTGGGGCACCCCACTGGTGACTGACCTCCATTCCGAAAAAGACCCATCCACAACCACTCTCTGCCTTCTGCAGGCAAGCCAGTTCTGGATCCACAAGGCCAAAGGCCCTTGGATCCCATGCCCTCTCACCTTCTCAAGAAGTCTTGCATGGGGGACCTTATCAAAAGCCTTGCTGAAGTTAAGTGATATTAAGTGAGATCATGTTAAGTTAATTGCTGGGCTGCATAAGATAACCAAATCGTATACTTGTTCAAGTTTTTGGTAGGAAAGTGGAGATCTGCGGAGGAAACGGAGGTGCTATCGCATCACCATTCGGCCAAAGTACTGTATTTGTCTAATGTCTGTCTTTTGTTCTTTGTATTATTTGCATATTTTGTAACAAGACTAGTTTTGGAAATAAATGTTATTATGCTTTAAATCTGAGTTTCGTTTACTTTTTAGCATTTTTAAATTAATCTGGCCACCGAAAACAGTATTCCCCACTTCAAACATGTTGAGAGACGCATTGAGGTAAAGGAAGTAGAGGGAGTTGTAATGTTTACAGAAAGTTTTTGAAAATGTGTTGGTTTGTTTGATTCAAGTTTTCAGAGCGGTCACTACATGTCCAGCTTTGGCGAAGTGTGGTGAGAACTCTATTCAATGGCCTTCCCTTATTGTTAATTAACAATTTAAGAACATAAGAAATAGGAGCAGGAGTAGGCCATCTGGCCTTTCGAGCCTGCCCCGCCATTCAATAAGATCATGGCTGATCTGTCGTGACTCAGCTCCACCTTCCCGCCCTCTCCCCATAACCCTTAATCCCTTCTCTTATCAAAAACCCATCAACCCGTTTCTTAAAAATATTTAGCGAGGCAGCCTCCACCACTTCAACGGGCAGAGAATTCCAGAGATTCTGTTTTTTTTTATCTTTGTTACCATTTAATGGTTAATTTAATTTCTGAATTCACCTTTTAAACTGTCCTTTCCTGCCACTTGGTTAAGTTTCTCGAAACTGGTGTGACTTGCGAATGGAGATTATTGCAAACAAATTAACTCCATAAATCTTAGTTCAAATGAATCCAAGTTGTCAGTGGGAAGTGGGAGCAGGACCCCGGACATTTCACATTGCATAGCAATGCAGTGTGATTTTTTTTAACAGAATTTTACAACAGGCCAGGTATTTTCTTGGGAATTTTGCAAAGTTTGTAGTCACAGGTTTGAAACAACACAAGGTGTTCCCATTAGAGAAGGTATATTGGAGCCTGTAAATGAACTCACTGGGTTTAAATCAGGAGGGTTAGGGAAAGGATAGGAAACAGAGCAATTTATCGACACGTACCAGCCACGGGGTTGACTTATTTACCGGAACCTCATACCCAGGAAACATCCCGACTAATTTCAGAGCAGGGATATCCCTTCTCGCTAAGCTGATAGAACTTACCACCTTCCGGATACGATCTAAGACCAGGTCCACAATCTCCTTGCCCACCGAGCAGTGGCCCCGTGCGTAGTTATTAGCCGCATCCTCCTTGCCGGTGATGAGCTGCTCGGGGTGAAAGAGCTGTCGGTAGGTGCCGGTACGGACCTCATCTGGGGGAGACAGGGAACAGAGATTTGACCAACAGAGATTTGACTCAGAGACTGAAGGAAATATTTCAATCAGATCCCTGACTGATCAACCCAGCAACAATCTCTCATCTTACCAATCACAGTGGGCTCCAGATCTATAAACACAGCTCGGGGAACGTGTTTACCAGCCCCTGTCTCACTGAAGAAGGTGTTGAAGGAGTCATCACCACCTCCGATGGTCTTGTCACTGGGCATCTGTCCATCCGGCTGGATCCCATGTTCCAGACAATACAGCTCCCAGCAAGCGTTACCGATCTGTACACCGGCCTGGCCAATGTGGATTGAGAGACACTCGCGCTAAAGAGGGGACAGAGATAATTATTATACAGGATTGAGAGTTTTACAGTTCACAATCAGTATGATGATAGATGGAGAAGGGGGAATGAGGGATATTAAACATTCCCTTCTTCTATCTGCTGAATTCCAGCTACTCCCCATGGATTTTCCATTCTATTGGGATCCTCTGTCCAGGGAAATCCACCAGATCCTGGAAAGTCCCAATCTCTGTGAGTCCACTCTTGATATCCCAGCATTTCTGCAGCACCAGAATCACAGACACAGCCATCCCTGTCATAGTGACCGTGACTCCTGTCCCTCTAGATCCCATCTCCCGAGTGAGCACTGCTTGCCTATGAGACACATTCCATTCGCCCTGACTCAATGTTCCCTTACCATGATGTCCTTCTATTCTCACAGCTCCTGCCAATGAGTTGCGGAGTTTCCCGCTCGCGCTATTTATACCCAGTTCTACGGAACCAACACGAGCTCTGATTGGTCCCCGAGAACAAAGGGATTCGGTTGCTTCGGGAAACGTCAACACAAAATGGAACGTTAGTTCAAGGCTCTGATTGGTTGCTGTGTGTAATGGGAGGAACTATTTCATGGTCACAATTGATTAGGGGAGGGGCATTAGACAACCAGAACTTCCTCTATTAGTCTCCAATCCCAAAGAGACAGACAGAACCTTTCATTCAGACCTCCTCATAAGACCCATTTATCAAAGTCCCAATAATCAGACCCGAGTTAAAACCATTTCAAAACCTTCCCCTGAATAGGCCCTGTCTGTCCCTGATATATCTAGCCATCATCCATCAGATCATTTGACCAGTTAGTACCAGAAAACTATTTCTTAAATTTGCAATCAGTCGAATCAGAATCCATCAGAACCCACGCAACAGGCACAACTTAATGGAGCGCAATCCATCTGACATTTACTCACTTTCCCGCACCCCTTTCCCCATCCAGATCAACATCTGTCAGGTTGTATCTGTCAAATCCTGGTTGACCATCCACGCAGATCGCAATTACCATAGTATCAGTCACCTCAGACCTCTGCAACACATTACCCTCTGCCTAAATCCCCTCTAAATGCTGACTGCTGCCCGCATCCGTCATACTGCAATATCCTATTAATCCGATTATATTAGACACTAACCATCTACTACCTTCCAGCAGACGCTCATTTATCAAGACCCAACTAAGAACAAGAACTAGGAGCAGGAGTAGGCCATCTAGCTCTCTGAGCCTGCCGTGCCATTCAATAAGATCATGTCTGATCTGTCGTGGCCCAGTTCCACATTCCCGCCCTCTTCCCATAACTCTTAATCCCCTCGCTTATCAAAAACCCATCAACCCACGTCTTAAAAATATTTAGTGAGGCAGCCTCCACCACTTCAGCTGGTAGAGAATTCCAGAGATTCACCACCCTTTGAGTGAAGAAGTTCCTCCTCAGCTCCGTTCAAAACCGCCCCCTCCTTATCTTGAGGCTGTGCCCCCAAGCCCTACTGTCCTTTGAGCGGGAAGAGTCTCTCCACCTTTATCCTATCCATCCCATTCATCATCTTATGTGTCTCAATGAGATCTCCCCTCATTCTTCTAAACTCTAACGAGTACAAGCCTAGTTTATTCAGCCTCTCCTCATAGCTCAACCCCCTCAACTCCGGTATCAGCCTCTGCACTCCCTCCAAGGCCAAAATATCCTTGCGTAAGCGCGGCAACCAAAGCTGCACACAGTACTCCAGCTGCGGCCTCACCAATGCCCTATACAGCTGCAGCAAGACCTCCCTACTTTTATATTCAATCCCCCTTGCTGTGAAGGCGAGCATCCCATTCGCCTTCCTGACCACCTGCTGGACCCGCAGGCTGGGTTTTTGCGACTCATGCACAAGGACCCCGAGGTCCCTCTGCACCGTCGCCTGCTGCAGTTTTGCGCCACGTAAGTAATAGTCCTTCCTACCATTATTCCTACCAAAGTGCACCACCTCGCACTTGCCAACATTAAATTCCATTTGCCAGTTCCTGGCCCATTCGCCCAGCCTATCTAGATCCTTCTGCCAGAGTCTGTCAGTTAGGTCCAGTTATCAGCTTCCTATCGCTGTGAATGTGTTAGAAATCGTTAACTGCACACACGCCAGCGCTGCACCTTTCTTCCCACACATCTCACCATTCAAAAATCAGCAGACCAGCCCCACCCCTGCCAAACCACTAAGAATTTCTGATTACTTACTCCCACGTAACTGACACTCACCTCCGAGATTTCCTTCCATCAGAACTTCATCTGTCAGAAGAAGTTTTATTTTATCTTCATGGTTTGTTCGCTGTCAATGTGCCATTCGCTCAGGACACCATTTGTCTGATTCTGTCCATGAGAAATCTCTGTTGGATCCAGTGTCAGTTTCCATCTGTCAAATGTCCAACAGCCCAAACATAACTTCTTGTCCATTTGGCATCAGATCTCCACCTACCTGTGCTCGGTGTGTCACGGTGAATCTTTCAGACATACGGCTTCCAGGCGCAAATTATTGAAGCCCCAATCACTCCTTTATTCTCCCCTTCAGTCCTCCATGAATCACACACTCACCGTCCAGTTTCTCATCCACCCAGCCCCAACCCAATGGATTGTATGTGTTAGTTATCCCATAAAACTCAACTGTCTCATTGCCACCTACCAGCCCTTCATTCTAAGAACACAGAGATAAGATTCTCACACTGATACCCGCATCTGTCAAAAACAAGGCACATATACATCTGCCACCCCATATCAATCACCCTTTCTCGTCCAGTTCCTATCTTGGAACCAGCCTCCCATCCATTGACTCTGTCTACACTCCCCACTGCCTCGGCAAAGCAGTCAGCGTAATTAAGGACCCCAAGCACCCTGGACATTCTCTCTTCCACCTTCTTCTGTCGGGAAAAAGTTGCAAAAGCCTGATTTCACGTACCAACCGATTCAAGAACAGCTTCTTCCTTGCTTCACCTGTTGTTTGGTCCATTTGAATGGACCTACACTGTATTAAGTTGATCTTTCTCTACACCCTAGCTATGACTGTAACAATACATTCTGCACTCTCTCCTTCTCTATGAACGGTATGCTTCGTCTGCATGGAGGGCAAGAAACAATACTTTTCAGTGCATACTAATACATGTGACTATAATAAATCAAATCAAAGTTACAGATTGGAGAGATCCCATCTACCAAATTCACTTATTTCAGTAAAGATTGAACCATGCTTTCTCCACTGACCAGAAAACAATCCCTCAGACATCGTTCACGCTTATTATGATGGATAATATTAATTTGCTTCAAACTTCAATTTATGATTCCCCATCTATCAGGCGCCACCTGACTTGCTTCCCCTGATAAACTGACACTCATCTTCTACACCAGAACGCCTTAACAGTCAGGGGCTAAACTGTCAGAGTTTCATTAACCAGGTCCAGCGACCAAATAGGCATCACATTAGCATCAATTTCCAACAAAGCCACAATTAACAGATCCTCAACTCTGAAAGAGAAACCTCTCAACTCAAAGCAACATTTACCGGAAACAATCTATCAGATCCCCATTTAGCAGACACTCCCCTGTTATCGGATCTTCACACATCATTCACTCATTTATTGGAATCCCGTCAATAAAAGTCATAATTCATTAGGCAGTATCTATCAGCTCACATGTCTTATGACTATTTTTGTAAGATTTACATGAACTACAATGCTACTCTACAACAATCATGACCTCATCTATCAGATCCTGATTGGTCAGAGTCCCTGTGGGAAGGGGCCAGTCAAGTGGAAGTCCATTTGTCAGAGCATAACCCTTGTTCTACTCAACTATCAGATCCCATCATTCTGCTACACGTACAGCACATATTCGGCCTTTAGACGACCATCTACTTGATAAACAAATATTGAAATACCATCCATCAGTTCCATCTTATCAAATACCATGTTTAAACTCTTTATTTCCGACTTATGGTCATGAATGGACTTAACTTGCATTCAATTGATCTTTCTCTACACCCCAGCTATGACTGTAACACTACATTCTGCACTCTCTCCTTTCCTTCTCTATAAACGGTATGCTTTGTCTGCATAGCGTGCAAGAAACAATACTTTTCACTATACGCTAATACATAATAAAATCAAATCAAAGCTACAGATGAGAGAGATCCCATCTACCAAATTCACTTATTTCAGAAGAGATTAACCAGATGAATTACAATTTATATACGCTAAGAAACATAGCAAATGGGAACCAAAGTCTGTCATTCTCCCCTTCGAGGCTGTTTCCCCATTCACTATGATCACGTCTGATATTGGAATTTAATAGCCCAATCCCAACCCAACTTCTCCCCATATCATTCAAATAAAAAACTGCCTTTCTGTTTTTGCTACCAAAGTGGATATCCTCACATTGATCCACATTTTGCTGAAACTGCCATGCTTCTGCTTACTTACTGAATTGCCCAAATGACACAAACATATCTGCTCCTGCCCCACAGTTCACCCTCACAAACAGCTTTGTGTCAGATGCAAATGTGGAAACATCACATCATGTCCCCTCATCTGAATCATTGATCTATAAAACAGAGACACTAGCTGGGGCCCTAGCTGTTCAGTGCCACTCCAGTCACTGCCTGCCTTTCGGAACTAAACCCATTTATTCCTAATCTTTGTTTCTGGAATACCAGCCAATATTATGTCTATCTCAGTACACATCCAGTCTTATGTGGTTTAATTTTACATGCTAAACTCTTAAGTGAGACTTTGTCAAAAGCATTCTGAAAGTCCAATTAAACCACATCCACTGGCTCCTCTGATCAACTCCATTAGCAGCGCAGTGGCAGTGTTTAGCACTGCCGCCTCACAGTGCCAGGGACCCACATTCAATTCTAGCCTCGGGTGACTGTGTGGATTTTGCGTGTTCTCTCCATGCCTGCATGGGTTTCCTCTGCATGCTGTGGTTATGCCCCACACACTAAAGATGTGCAGGTTAGGTTGATTGATCATACTAATTTGTCGCTTATTGTCAGGGGATTTCTAGGATAAGTATGTGGGAAATACAGGGATAGGGCCTGAGTGATACTATTGTTGGTGCAAGCGTAATGGACTGAATGGCCTGGCTCCAAGCTATAGGAAATCTTTGATTCCATGATTCTAGTTGTATACTCCAAGAACTCCAGTTGGTTTGTCAAGTGTGATTTCACTTTGGTGAATCCATGCTGAATCTATCTGATTCTACCACTGTTTCCAAATATACTGCCATAAAATCATTGATAATGGACTTGATAAGTCTCCTCACCATCGATGTCAGGCTGCCTGGTCAGTAATTACTTATTCTCTCAACCTCCCTTGTTAAAGTAGTGGAGTTACAGTCGCTTCCCTCCCATCTGTATAACTTGTTGCTGGATCTACATAATGTTGGAGGATGGCCAACAATGCTTCCACTATTTCTTGGGTCACTCCCAAAAGTACTCTGGAATCTGGATTATTAGACTCCCTGGTAGTTAAAGGCCTTCAATCCCATCTGTTTCTCCAACACAATTTCTGTATGAATACTAATTCCCTTCAGCTCCTCAATCTCATTAAATCTATATTGCCCAACATTTCCATGTTATTTGTGTCCTAGTTTGTGAAGGCAGAGCTGAATGTGTATTTGTTAATCAGCAATTTTGTTTATTCTCCACTATGAATTTTCCTGTTCTTGAATGTATGGGGCCTTTATTTGTCTTCAATCTTTTTATGTTTGCACACATACAGTAATTTTAAGACAGTTTTTAAGATTCCTGCAAATTTACTTTAATTTTTTCCCCCTTCTTAATCAACCCCTTGTCATCCTTTGTTGAAATCTCAAGACCTCCCAATCATCTGGTCTGTTGTTTTTTTTTTCTGACCAATTTGTATGCCTATTCCTTGGATCTAATAATATGTCTAATTTCCTTTGCCAGCCATGGTTTTGCAACCTCTTTTTAACTGTCTATCACAAAAGTAAAAAGAATTTTTGCCATCCGCACATGTCCTCTTCGAGTGGTTGCCATTGCCAATGCACTGTCACCCACAAGTAACTTTTCTCAATCTATCAAAGCCAGCTCATGGGTCATACCATTGCAGTTGCCGTTGTTAAGAGTCATGACCCGAGCTTCAGTTTTAATTACTTCATTCTCCATCTTTTCTGTCATATTATGATCACGCATCATCAAATTGCCAAGCACAACAATATTCAAATAGTACCTTCTCTTTAGGCAATACCCAATGAAGGTTGGCAGATCATCTAATGGGTTTGTTAACATATTGGACCAGAATACCACCCTGTACTCACTCCAGGAATTCCCCCTCTATGGCTTTGTGACTAATTTGCTTTCCCCAATCTATATGCACATTACTTATGCCATTCCCACTTTTTTATTGCAGCCCAATATGATTCTGGATGTCGATTTCTCAGCCTCAGCCTTATTATCCTCTTTATGTTCTTGTCCTTCATTTCTCCCTCTGAGTAATTGTATAGGTTCCTATCACACTGTCGTTTTGTTTCAAGTCCTCCATTAACACACTCGGAAATATTTCCCCAAGGACATCAGTCCTGATCCTTCACAGGTACAACATGTCCAATTTGTCAAAGTCTCAGTACAAGCATAAACTTTCCAGATGGAAATCTATAAGACTGGGCTGAAATCATGGAAACATACCTCACAGGTAATATCCTAGAAACCACAGCATGCTTTGTCCCATAGGCAGGCCAGATACAGCAGTATAGCTACTGTTGGAGTCAGTTGCCCTGGGTGCCCTCAGCATCAGTTTGAGCCCCAAGATCTCTCGTTTCATCTGGTCAACAGCAGCTAAGGAACGATCCTTCTCATTATCATTTACTGCACATTTGGTCTGTGATGACTCCAGTCAGGCAAATAAGGTTGGCATCCTGGAATATGAACTCCCGGATTAAGTCCCAATTGATGGCCCAATCAGGGAGTCTCATGTTTCCTATTTAAAGCAGGTGGGTCAGTCACTTTGCCTGCTGAAACAGGGAGCACACAAGGAGAACACAGAGAGCATTCTGTTATATATTGTGTCTTGTAAATAAAGGAACCTTTGGTGACAGGACCTTCACCTCCATGGAGTTACTACACTCCAACAATATTATGCACTTATAACATCTCTCCCCTCAACCCCCCCCCTCCCCCGCAACTGTTGAATCAATTCTCTTCCATTATAAAGAGGGTAAAAATTGCCAGAGGGAAGTGAATGCGGGGATAGGGAATGACGTTGGTCTGGAACTCAGTCAGATCCAAGTTGAGGGCACTGTCGAACCGGAGTGAGGCCGTGATGGACGACACTACCTGTCCAATCAGACGGTTGAGGTTGGTGTAAGTTGGTCTCTCGATGTCAAGGTTACGCCGACAGACATCGTAAATGGCCTCATTGTCCATCATGAAGGCACAGTCAGAGTGCTCCAGGGTGCAGTGGGTGACCAGCACGGAGTTGTACGGCTCAACCACCGCGGTGGAAATCTGTGGAGCAGGGTAAACGGAAAACTCCAGCTTGGATTTCTTGCCATAATTGACAGAGTCTTTCCATCAGGAGGGAGGTAAAACCTGAACCAGTGCCACCCCCAAAACTGTGGAAACCCTGCAGTCCTGTGCACAGATCAGCCTGTGGGGAAAAATACAGGAAACACATGAAACAGGACGCAGGGAACGGAATCTCTCCACAAGCGTTTGGATATGAAATCTGGATAGGAAGGAACTGCCAGTGCTGCCTATGGCAGCGACATGTTGGGATTGGACAGTTTGGGGCTGTGATATGGATTGAAATTTGCAGAGAAGATATATAGAACCCAACTTTTCCAGGAATAACAAATTCCCAATAGATGTTCACAGACCCCTCCGAATGGAGGTAGAAAGTTGTGAATGCAGCCCAGTCCATCACGCAACCAACATCCCACCTGTTGACTCCATCTACACTTGCCACTGCCTTGGAAAAGTAGCCAGTATAATTAAGAACCCAATACCACTGGGACATACTTCCTTCCATCGGGAAGGAGATACAAAAGTCTGAGGTCATGCACCAACTGATTCAAGAATAGGTCTTTCTCTGCTGCCATCTGAGTTTTGAATGGAACAACTTTGTATTAAGTTGATCTTTCTCTACACCCTAGCTATGACTGTAACACTACATTCTGCACTCTCTCCTTTCCTTCTCTATATACTTTATACTTCGTCTTAATAGCAAGCAATATTTTTTTTTTTCACTGCAGACTAATAAATGTGACAATAACAAGTCAAATCAAATCAAAAGCTTTGGTCTCTTTAGAAAATGGAAATGAATTCTAAATACTGGAGAATCCAGCAGGATAGATGATCATATTAACTAATGGAGCGATTGTGTTCTGATGGTAGTGCTACTGGACCAGTAATTCAGAGCCAGGCTCTTGGGACACGCTTTCAAATCCAAGCACAAATAGTGGAATCTAATTTCAGTGAAGTATCTGGAATCGGAAATCCCACCAGTTTCAGTAATGTCCTTTAGGGATGGAAATCTGCCATCCTTACCTGGTTTGGCCGACATGTGACTCCACAGGGAGGGGAATTTAATTCCCTCAGAACCGCTCTCATGGATGTGGCTACTTCTCGCTAAACAGAATGGAAAAGCAGGGATGGAAGGCGCTCGAGGGTGTAGACTGTGGGAGCTGCTGTGTAGAGGGAGACACAGGCAGAGGCAGCAATGGCAGAGAGTTTTGAATCTAAGATCTCTGTGGGTGTAATGTCTTCTTCTCAATCTCCAGCTGATGAGAATCATTCCCACTCCTTTCAACAGGGTATGAGTAAGAACATGAGACAGATGCAGAATATTCGAGTGAAAAAAACTTACCACCTTCCGGATACGATCTAAGACCAGGTCCACAATCTCCTTGCCCACAGAGCAGTGGCCCCGTGCGTAGTTATTAGCCGCATCCTCCTTGCCGGTGATAAGCTGCTCGGGGTGAAAGAGCTGTCGGTAGGTGCCGGTACGGACCTCATCTGGGGGAGACAGGGAACAGAGATTTGACCAACAAGAACTCAGAGACTGAAGGAAATATTTCAATCAGATCCCTGACTGACCAACCCAGCAACAATCTCTCCTCTTACCAATCACAGTGGGCTCCAGATCTATAAACACGGCTCGGGGAACGTGTTTACCAGCCCCTGTCTCATTGAAGAAGGTGTTGAAGGAATCATCACCACCTCCGATGGTCTTGTCACTGGGCATCTGTCCATCCGGCTGGATCCCATGTTCCAGACAATACAGCTCCCAGCAAGCGTTACCGATCTGTACACCGGCCTGGCCAATGTGGATTGAGAGACACTCACTGAGGAAGAGTGAAATATCATTATTCACACAGGAAGAAGAGTCATACGTGAACCATTCAAAATGCTGATGAATAGAGAAATCTTACATTTGTGTTAGTCTGTTGGTCCCATCTTTTCCCTAATGATTCTCTGTGATGGGTGATTCCACTCGAATTTAACAGAAATTCCACATCCCCTAGGTTCTGGGGGCTGTGTTGGATTTCCAAATCAATTTGGACAATTGAGATCTATAAACACAGCAACCATGGGCGTTGTGACCTCTCTAAATCCATCGCCAGCAATCCAACACCCCACACTCAGACCCAACCCCAATTAGACCACTCCCCAGTGTTTTAATAATGTTCAACTTTGTGATGGTTAGTGTTGCAAAATTCTTATGTTCCTTTTGTGGATTGTTCCCGCAACAGCAAGATTCTTTAACCTTGTGTATTTAAAGGCACCTTTTCATTAGCTTTCAATGATTGTTAGGAAGCAAAGTGGATAAATGCAAATTAGGGTGTGTTTATTGGGGTTCGTTGAATAAAATCTGACAATAAATGGGCGAATTAGGAATCGAGAAAGTGATTTTGAAACTGGGGCCAACTACATAGATAGATGGACTTAATTAATGATTTGAAACTTCCATTCCAAGAGAGAAGATAACGAGCTGATCTTATTGTGCTGGTACAAGACTTTAAACATATAATCAAAGGGAAGAAGCATGGTGACGTATCTCAGAAAATCTTTAATGCCTTTTAGATTAATACTTATCAAAGAGAAGGCGGGAGCCGAGTAGAGTATCTCTGGCTCTTGCATTCCGGTTCAGCCTTGACTCAATTTGACACTCGCTCTCTGTTCTCTCCCCATCCCTTTTGTTTCCCTCTGGACGTGGTCAATTACTGCACAACTTGCTCAGCGAAAGGTCGTTCTCGTTAACTCTGTCCATTTCACAAGCCGCAGTGTTATTAATGATGTTATTGCATTGTGGTTCGCCTAATTGTGGCGAGACTAATTCTTATTTCATTTAGGAGGTTCCTGATCATCCTGTGATTAGTTTCCCGAGGGTGACTGTCACCTGTTGATGTCATTTCCCATGACCCCTTAACTAGCCCTGAAATTACGAGTTTATTTCTGTCATTTCTATAGCTTCTTGTAGAGGTGAAGGTTTATGATTTATGATTAGATCCTGGCATACTTTTTCAGGACAGGGATAATATGCTGGAATGATTGATATCTTGAGCTCATCGCATCACACTGCATTGAATTGGTATTCAGTCAAATACCAATCTGTGACTATGCTTTGCTCTTGCCACTGGACGGTCGAACTTATTTCTCGCTATGGTTCAGATTAATTAGTTACTCAGCTTCTAAAACTTCTTCTAACCATAAAAATCGTTTCAGAAGCTAACAAGGCTGTGTATGTATTTTCCACTTTGAATATAAATAAGAATGGCTTTGATGTCTCGGAACACGGAATTCATCTATCCAAATATCTCATTGATCTACAGTCATCAGTCCAGTGGAACTTCATTAAAACAGACACTTATCAATGTGATTTGCTGAGAGAACTGTATGGTTTGGTTCTGTCTGTCGGTGCTTGATTCAATGTAATGTAACATATAGATTGCTTTACAGTACCTAAAAAGTGATAAAAATTGCACGGTGTATGGAAATCACAACTAATTTTTTTGTTAGAACATAAATGTGGCGCTACATGTAACAAGAACAACTAACCTTTATTAAAATTCAAAATAACGGAAGAGCTACAAAAGCCAATTACAGAGCTTAATTCTAAACTTGCAAAATCAAAGATGGTTACATAATGTGAAATAAAGGATTTCATTTAAATATCACCTGTTTGGCTGCCCTAATTGAATATTGAATACATACGATTGAATGTTTTAACACTTGATTTTTTACGTTTTCACACTAGGGTATTGAAATTTTGGAACATACCTAAGAGTTTTAATTAGGAGGAAGGTGGCTGGTTGCACAGCAGTACATGTTCAACTTTGACATCTCGCATCACTAGCTTACAGGTCATGTGTTATTCTCTTTTGTGTGTTTTCAGTGTGACGTTAAGGGCAAGTCATGTGACAGGCTGTGACCCAGATTTCAGCACAGCCTGTTTCTGTTATTTCACTGGTGCCATGACTAAACTGCAAACTAAATTTAACACCAGTGGTGTGCCTCAGGGATCGGTGCTGGGTCCAGTGTTATCATTTATATTAATGATTTGGACTGGAATTTAGGAGGCATGATTAGTATGTTTGCAGATGACATGAAGATCGGTGGCACAGTGGAGAGGGTTAACTAGGATTGCAATGGGATCTTGATCAGTTGGGCCAGTGGGCTGATGAACGGCAGATGGAGTTTAATTTAGATAAATGTGAGGTGATCCATTTGGTAGATCGAACCAGGGCAGGACTCAATTAATGGTTGAGCGATGAGGAGGGTTAACGGACAAAGAGATCTAGGGGTACAGGTTCATAGTTCTTTGAAGGTGGAGTCTTGGATGGATGGGGAGTGAAGAAGGCATTCAGCATGCTTGGTTGCTCAGGGCATTGGATACTGGAGTTGGGATGTCTTGATGCAGTTGTACAAGACAATGGTAAGTTCACAGTTGGAATATTGTGTAACGTTCTGGTCAACTTATTATCAAAAGGATATTACTAAACTAGGAGTGCGAAAAAGATTCATTCGGATGCTTCCACATTTGATGGATTGAGTTATAACGAGAGGCTGGTTATATTGGGACTCTGTCCCTGGGCTGAGGGGTGATCATATAGAGGTCCATAAAACAAGGAGGGACATTGATCAGGTAGATAGTCAACATCTTTTCGTAACGGCAGTTTTCTTAAAACTAGAGGGCATAGCTCTAAGGTAAGGGGAAGAGCTACAAAAGAGTCCAGAGGGGCAATTTTTCACACAAATGGTGGTGAGTGTCTGGAACGAGCTGCCAGAGGTAGTCATAGAGATGAGTACAATGTTGTCTTTTAGAAAATATTTAGACAGTTATGTGGGTAAGATTGGTATAGAGGGATATGGACCAAACATGAGCAATTGGTACTAGCTTTATTGTAAAAACTGGATGGCATGGACAAATGAAGGTTCTATTTCAATGCTGTAAACCTCAGTGTCTCTGTATTATAAATATTAAATTGACCGATAAGCTCCACATCCAGAAAGTAATCTCATTGTTCTATATTTAAGATACTCTGTTAATCTGATGACTAAACCCGACTTGCAATAATTAGATACATCAAACCACAGTCTTGTTCTCACCTGGAAATCCAATTAGAGGTAGCAAAATTAGACCAAAAACAATCCATCCAACTCGATCCACTTATAGCACAAGGCACTGCCTCACAGATTGCAGAGTGGGCAACTTGACGGAATTTCATTTCATTGACCAACTTCCTGTGCCCAGTGACCCTCCTCAATTTCCGCAAAAGCCTATCTAGCAATATTCATTTCAAGCCCTCTGACTCCTATAACTATCTAGAACACAGCTCTTCACACCCCACATCCTGTAAGGACCCCATCCCTTTCTCTCAGCTCCTTCACATTTGTTTTGATGGGGCCACTTTCCAAAGTGCTGCCTCTAATATGTGTTCATTCTTCGTCAACTATGGCTTCCCACCTACAGTTGTTGACAGAGCCCTCAACAGTGTGCGGTCCATCTCCCATGCCTCAACCCATCCCCTTTCTCCCAGAACAAGGATAGTGTCCTCTTTGTTCTCACATTTCACCCAACCAGCCTTCACATACAAAGCATAGTTCTCTGCCATTTTTGCCAACTCCAACATGATGCCACCAGGAAACACATTTTCCCTTCACTCCCTCTCTCAGCATCCCACAGAGACTGTTCCCTCGGGAAGACCTAGCTCACTCTACTGTACACAACACCTCTCCCGTCACCAATAGCACCTTTCCGTGCAATTGCAGAAGGTGTAATACCTGCCCCTTTACCTTTTTCATGCTCCCCATCCAAGGTCCAGAACATTCATTCCAAGTTAAATAGCGTTACACTTGCATCTCTTTCAACTTGGTGTATTGCATTTCTCACTCCCAGTGTGGTCTCCTCTGTATCGCAGAGCCCAACTGTAGACTGTGTGATGGTTTTGCTGATCACCTCTGGTCAGTATGCAACAGGACACTGACCTTCCGGTTGCTTGCCATTTTAAACAAACGATCCTGCTCCCACGCTCCACATGTCTGTCCTTGGGCTGCTGCAATGTTCCAGTGAAGCTCAATTCAAACTGGAGGAACAGCATCTCATGTTCTGGTGAGGCACTTTACAGCCTTCCGATCTCAACATCGAATTCAACAACTGCAAATGATTAGCTCTACTCCACCTCGATCTCTCTGTTTTCATTTTGAATTGCATTCTTTACTACTTTGTCTTTCTTCATTTTTCATCTCCCCACCACCCCATCCCGACGCCTTGGGGCTCTTCCTCTCTATTTTTATCCCCCGTTGTTTCCATTTTATATTTTTCCCACCCAGTCCCCATCTCCCCCCACATATGGATCTGCCATTTTTTGAGACTTTTGAGACTTTTTCAGACTTTCCCCTCGTCTCTGTGGCTATGACTCATCTTTGATTCCCTCACCCTGCAGTATGAATATCTCCCACTTTTAGCTTTGACAAGGAGTCATGTGGACTCAGAATGTCAGCTCTTTTCTCTCCTTAAGACACTGCCAGACCTGCTGAGAATTTCCCTTTCGGTTACATCCTCCTCTATCCTCAGACTTCTTCCTTCAGAACACTTGTTAATCACTTGACTGAATCTAAGAACTTCAATGATACGCAACGATCAAATCATTTAAAATACTTTATTTTCTTAAATAATCATTATAATATCAATACGTATTAAAGTTTAAGCAACTATAATTTCTAAGTGAATAATTCTTATTCTTCCTCTTCGCCCTTTCTGTCCAGTGAGGCTGAATCCACGCCCACTTCTTCGTAATCCTTCTCCAGTGAGGCCATGTCCTCCCGTGCATCCTGGAACTCCCCTTCCTCCAGCCCTTCCCCCACGTACCAGTGGACAAAGGCTCGCTTGGCGTACATCTTATCAAATTTGAGGTTCAGGCGGGTCCAAGCCAAGGAAATTGAGGTGGTGTTGCTCAGCATACAGAGGGCCCGTTGCACCTTTGCCAGATCACCCCCTGGTACCACCGTCGGAGGCTGGTAATTGATGCCAACCTGTTGGAGAGAAGCAAAAGTTGTTTGATTTGAATTTCTTATGATCCAGATCAACATCAGATGCTTATCCGTTCATCACTTTTCAGAATGCTGCATTTACCAGAATGTTTTATCTTTCCCTTTACAAACATGGAGATCTGGTCGTTTCCTGTGTTCTTTCAACCAAAGGATTTAGTTTCTGATGGAATATCATTGTGCAATGAAACTGCATTCAAAGTTAAATCAAATCTTTATCAATGCAATTTTGCACAGATATTGATTGGTAGAAAGCCTTGTCTTTCAAGGCAGGATCCTCCCAGGAACATTCTAAATGGAATTCTAGAGTTAACAAATGGAAGAATGTTAACCAAGCCTCGCCTTGGGGTATTCTCTTCTGTGAAGCATTGAGGATGGTCTATTCCATTATTAACCCTGTAAGGCAAGATATCTTTGAGTCAGAGGTTTCCAGCATGGAATCAGGCCTTTTGGCCCAATTTGTCCATGCTGCCCTTTTTGGACCAGTAAGCTAGTCCCACTTCAGCTTTTGGCCCCCATCCTTCCATTTTACCCATGTAACTCTCCCACCTCTTCTGCTACTACTTCTGGCAGCTCATTCCAGATACTCACCACGTTCTGAAAAAATTGCCCCGCTGGGCCCTTTTGTATCTCTCCCCCCTCACCTTAAACTTATGCCCTCCAGTTTTAGACTCCCCTAACTTGGGAAAATATGTTGACTCTCCGGCTGATCTATGCCCCTCATTATTTTATAGACCTCTATAAGATCACCCCTAAGCCTCCAACACTCCAGAGATAAAAATCCTAGTAGATCCAGCCTCTCCTTATAACCCAAACCGTCAAGTCCTGGTAGCATGATAGGAAATCTTTTCTGCACTCTTTCTAGTTTAATAATATCCTTTCTATAATAAAGGTAAACCAACATGAGGTGAATATTCTTGACATGTGTTATTGGATTGATACAATTCTGGCCATATTACCTTGGACCATGTGAGTTGAATGCAAAAACCACATTTACCTTGAATCCTGTTGGACACCAATCAACAAACGCAATTGAGCGCTTGCTCTTGATGGTGGCAATGGCGGCGTTGACATCCTTGGGCACCACGTCTCCTCGGTACAGCATGCAGCACGCCATGTACTTGCCCTGGCGGGGGTCACACTTCACCATCTGGTTGGCTGGTTCAAAGCAGGCGTTGGTGATCTCCGACACCGAGAGTTGCTCATGGTAAGCTTTCTCAGCTGATATCAGGGGGGAGAAGGTTACCAGAGGGAAGTGAATGCGGGGATAGGGGACCAGGTTGGTCTGGAACTCAGTCAGGTCCACGTTGAGGGCACCGTCGAACCGGAGTGAGGCCGTGATGGACGACACTACCTGTCCAATCAGACGGTTGAGGTTGGTGTAAGTTGGCCTCTCGATGTCAAGGTTCCGCCGACAGACATCGTAAATGGCCTCATTGTCCACCATGAAGGCACAGTCAGAGTGCTCCAGGGTGCAGTGGGTGACCAGCACGGAGTTGTACGGCTCAACCACAGCAGTGGAAATCTGGGGAGCAGGGTAAACGGAAAACTCCAGCTTGGATTTCTTGCCGTAGTCGACAGAGAGTCTCTCCATCAGGAGGGAGGTAAAACCCGAACCAGTGCCACCCCCAAAACTGTGGAAGATGAGGAAACCCTGCAGTCCTGTGCACAGATCAGCCTGTGAAAACCATAGGAAACACAGAATAGAATTAGAATAGAAATCCTACAGTACAGAAAGAGGCCATTCGGCCCATCAAGTCCACACCAACCACAATTCCATCCAGTCCCTACCCTCATATCCCTACATATTTTACCCATTAATCCCTCTAACTTACACATCTCAGGACAATAAGAGGCAATTTTAACATGGCCTAACCCACACATGTTTAGACTGTGGGAGGAAACCAGTGGAAACCCACGCAGACACGAGGGGAATGTGCAAACTCCACACAGACCCAAGCTGGGAATCGAACCCAGGTTTCCGGAGCTGTCAAGCAGCAGTGCTAACCACTGTGCTACCGTGCCACCATTAAACAGGAAGCAGCAAATGGATTCTCTGCTCAAAGGACAGGAATCTAACGTGAAGAAATCTTCAGGGTTCCTGTTTACACTGCACAGATTGTGCTGAGAGAGCCTGGGGTGCATAAGAAGCCTGGGAGGAGACAGAGTGAACCAGCTTGGAGTGTATCGATGGTAGAGACAATGGTGATGTTAGTAATTCTAAAATCATTGCTTGTAACATGATAATTTCATAGCTTGAAATTCACCTGAGCAGGAAACATCCCGACTGATTTCACTGGGAAATCAGAGCAGGGATATCCCCTCTCACTAAGCTGATGGAACTTACCACCTTCCGGACACGATCTAAGACCAGGTCCACAATCTCCTTGCCCACAGAGCAGTGGCCCCGTGCGTAGTTATTAGCCGCATCCTCCTTGCCGGTGATGAGCTGCTCGGGGTGAAAGAGCTGTCGGTAGGTGCCGGTACGGACCTCATCTGGGGGAGACAGGGAACAGAGATTTGACCAACAAGAACTCAGAGACTGAAGGAAATATTTCAATCAGATCCCTGACTGATCAACCCAGCAACAATCTCTCCTCTTACCAATCACAGTGGGCTCCAGATCTATAAACACGGCTCGGGGAACGTGTTTACCAGCCCCTGTCTCACTAAAGAAGGTGTTGAAGGAGTCATCACCACCTCCGATGCTCTTGTCACTGGGCATCTGTCCATCCGGCTGGATCCCATGTTCCAGACAATACAGCTCCCAGCAAGCGTTACCGATCTGTACACCGGCCTGGCCAATGTGGATTGAGAGACACTCGCGCTAAAGAGGGGACAGAGATAATTATTATACAGGATTGAGAGTTTTACATTACACATTCAGTATGATGATAGATGGAGAAGGGGAATGAGGGATATTAAACGTTCCCCTTCCTCCATCTGCTGAATTCCAGCTACTCCCCATGGATTTTCCATTCTATTGGGATTCTCTGTCCAGGGAGATCTACCGGATCCTGGAAAGTCCCAATCTCTGTGAGTCCACTCTGTGATATCCCAGCATCGGAATCACAGAGTCATCCCTGTCATAGTGACCGTGACTCCTGTCCCTCTAGATCCCATCTCCCGAGTGAGCACTGCTTGCCTATGGGACACATTCCATTCGCCCTGACTCAATGTTCCCTTACCATGATGTCCTTCTATTCTCACAGCTCCTGCCAATGAGTTGCGGAGTTTCCCGCTCGCGCTATTTATACCCAGTGCTATGGCGCCAACACGAGTTCTGATTGGTCAAAGGGATCCGGTTGCTTCGGGAAACGTCAACACAAAATAGAACGTTGGTTCAAGGCTCTGATTGGTTGCTGTGTGTAATGGGAGGGACTATTTCATGGTCACAATTGATTAGGGGAGGGGCATTAGACAACCAGAGCTTCCTCTATTAGTCTCCAATCCCAAAGAGACAGACAGAACTTTTCATTCAGACCTCCTCATAAGACTCATTTATCAAAGTCCCAATAAAGAACAAAGAACAAAGAACAATCCAGCACGGGAAACAGGCCCTTAATAATCAGACCCGAGTTAAAACCACTTCAAAACCTTCCTCTGAATAGGCCCTGTCTGTCCCTGATATATCTAGCCATCATCCATCAGATCATTTGACCAGTTAGTACCAGAAAACTATTTCTTAAATTTGCAATCAGTCAAATCAGAATCCATCAGAACCCACGCAACAGGCACAACTTAATGGAGCGCAATCCATCTGACATTTACTCACTTTCCCGCACCCCTTTCCCCATCCAGATCAACATCTGTCAGGTTGTATCTGTCAAATCCTGGTTGACCATCCACGCAGATCGCAATTACCATAGTATCAGTCACCTCAGACCTATGCAACACATTACCCTCTGCCTAAATCCCCTCTATATACCGACTGCTGCCCACATCCGTCATACTGCAATATCCTATTAATCCGATTATATTAGACACTAACCATCTACTACCTTCCAGCAGACGCTCATTTATCAAGACCCAACTAGCCAGAGTCTGTCGGGTAGATCCAGTTATCAGCTTCCTATCGCTGTGAATGTGTTAGAAATCGTTAACTGCACACACGCCAGCGCTGCACCTTTCTTCCCACACATCTCACCATTCAAAAATCAGCAGACCAGCCCCACCCCTGCCAAACCACTATGAATTTCTGATTACTTACTCACATATAACTGACACTCACCTCCGAGATTTCCTTCCATCTGAACTTCATCTGTCAGAAGAAGTTTCATTTTATCTTCATGGTTTGTTCGCTGTCAAAGTGCCATTCGCTCAGGACACCATTTGACTGATTCTGTCTATGAGAAATCTCTGTTGGATCCGGTGTCAGTTTCCATCTGTCAAATGTCCAACAGCCCAAACATAACTTCTCGTTCCTTTGGCATCAGATCTCCACCTACCTGTGCTCGGTGTGTCACGGTGAATCTTTCAGACATACGGCTTCCAGGCGCAAATTATTGAAGCCCCAATCACTCCTTTATCCTCCCCTTCAGTCCTCCATGAATCACACACTCACCGTCCAGTTTCTCATCCACCTAGCCCCAACCGGCACGGTACCACAGTGGTTAGCACTGCTGCTTCACAGCTCCAGAGTCCTGGGTTCGATTCCCGGCTCGGGTCACTGCCTGTGTGGAGTTTGCACATTCTCCTCGTGTCTGCGTGGGTTTTCTCCGGGTGCTCCGGTTTCCTCCCACAGTCCAAAGATGTGCGGGTTAGGTTCATTGGCTATGCTAAAATTGCCCCTTAGTGTCCTGGGATGTGTAGGTTAGAGGGATTAGCAGGTAAATGTGTAGGGATATGGGGATAGGGTCTGGGTGGGATTGTGTTCGGTGCAGACTCGATGGGCCGAAGGGCCTGTTTCTGCACTGTAGGGTTCTATGCAACCCAATGGATTGTATGTGTTAGTTACCCCATAAAACTCAACTGTCTCATTGCCACCTACCAGCCCCTCATTCTAAGAACACAGAGATAAGATTCCCACACTGATACCCGCATCTGTCAAAAGCAAGGTTCACATATACATCCGCCACCCCACATCAAATCTTTCTCGACCAGTTCCCATCTTGGAACCAGCCTCCCATCTATTGACTCTGTCTACACTCCCCACTGCCTCGGCAAAGCAGTCAGCGTAATTAAGGACCCCACGCACCCTGGACATTCTCTCTACCACCTTCTTCTGTCGGGAAAAAAGGATGCAGAAATCTGAGTTCACATACCAACCGACTCAAGAACAGCTTCTTCCTTGCTGTTGTTTGGTCCATTTGAATGGACCTACCCTGTATTAAGTTGATCTTTCTCTACACCCTAGCTATGACTGTAACAATACATTCTGCACTCTCTCCTTCTCTATGAACGGTATGCTTCGTCTGCATGGAGGGCAAGAAACAATACTTTTCAGTGCATACTAATACATGTGACTATAATAAATCAAATCAAAGTTACAGATTGGAGAGATCCCATCTACCAAATTCACTTATTTCAGTAAAGATCGAACCATGCTTTCTCCACTGACCAGAAAACAATCCCTCGGACATCGTTTACACTTATTATGATGGATAATATTAATTTGCTTCAGCCTTCAATTTATGATTCCCCATCTATCAGGCGCCACCTGACTTGCTTCCCCTGATAACGGACACTCATCTTCTACACCAGAATGCCTTAACAGTCAGGGGCGAAACTGTCAGAGTTTCATTAACCAGGTCCAGCGACCAAATAGGCATCACATTAGCATCAATTTCCAACAAAGCCACAATTAACAGATCCCCAACTCTGAAAGAGAAACCTCTCAACTCAAAGCAACATTTACCGGAAACAATCTATCAGATCCCCATTTAGCAGACACTCCCCTGTTATCGGATCTTCACACATCATTCACTCATTTATTGGAATCCCGTCAATAAAAGTCATAATTCATTAGGCAGTATCTATCAGCTCACATGTCTTATGACTATTTTTGTAAGATTTACATGAACTACAATGCTACTCTACAACAATCATGACCTCATCCATCAGATCCTGATTGGTCAGAGTCCCTGTGGGAAGGGGCCAGTCAAGTGGAAGCCCATTTGTCAGAGCATAACCCTTGTTCTACTCAACTATCAGATCCCATCATTCTGCTACACGTACAGCACATACTCGGCCTTTAGACGACCATCTACTTGATAAACAAATATTCAAATACCATCCATCAGTTCCATCTTATCAAATACCATATTTAAACTCTGTATTTCCGATTTATGGTTATGAATGGACCTAACTTGCATTCAATTGATCTTTCTCTACACCCCAGCTATGACTGTAACACTACATTCTGCACTCTCTCCTTTCCTTCTGTATAAACGGTATGCTTTGTCTGCATAGCGTGCAAGAAACAATACTTTTCACTATGCGCTAATACATAATAAATCAAATCAAAGCTACAGATGAGAGAGATCCCATCTATCAAATTCACTTATTTCAGAAGAGATTAGACAGATGAATTACAATTTATATACGGTAAGAAACATAGCAAATGGGAACCGAAGTCTGTCATTCTCTCCTTCGAGGCTGTTTCCCCATTCACTATGATCACATCTGATATTGAAATTTAATAGCCCAATCCCAACCCAACTTCTCCCCATATCCTTCTCAACACCTTCGTCCCTAGAACTGTATCTAACTGTTTCTTGAAAACATCATTGTTTCTGGCTTCAGCTATTTCCTGTGGCATCCAATTGTACAGGCTTATCATTCTTGGCGAAGAACTTTCTCGGTATTTCAGTCTTAAGTGGTTGAAGCAACATCTTTAGACTATGACCCCTGGTTCTGAACACCTCCACAATGGGGAACTTACTTCTTGCATCTGCCCTGTGCACTCCTGATTGAATTTGATATGTTTCTATGAGATTTCATCGTCGTTTTTCTGAACTGCAGAAAATTTAATCCTAATCGATTCAATCTCTCTTCAGACATCAGTCCTGCTATCTCAATAATTAAGTTGGTAAACATTCACTCCCTTAGGAGAAAGAGCACTCATTCATATAAGGAGATCAACACTGTACACAATATTCCAGGTATGACCCCAACAAGGCTGTGTATAATTGCAGTTAGTTATCCCTACTCCTGTACTTAAATCCTCTCTATGAACTTCAACACACCAGGTGCCTTAACTACCAGCTGCACCTGCATGCGTCCCTTCAGCAATGGGTGTACAAGGACACCAGGTCTTGTTGCAAATTCCTCTCTTTTAATCTAGAATCATTCAAATAAAAACTGCCTTTCCGTTTTTGCTACCAAAGTGGATATCCTCACATTGATCCACATTTTGCTGAAACTGCCATGCTTCTGCTACTTATTAAATTGCCCAAATGACACAAACATATCGACTCCTTCCCCACAGGTCACACTCAAACAGCTTTGTGTCAGATGAAAATGAGGAAATATCACATTTTATTCCCTGATCTAAATCATTGATCAAAGAGAGAGAGACACTAGCTGGGGCCCTAGCTGTTCAGTGCCACTCCAGTCACTGCCTGCCTTTCGGAACTAAACCCATTTATTCCTAATATTTGTCTCTGGAATACCAGCCAATATTATGTCTATCTCAGTACACATCCAGTCTTATGTGGTTTAATTTTACATGCTAAACTGTTATGTGGGACTTTGTCGAAAGCATTCTGAAAGTCCAATTAAACCACATCCACTGGCTCCCCTGAACAACTCCAGTAGCAGCACACTGGCAGTGTTTAGCACTGCCGCCTCACAGTGCCAGGGACCCACGTTCAATTCTAGCCTCAGGTGACTGTGTGGATTTTGTATGTTCTCTCCATGCCTGCATGAGTTTCCTCTGCGTGCTGTAGTTACACCCCACACACTAAAGATGTGCGGGTTAGGTTGATTGATCATGCTAATTTGACACTTATCGTCAGGGGATTTCTAGGATAAGTATGTGGGATTACAGGGATAGGGCCTGAGTGGTACTATTGTTGGTGCAAGCTCGATGGACTGAATGGCCTGGCTGTAAGCTGTAGGAATTCTTTGATTCTATAATTCTAGTTGTATACTCCTAGAACTCCAGTTGGTTTGTCAAGTGTGATTTCACTTTGGTGAATCCATGCTGAATCTATCTGATTCTACCAGTTTCCAAATACACTGCCATAAAATCATTGATAACTGACTTGATAAGTCTCCCCACCATCGATGGCTGGCTGCTTAGTCAGTAATTGATTGTTCTCTCGACCTCCCTTGTGAAAGTAATGGAGTTACAGTTGCTTCACCCCAATCTGTTTCTGTTGCTGAGCCTACATAATCTTGGAGGATGGCCAAAAATGCTTCCACTATTTCTAGGGTCACTCCTAAAAGCACTCTGGAATCTGGATTATTAGACTCCCTGGGAGTTAAAGGCCTTCAATCCCACCCATTTCCTCAACACAATTTCTATATTAATACTAATTTCCTTCAGCTCCTCAATCTCATTTAGTCTACATTGCCCAACATTTCCATATTATTTGTGTCCTAGTTTGTGAAGGCAGAGCTGAATGTGTATTTGTTAATCAGCAATTTTGTTTGTTGTCCTGTTCCTGAATGCATGGAGCCTTTATTTGTCTTCAATCTTTTTATGTTCACACACATTCGGCAATTTTAAGACAGATTTTAAGATTCCTGCAAATTTAATTTTTTCCCCCATTCTTAATCAATCTATTGTCATCGTTTGCTGAAATCTAAAGAGCTTCCAATCATCAGATCTGTTTTTTTCTGACCAATTGTATGCCTATTCCTTGGATCTAATAATATGTCTAATTTCCTTGGCCAGCCATGGTTTTGCGACCCCTTTTTACTTTTGTGATAGGCAGTTCCAAAGGATTTTTGCCATCCGCACATTTCCTCTTCGAGTGGTTGCCATTGCCAATACACTATCACCCATAAGTAACTTTTCTCAATCTATCAAAGCCAGCTCATGGGTCATACCATTGCAGTTGCCGTTGTTAAGAGTCATGACCCTAGCTTCAGTTTTAATTACTTCATTCTCCATCTTTACTGTCATATTATGGTCACACATCCCCAAATTGGCAAGCACAACAAAATTCAAATAGTACCTTCTCTTTAGGTAATACCCAGTCAAGGATGGCAGGTTATCTAGTGGGTTTGTTAACATATTGGACCAGGAATCCATCCTGTACTCACTGCAGGAATTCCCCCTCTATGGCTTTCTGACTAATTTGCTTTCCCCAATCTATATGCGGATTACAGTCGCCCACAGTTAGATTATTCTTGTTCACACATAACCATTTTCAACTTTTTTCCCATTAGGGTTTCTTAGCTCTACCCATACATAGTTCATATCAGAGATATTTTCCCTCCTTATTGCATTAACTTCCTCCTTAACCACCAATGCAATCCCACCGACTTTTTGTTGGTACTTCCTACACACTGAATATTCTGGATGTTCATTTCTCATCCGTTGTCACCCTGCATGTCTCTGTAATACTGATCATCGTATCCCTTTGAATCTATTTATACAATTAATTAATCCACTTTATCATCAATGCCCCCTACATTAAGGTGCAAAGTCTTAAGGTTTGTCTTTTTTAACATTACTTATGCCATTCCTACTTTTTTTATTGTGGCCTAATATGATTCCGGATGTTGATTTCTCTGCCTATCAGTCTTCTTATCCTCTTTATGTTCTTGTCCTTCATTTCTCTGAGTAATTGTATAGGTTCCTATCACTGTTGTTTTGTTTCAAGTCCTCCATTAACACTCTCGGAAATATTCCCCCAAGGACATCAGTCCTGATCCTTCACAGGTACAACATGTCCAATTTGTCAAAGTCTCAGTACAAGCATAAACTTTCCAGATGGAAATCTATAAGACTTAGCTGAAATCACGGAAACATACCTCACAGGTAATATCCTAGAAACCACGGCATGCTTTGTCCCATAGGCAGGCCAGATACAGCAGTATAGTTACTGTTGGAGTCAGTTGCCCTGGGTGCCCTCAGCATCGGTCTGAGCCCCAAGATCTCTTGTTTCATCTGGTCAACAGCAACTAAGGAATGATCCTTCTCATTATCATTTACTGCACATTTGCTCTATGATGACTCCAGTCAGGCAAATAAGGTTGGCTCCTGGAATGGAACTCCCTGATTAAGACCCAATTGATGGCCCAGAGAGTCTCATGTTTCCTATTTAAAGCAGGTGTGTGGGTCGCTCTGCCTGCTGAAATAGGGAGCACACAAGGAGAACACAGAGAGCATTCTGTTACATATTATGTCTTGTAAATAAAGGAACCTTTGGTGACAGGACCTTCACCTCCATGGAGTTATTACACTCCAACAATATTATGCACTAATAACATCTCTCCCCTCACCCCCCACCAACCAACTGTTGAATCAGTTCTCTTCAATAATAAGGAGGGTAAAAATTGCCAGAGGGAAGTGAATGCGGGGATAGGGAATGAGGTTGGTCTGGAACTCAGTCAGATCCAAGTTGAGGGCACCGTCACACCATCACGGAGTGAAGCCGTGATGGACGACACTACCTGTCCAATCAGACGGTTGAGGTTGGTGTAAGTTGGCCTCTCGATGTCAAGGTTACGCTGACAGACATCGTAAATGGCCTCATTGTCCACCATGAAGGCACAGTCAGAGTGCTCCAGGGTGCAGTGGGTGACCAGCACGGAGTTGTACGGCTCAACCACAGCGGTGGAAATCTGGGGAGCAGGGTAAACGGAAAACTCCAGCTTGGATTTCTTGCCATAATCGACAGAGAGTCTCTCCATCAGGAGGGAGGTAAAACCCGAACCAGTGCCACCCCCAAAACTGTGGAAGATGAGGAAACCCTGCAGTCCTGTGCATTGATCAGCCTGAGGGGGGAAAAACATACAGAAAACACATGTAACAGGAAGCAGGGAATGGAATCTCTCCACAAGTGTTTGGATATGAAGTCTGGATAGGAAGGAACTGCCAGTGCTGCCTATGGCAGCGACATGTTGGGATTGGACAGTTTGGGGCTGTGATATGGATTGAAATTTGCAGAGAAGATATATAGAACCCAACTTTTCTAGGAACAACAAATCTCCCAATAGATGTTCACAGGCCCCTCCGAATGGAGGTAGAAAGTTGTGAATGCAGCCCAGCCCATCACGCAACCAACATCCCACCTGTTGACTCCATCTACACTTGCCACTGCCTTGGAAAAGCAGCCAGTATAATTAAGAACCCAATACCACTGGGACATACTTCCTTCCATCGGGAAGGAGATACAAAAGTCTAAGGTCATGTACCAACTGATTCAAGAATAGGTCTTACTCTGCTGCCAGAGTTTTGAATGGAACAACTTTGTATTAAGTTGATCTTTCTCTACACCCTAGCTATGACTGTAACACTACATTCTGCACTCTCCTTTCCTCTGTACTTCATACGTTGTTTTTGTAGCATGCAATAAATATTACTTTTCACTGTATACTAATAAATGTGACAATAATAAGTCAAATGAAATCAAAAGCTTTGGTCTCTTTAGAAAATGGAAATGAATTCTAAATACTGGAGGATCCAGATCATATTAACTAATGGAGCGATTACTGGATCAGTAATTCAGAGCCAGGCTCTTGGGTCACGCTTTCAAATCCAAGCACAAATAGTGGAATCTAATTTCAGTGAAGTATCTGGAATTGGAAATCCCACCAGTTTCAGTAATGTCCTTTAGGGATGGAAATCTGCCATCCTTACCTGGTTTGGTCCTCATTAACTCCACAGGGAGGGGAATTTAATTCCCTCAGAACCGCTCTCATGGATGTAGCTACTTCTCGCTAAACAGAATGGAAAAGCAGGGATGGAAGGCGCTAGAGGGTGTAGACTGTGGGAGCTGTTGTGTAGAGGCAGAGAGATTTGAACCTGTGATCTCTGTGGGCGTAAGGTCTACTCCTCATTCTCCGGATGATGGAATCATTTCCACTCCATTCAACAGGGTATGAGTAAGAACATGAGACAGAAATGCAGAATATTCGAGTGAAAAAAACTTACCACCTTCCGGACGCGATCTAAGACCAGGTCCACAATCTCCTTGCCCACAGAGCAGTGGCCCCGTGCGTAGTTATTCGCCGCATCCTCCTTGCCGGTGATGAGCTGCTCGGGGTGAAAGAGCTGTCGGTAGGTGCCGGTACGGACCTCATCTGGGGGAGACAGGGAACAGAGATTTGACCAACAAGAACTCAGAGACTGAAGGAAATATTTCAATCAGATCCCTGACTGACCAACCCAGCAACAATCTCTCCTCTTACCAATCACAGTGGGCTCCAGATCTATAAACACAGCTCGGGGAACGTGTTTACCAGCCCCTGTCTCATTGAAGAAGGTGTTGAAGGAGTCATCACCACCTCCGATGGTCTTGTCACTGGGCATCTGTCCATCCGGCTGGATCCCATGTTCCAGACAATACAGCTCCCAGCAAGCGTTACCGATCTGTACACCGGCCTGGCCAATGTGGATTGAGAGACACTCACTGAGGAAGAGTGAAATATCATTATTCACACAGGAAGAGTCATACGTGAACCATTCAAAATGCTGATGGATGGAAAAATCTTACATTTGTGTTAGTCTGTTGGTCCCATCTTTTCCCTAATGATTCTCTGTAATGGGCGATTCCACTAGAATTTAACAGAAATTCCACATCCCCTAGGTTCTGGGGGCTGTGTTGGATTTCCAAATCAATTTGGACAATTGAGATCTATAAACACAGCAGCCATGGGCGTTGTGACCTCTCTAAATCCATCGCCAACAATCCAACACCCCACACTCAGACCCAATCCCAATTAGATCACTCCCCAGTGTTTTAATAATGTTCAACTTTGTGATGGTTAGTGTTGTAAAATTCTTATGTTCCTTTTGTGGATTGTTCCCGCAACAGCAAGATTCTTTAACCTTGTGTATTTAAAGGCACCTTTTCATTAGCTTTCAATGATTGTTAGGAAGCAAAGTGGATAAATGCAAATTAGAGTGTGTTTATTGGGGTTCGCTGAATAAAATCTGACAATAAATGGGCGAATTAGGAATCGAAAAAGTGATTTTGAAACGGAGGCCAACTACATAGACAGATGGACTAAATTAATGGTTTGAAACTTCCATTCCAAGAGAGAAGATAACGAGCTGATCTTATTAAGAACATAAGAACATAAGAACTAGGAGCAGGAGTAGGCCATCTAGCCCTTCGAGCCTGCCCCGCCATTCAATAAGATCATGGCTGATCTGTCGTGGCTCAGTTCCACCTTCCCGCCCTCTCCCCATAACCCTTAATCCCCTCTCTTATCAAAAACCCATCAACCCGCTTCTTAAAAATATTTAGCGAGGCAGCCTCCACCACTTCAACGGGCAGAGAATTCCAGAGATTCACCACCCTTTGAGTGAAGAAGTTCCTCCTCAACTCTGTTCTAAACCCCCCCCCCCCCCCCCCCCCCCCCCCCCCTTTATCTTGAGGTTGTGCCCCCTAGTCCTACTGTCCTTTCTGAGCGGGAACAGTCTCTCCACCTCTATCCTATCCATCCCATTCATCATCTTATACGTCTCAATGAGATCTCCCCTCATTCTTCTATTGTGCTGGTACAAGACTTTAAACATATAATCAAAGGGAAGAAGCATGGTGACGTATCTGAGAAAATCTTTAATGCCTTTTAGATTAATACTTATCAAAGAGAAGGCGGGAGCCGAGTAGAGTATCTCTGGCTTTTGCATTCCGGTTCAGCCTTGACTCAATTTGACACTCGCTCTCTGTTCTCTCCCCATCCCTTTTGTTTCCCTCTGGACGTGGTCAATTACTGCACAACTTGCTCAGCGAAAGGTCGTTCTCGTTAACTCTGTCCATTTCACAAGCCGCAGTGTTATTAATGATGTTATTGCATTGTGGTTCGCCTAATTGTGGCGAGACTAATTCTTATTTCATTTAGGAGGTTCCTGATCATCCTGTGATTAGTTTCCCGAGGGTGACTGTCACCTGTTGATGTCATTTCTCATGACCCCTTAACTAGCCCTGAAATTACGAGTTTATTTCTGTCATTTCTATAGCTTCTTGTAGAGGTGAAGGTTTATGATTTATGATTAGATCCTGGCATACTTTTTCAGGACAGGGATAATATGCTGGAATGATTGATATCTTGAGCTCATCGCATCACACTGCATTGAATTGGTATTCAGTCAAATACCAATCTGTGACTATGCTTTGCTCTTGCCACTGGACGGTCGAACTTATTTCTCGCTATGGTTCAGATTAATTAGTTACTCAGCTTCTAAAACTTCTTCTAACCATAAAAATCGTTTCAGAAGCTAACAAGGCTGTGTATGTATTTTCCACTTTGAATATAAATAAGAATGGCTTTGATGTCTCGGAACACGGAATTCATCTATCCAAATATCTCATTGATCTACAGTCATCAGTCCAGTGGAACTTCATTAAAACAGACACTTATCAATGTGATTTGCTGAGAGAACTGTTTCGACATTGTATGGTTTGGTTCTGTCTGTCGGTGCTTGATTCAATGTAATGTAACATATAGATTGCTTTACAGTACCTAAAAAGTGATAAAAATTGCACGGTGTATGGAAATCACAACTAATTTTTTTGTTAGAACATAAATGTGGCACTACATGTAACAAGAACAACTAACCTTTATTAAAATTCAAAATAACGGAAGAGCTACAAAAGCCAATTACAGAGCTTAATTCTAAACTTGCAAAATCAAAGATGGTTACATAATGTGAAATAAAGGATTTTATTTAAATATCACCTGTTTGGTTGCCCTAATTGAATATTGAATACATACGATTGAATGTTTTAACACTTGATTTTTTACGTTTTCACACTAGGGCATTGAAATTTTGGAACATACCTAAGCGTTTTCATTAGGAGGAAGGTGGCTGGTTGCACAGCAGTACATGTTCAACTTTGACATCTCGCATCACTAGCTTACAGGTCATGTGTTATTCTCTTTTGTGTGTTTTCAGTGTGACGTTAAGGGCAAGTCATGTGACAGGCTGTGACCCAGATTTCAGCACAGCCTATTTCTGTTATTTCACTGGTGCCATGACTAAACTGCAAACTAAATTTAACACCAGTGGTGTGCCTCAGGGATCGGTGCTGGGTCCAGTGTTATCATTTATATTAATGATTTGGACTGGAATTTAGGAGGCATGATTAGTATGTTTGCAGATGACATGAAGATCGGTGGCACAGTGGAGAGGGTTAACTAGGATTGCAATGGGATCTTGATCAGTTGGGCCAGTGGGCTGATGAACGGCAGATGGAGTTTAATTTAGATAAATGTGAGGTAATCCATTTGGTAGATCGAACCAGGGCAGGACTCAATTAATGGTTCAGCGATGAGGAGGGTTATCGGACAAAGAGATCTAGGGGTACAGGTTCATAGTTCTTTGAAGGTGGAGTCTTGGGTGGATGGGGAGTGAAGAAGGCATTCAGCATGCTTGGTTGCTCAGGGCATTGGATACTGGAGTTGGGATGTCTTGATGCAGTTGTACAAGACAATGGTAAGTTCACAGTTGGAATATTGTGTAACGTTCTGGTCAACTTATTATCGAAAGGATATTACTAAACTAGGAGTGCAAAAAAGATTCATTCGGATGCTTCCACATTTGATGGATTGAGTTATAACGAGAGGCTAGTTATATTGGGACTCTGACCCTGGGCTGAGGGGTGATCATATAGAGGTCCATAAACCAAGGAGGGACATTGATCAGGTAGATAGTCAACATCTTTTCGTAACGGCAGTTTTCTTAAAACTAGAGGGCATAGCTCTAAGGTAAGGGGAAGAGCTACAAAAGAGTCCAGAGGGGCAATTTTTCACACAAATGGTGGTGAGCGTCTGGAACGAGCTGCCAGAGGTAGTCATAGAGGTGAGTACAATGTTGTCTTTTAAAAAATATTTAGACAGTTATGTGGGTAAGATTGGTATAGCGGCATATGCACCAAACATGAGCTATTAGTACTAGCTTTATTGTAAAAACTGGATGGCATGGACAAATGAAGGTTCTATTTCAATGCTGTAAACCTCAGTGTCTCTGTATTATAAATATTAAATTGACCAATAAGCTCCACATCCAGAAAGTAATCTCATTGACCTATATTTGAGATACTCTGTTAATCTGATGACTAAACCTGACCTGCAATAATTAGATACATCAAACCACAGTCTTGTTCTCACCTGGAAATCCAATTAGAGGTAGCAAAATTAGACCAAAAACAATCCATCCAACTCGATCCACTTATAGCACAAGGCACTGCCTCACAGATTGCAGAGTGGGCAACTTGACGGAATTTCATTTCATTGACCAACTTCCTGTGCCCAGTGACCCTCCTCAATTTCCGCAAAAGCCTATCTAGCAATATTCATTTCAAGCCCTCTGACTCCTATAACTATCTAGAACACAGCTCTTCACACCCCACATCCTGTAAGGACCCCATCCCTTTCTCTCAGCTCCTTCACATTTGTTTTGATGGGGCCACTTTCCAAAGTGCTGCCTCTAATATGTGTTCATTCTTCCTCAACTATGGCTTCCCACCTACAGTTGTTGACAGAGCCCTCAACAGTGTGCGGTCCATCTCCCATGCCTCAACCCATCCCCTTTCTCCCAGAACAAGGATAGTGTCCTCTTTGTTCTCACATTTCACCCAACCAGCCTTCACATACAAAGCATAGTTCTCTGCCATTTTTGCCAACTCCAACATGATGCCACCAGGAAACACATTTTCCCTTCACTCCCTCTCTCAGCATCCCACAGGGACTGTTCCCTTGGGAAGACCTAGCTCACTCCTCTACTGTACACAACACCTCTCCCGTCACCAATAGCACCTTTCCGTGCAATTGCAGAAGGTGTAATACCTGCCCCTTTACCTTTTTCATGCTCCCCATCCAAGGTCCAGAACATTCATTCCAAGTTAAATAGCGTTACACTTGCATCTCTTTCAACTTGGTGTATTGCATTTCTCACTCCCAGTGTGGTCTCCTCTGTATCGCAGAGGTCAACCGTAGACTGTGTGATGGTTTTGCTGATCACCTCTGGTCAGTATGCAACAGGACACTGACCTTCCGGTTGCTTGCCATTTTAAACAAACGATCCTGCTCCCACGCTCCACATGTCTGTCCTTGGGCTGCTGCAATGTTCCAGTGAAGCTCAATTCAAACTGGAGGAACAGCATCTCATGTTCTGGTGAGGCACTTTACAGCCTTCCGATCTCAACATCGAATTCAACAACTGCAAATGATTAGCTCTACTCCACCTCGATCTCTCTGTTTTCATTTTGAATTGCATTCTTTACTACTTTGTCTTTCTTCATTTTTCATCTCCCCACCACCCCATCCCGACGCCTTGGGGCTCTTCCTCTCTATTTTTATCCCCCGTTGTTTCCATTTTATATTTTTCCCACCCAGTCCCCATCTCCCCCCACATATGGATCAGCCATTTTTTGAGACTTTTGAGACTTTTTCAGACTTTCCCCTCGTCTCTGTGGCTATGACTCATCTTTGATTCCCTCACCCTGCAGTATGAATATCTCCCACTTTTAGCTTTGACAAGGAGTCATGTGGACTCAGAATGTCAGCTCTTTTCTCTCCTTAAGACACTGCCAGACCTGCTGAGAATTTCCCTTTCGGTTACATCCTCCTCTATCCTCAGACTTCTTCCTTCAGAACACTTGTTAATCACTTGACTGAATCTAAGAACTTCAGTGATACGCAACGATCAAATCATTTAAAATACTTTATTTTCTTAAATAATCATTATAATATCAATTATAATATCAATACGTATTAAAGTTTAAGCAACTATAATTTCTAAGTGAATAATTCTTATTCTTCCTCTTCGCCCTTTCTGTCCAGTGAGGCTGAATCCACGCCCACTTCTTCGTAATCCTTCTCCAGTGAGGCCATGTCCTCCCGTGCATCCTGGAACTCCCCTTCCTCCAGCCCTTCCCCCACGTACCAGTGGACAAAGGCTCGCTTGGCGTACATCTTATCAAATTTGAGGTTCAGGCGGGTCCAAGCCAAGGAAATTGAGGTGGTGTTGCTCAGCATACAGAGGGCCCGTTGCACCTTTGCCAGATCACCCCCTGGTACCACCGTCGGAGGCTGGTAATTGATGCCAACCTGTTGGAGAGAAGCAAAAGTTGTTTGATTTGAATTTCTTATGATCCAGATCAACATCAGATGCTTATCCGATCATCACTTTTCAGAATGCTGCATTTACCAGAATGTTTTATCTTTCCCTTTACAAACATGGAGATCTGGTCGTTTCCTGTGTTCTTTCAACCAAAGGATTCAGTTTCTGATGGAATATCACTGTGCAATGAAACTGCATTCAAAGTTAAATCAAATCTTTATCAATGCAATTTTGCACAGATATTGATTGGTAGAAAGCCTTGTCTTTCAAGGCAGGATCCTCCCAGGAACATTCTAAATGGAATTCTAGAGTTAACAAATGGAAGAATGTTAACCAAGCCTCGCTTTGGGGTATTCTCTTCTGTGAAGCATTGAGGATGGTCTATTCCATTATTAACCCTGTAAGGCAAGATATCTTTGAGTCAGAGGTTTCCAGCATGGAATCAGGCCTTTTGGCCCAATTTGTCCATGCTGCCCTTTTTGGACCAGTAAGCTAGTCCCACTTCAGCTTTTGGCCCCCATCCTTCCATTTTACCCATGTAACTCTCCCACCTCTTCTGCTACTACTTCTGGCAGCTCATTCCAGATAGTCACCACGTTCTGAAAAAATTGCCCCGCTGGGCCCTTTTGTATCTCTCCCCCCTCACCTTAAACTTATGCCCTCCAGTTTTAGACTCCCCTAACTTTGGAAAATATGTTGACTCTCCGGCTGATCTATGCCCCTCATTATTTTATAGACCTCTATAAGATCACCCCTAAGCCTCCAACACTCCAGAGATAAAAATTCTAGTAGATCCAGCCTCTCCTTATAACCCAAACCATCAAGTCCTGGTAGCATGATAGGAAATCTTTTCTGCACTCTTTCTAGTTTAATAATACCCTTTCTATAATAAAGGTAAACCAACATGAGGTGAATATTGTTGACATGTGTTATCAGATTGATACAATCCTGGCCATATTACCTTGGACCATGTGAGCTGAATGCAAAAGCCACATTTACCTTGAATCCTGTTGGACACCAATCAACAAACGCAATTGAGCGCTTGCTCTTGATGGTGGCAATGGCGGCGTTGACATCCTTGGGCACCACGTCTCCTCGGTACAGCATGCAGCACGCCATGTACTTGCCCTGGCGGGGGTCACACTTCACCATCTGGTTGGCTGGTTCAAAGCAGGCGTTGGTGATCTCCGACACCGAGAGTTGCTCATGGTAAGCTTTCTCAGCTGATATCAGTGGGGAGAAGGTTACCAGAGGGAAGTGAATGCGGGGATAGGGGACCAGGTTGGTCTGGAACTCAGTCAGGTCCACGTTGAGGGCACCGTCGAACCGGAGTGAGGCCGTGATAGACGACACTACCTGTCCAATCAGACGGTTGAGGTTGGTGTAAGTTGGTCTCTCGATGTCAAGGTTACGCCGACAGACATCGTAAATGGCCTCATTGTCCACCATGAAGGCACAGTCAGAGTGCTCCAGGGTGCAGTGGGTGACCAGCACGGAGTTGTATGGCTCAACCACAGCAGTGGAAATCTGGGGAGCAGGGTAAACGGAAAACTCCAGCTTGGATTTCTTGCCGTAGTCAACGGAGAGTCTCTCCATCAGGAGGGAGGTAAAACCCGAACCAGTGCCACCCCCAAAACTGTGGAAGATGAGGAAACCTTGCAGTCCTGTGCACAGATCAGCCTGTGGGGGGAAAATCATAGGAAACACAGAATAGAATTAGAATAGAAATCCTACAGTACAGAAAGAGGCCATTCGGCCCATCGAGTCCACACCAACCACAATCCCATCCAGTCCCTACCCTCATATCCCTACATATTTTACCCATTAATCCCTCTAACTTACACATCTCAGGACAATAAGAGGCCATGTGGGAGGAAACCAGAGGAAACCCACGCAGACACGAGGAGAATGTGCAAACTCCACACAGACCCAAGCTGGGAATCGAACCCAGGTTTCCGGAGCTGTCAAGCAGCAGTGCTAACCACTGTGCTACCATCCCACTGTTAAACAGGAAGCAGCAAATGGATTCTCTGCTCAAAGGACAGGAATCTAACGTGAGGAAATCTTCAGGGTTCCTGTTTACACTGCACAGATTGTGCTGAGAGAGCCTGGGGTGCATAAGAAGCCTGGGAGGAGCCAGAGTGAACCAGCTTGGAGTGTATCGATGGTAGAGACAATGGTGATGTTAGTAATTCTAAAATCATTACTTGTAACATGATAATTTCATAGCTTGAAATTCACCTGAGCAGGAAACATCCCGACTGATTTCACTGGGAAATCAGAGCAGGGATATCCCTTCTCACTAAGCTGATGGAACTTACCACCTTCCGGACACGATCTAAGACCAGGTCCACAATCTCCTTGCCCACAGAGCAGTGGCCCCGTGCGTAGTTATTCGCCGCATCCTCCTTGCCGGTGATGAGCTGCTCGGGGTGAAAGAGCTGTCGGTAGGTGCCGGTACGGACCTCATCTGGGGGAGACAAGGAACAGAGATTTGACCAACAAGAACTCAGAGACTGAAGGAAATATTTCAATCAGATCCCTGACTGACCAACCCAGCACCAATCTCTCCTCTTACCAATCACAGTGGGCTCCAGATCTATAAACACAGCTCGGGGAACGTGTTTACCAGCCCCTGTCTCACTAAAGAAGGTGTTGAAGGAGTCATCACCACCTCCGATGCTCTTGTCACTGGGCATCTGTCCATCCGGCTGGATCCCATGTTCCAGACAATACAGCTCCCAGCATGCGTTACCGATCTGTACACCAGCCTGGCCAATGTGGATTGAGAGACACTCGCGCTAAAGAGGGGACAGAGATAATTATTATACAGGATTGAGAGTTTTACAGTTCACATTGAGTATGGTGATAGATGGAGAAGGGGAATGAGGGATATGAAACGTTCCCCTTCCTCCATCTGCTGAATTCCAGCTACTCCCCATGGATTTTCCATTCTATTGGGATTCTCTGTCCAGGGAGATCTACCGGATCCTGGAAAGTCCCAATCTCTGTAAATCCACTCTGTGATATCCCAGCATTTCTGCAGCACCGGAATCACAGAGTCATCCCTGTCACAGTGACCGTGACTCCTGTCCCTCTAGATCCCATCTCCCGAGTGAGCACTGCTTGCCTATGGGACACATTCCATTCGCCCTGACTCAATGTTCCCTTACCATGATGTCCTTCTATTCTCACAGCTCCTGCCAATGAGTTGCGGAGTTTCCCGCTCGCGCTATTTATACCCAGTGCTATGGCGCCAACACGAGTTCTGATTGGTCAAAGGGATCCGGTTGCTTCGGGAAACGTCAACACAAAATAGAACGTTGGTTCAAGGCGCTGATTGGTTGCTGTGTGTAATGGGAGGGACTATTTCATGGTCACAATTGATTAGGGGAGGGGCATTAGACAACCAGAGCTTCCTCTATTAGTCTCCAATCCCAAAGAGACAGACAGAACCTTTCATTCAGACCTCCTCATAAGACCCATTTATCAAAGTCCCAATAATCAGACCCGAGTTAAAACTACTTCAAAACCTTCCTCTGAATAGGCCCTGTCTGTCCCTGATATATCTAGCCATCATCCATCAGATCATTTGACCAGTTAGTACCAGAAAACTATTTCTTAAATTTGCAATCAGTCAAACCAGAATCCATCAGAACCCACGCAACAGGCACAACTTAATGGAGCGCAATCCATCTGACATTTACTCACTTTCCCGCACCCCTTTCCCCATCCAGATCAACATCTGTCAGGTTGTATCTGTCAAATCCTGGTTGACCATCCACGCAGATCGCAATTACCATAGTATCAGTCACCTCAGACCTCTGCAACACATTACCCTCTGCCTAAATCCCCTCTAAATGCTGACTGTTGCCCACATCTGTCATACTGCAATATCCTATTAATCCGATTATATTAGACACTAACCATCTACTACCTTCCAGCAGACGCTCATTTATCCATACCCAACTAGCCAGAGTCTGTCGGTTAGGTCCAGTTATCAGCTTCCTATCGCTGTGAATGTGTTAGAAATCGTTAACTGCACACACGCCAGCGCTGCACCTTTCTTCCCACACATCTCACCATTCAAAAATCAGCAGACCAGCCCCACCCCTGCCAAACCACTAAGAATTTCTGATTACTTACTCACATGTAACTGACACTCACCTCCGAGATTTCCTTCCATCAGAACTTCATCTGTCAGAAGAAGTTTCATTTTATCTTCATGGTTTGTTCGCTGTCAAAGTGGCATTCACTCAGGACACCATTTGACTGATTCTGTCTATGAGAAATCTCTGTTGGATCCGGTGTCAGTTTCCATCTGTGAAATGTCCAACAGCCCAAACATAACTTCTCGTTCCTTTGGCATCAGATCTCCACCTACCTGTGCTCGGTGTGTCACGGTGAATCTTTCAGACATACGGCTTCCAGGCGCAAATTATTGAAGCCCCAATCACTCCTTTATCCTCCTCTTCAGTCCTCCAGGAATGACACACTCACCGTCCAGTTTCTCATCCACCTAGCCCCAACCGGCACGGTAGCACAGTAGGCGGCACGGTAGCACAGTGGTTAGCACTGCTGCTTCACAGCTCCAGGGTCCTGGGTTCGATTCCCGGCTCGGGTCACTGCCTGTGTGGAGTTTGCACATTCTCCTCGTGTCTGCGTGGGTTTTCTCCGGGTGCTCCGGTTTCCTCCCACAGTCCAAAGATGTGCGGGTTAGGTTCATTGGCTATGCTAAAATTGCCCCTTAGTGTCCTGGGATGTGTAGGTTAGAGGGATTAGCAGGTAAATGTGTAGGGATATGGGGATAGGGTCTGGGTGGGATTGTGTTCGGTGCAGACTCGATGGGCCGAAGGGCCTGTTTCTGCAC
Source organism: Prionace glauca (assembly GCA_037974335.1). Lineage (NCBI taxonomy): Eukaryota > Metazoa > Chordata > Chondrichthyes > Carcharhiniformes > Carcharhinidae > Prionace > Prionace glauca. Next base: position 88,327,725 of record CM075733.1, on the reverse strand, counting down.
TGTAGGGTTCTATGCAACCCAATGGATTGTATGTGTTAGTTACCCCATAAAACTCAACTGTCTCATTGCCACCTACCAGCCCCTCATTCTAAGAACACAGAGATAAGATTCCCACACTGATACCCGCATCTGTCAAAAGCAAGGTTCACATATACATCCGCCACCCCACATCAAATCTTTCTCGACCAGTTCCCATCTTGGAACCAGCCTCCCATCTATTGACTCTGTCTACACTCCCCACTGCCTCGGCAAAGCAGTCAGCGTAATTAAGGACCCCACGCACCCCGGACATTCTCTCTACCACCTTCTTCTGTCGGGAAAAAAGGATGCAGAAATCTGAGTTCACATACCAACCGACTCAAGAACAGCTTCTTCCTTGCTGTTGTTTGGTCCATTTGAATGGACCTACCCTGTATTAAGTTGATCTTTCTCTACACCCTAGCTATGACTGTAACAATACATTCTGCACTCTCTCCTTCTCTATGAACGGTATGCTTCGTCTGCATGGAGGGCAAGAAACAATACTTTTCAGTGCATACTAATACATGTGACTATAATAAATCAAATCAAAGTTACAGATTGGAGAGATCCCATCTACCAAATTCACTTATTTCAGTAAAGATCGAACCATGCTTTCTCCACTGACCAGAAAACAATCCCTCGGACATCGTTTACACTTATTATGATGGATAATATTAATTTGCTTCAGCCTTCAATTTATGATTCCCCATCTATCAGGCGCCACCTGACTTGCTTCCCCTGATAAACGGACACTCATCTTCTACACCAGAACGCCTTAACAGCCAGAGGCTAAAGTGTCAGAGTTTCATTAACCAGGTCCAGCGACCAAATAGGCATCACATTAGCATCAATTTCCAACAAAGCCACAATTAACAGATCCCCAACTCTGAAAGAGAAACCTCTCAACTCAAAGCAACATTTACCGGAAACAATCTATCAGATCCCCATTTAGCAGACACTCCCCTGTTATTGGATCTTCACACATCATTCACTCATTTATTGGAATCCCGTCAATAAAAGTCATAATTCATTAGGCAGTATCTATCAGCTCACATGTCTTATGACTATTTTTGTAAGATTTACATGAACTACAATGCTACTCTACAACAATCATGACCTCATCCATCAGATCCTGATTGGTCAGAGTCCCTGTGGGAAGGGGCCAGTCAAGTGGAAGCCCATTTGTCAGAGCATAACCCTTGTTCTACTCAACTATCAGATCCCATCATTCTGCTACACGTACAGCACATACTCGGCCTTTAGACGACCATCTACTTGACAAACAAATATTCAAATACCATCCATCAGTTCCATCTTATCAAATACCATGTTTAAACTCTGTATTTCCGATTTATGGTTATGAATGGACCTAACTTGCATTCAATTGATCTTTCTCTACACCCCAGCTATGACTGTAACACTACATTCTGCACTCTCTCCTTTCCTTCTCTATAAACGGTATGCTTTGTCTGCATAGCGTGCAAGAAACAATACGTTTCACTATGCGCTAATACATAATAAATCAAATCAAAGCTAGAGATGAGAGAGATCCCATCTATCAAATTCACTTATTTCAGAAGAGATTAATTACATATGAATTACAATTTATATACGGTAAGAAACATAGCAAATGGGAACCGAAGTCTGTCATTCTCCCCTTCGAGGCTGTTTCCCCATTCACTATGATCACGTCTGATATTGGAATTTAATAGCCCAATCCCAACCCAACTTCTCCCCATATCCTTCTCAACACCTTCGTCCCTAGAACTGTATCTAACTGTTTCTTGAAAACATCATTGTTTCTGGCTTCAGCTATTTCCTGTGGCATCCAATTGTACAGGCTTATCATTCTTGGCGAAGAACTTTCTGGGTATTTCAGTCTTAAGTGGTTGAAGCAACAGCTTTAGACTATGACCCCTGGTTCTGGACACCTCCACAATGGGGAACTTACTTCCTGCATCTGCCCTGTGTACTCCTGATTGAATTTGATATGTTTCTATGAGATTTCATCGTCGTTTTTCTGAACTGCAGAAAATTTAATCCTCATCGATTCAATCTCTCTTCAGACATCAGTCCTGCTATCTCAATAATTAAGTTGGTAAACATTCACTCCCTTAGGAGAAAGAGCACTCTTATTCATATAAGGAGATCAACACTGTACACAATATTCCAGGTATGACCCCAACAAGGCTGTGTATAATTGCAGCTAGTTATCCCTACTCCTGTACTTAAATCCTCTCTATGAACTTCAACACACCAGATGCCTTAACTACCAGCTGCACCTGCATGCGTCCCTTCAGCAATGGCTGTATGAGGACACCAGGTCTTGTTGCAAATTCCTCTCTTTTAATCTAGAATCATTCAAATAAAAAACTGCCTTTCCGTTTTTGCTACCAAAGTGGATATCCTCACATTGATTCACATTTTGCTGAAACTGCTATGCTTCTGCTACTTATTAAATTGCCCAAATGACACAAACATATCGGCTCCTTCCCCACAGTTCACACTCAAACAGCTTTGTGTTAGATGAAAATGTGGAAATATCACATTTTATTCCCTGATCTAAATCATTGATCAAAAAGAGACAGACACTAGCTGGGGCCCTAGCTGTTCAGTGCCACTCCAGTCACTGCCTGCCTTTCGGAACTAAACCCATTTATTCCTAATATTTGTCTCTGGAATACCAGCCAATATTATGTCTATCTCAGTACACATCCAGTCTTATGTGGTTTAATTTTACATGCTAAACTGTTATGTGGGACTTTGTCGAAAGCATTCTGAAAGTCCAATTAAACCACATCCACTGGCTCCCCTGAACAACTCCAGTAGCAGCACACTGGCAGTGTTTAGCACTGCCGCCTCACAGTGCCAGGGACCCACGTTCAATTCTGGCCTCAGGTGACTGTGTGGATTTTGTATGTTCTCTCCATGCCTGCATGAGTTTCCTCTGCGTGCTGTAGTTACACCCCACACACTAAAGATGTGCGGGTTAGGTTGATTGATCATGCTAATTTAACGCTTATCGTCAGGGGATTTCTAGGATAAGTATGTGGGATTACAGGGATAGGGCCTGAGTGGTACTATTGTTGGTGCAAGCTCGATGGACTGAATGGCCTGGCTGTAAGCTGTAGGAATTCTTTGATTCTATAATTCTAGTTGTATACTCCAACTCCAGTTGGTTTGTCAAGTGTGATTTCACTTTGGTGAATCCATGCTGAATCTATCTGATTCTACCAGTTTCCAAATACACTGCCATAAAATCATTGATAACTGACTTGATAAGTCTCCCCACCATCGATGTCAGGCTGCTTAGTCAGTAATTGATTGTTCTCTCGACCTCCCTTGTGAAAGTAATGGAGTTACAGTTGCTTCACCCCAATCTGTTTCTGTTGCTGAGCCTACATAATCTTGGAGGATGGCCAACAATGCTTCCACTATTTCTAGGGTCACTCCTAATAGCACTCTGGAATCTGGATTATTAGACTCCCTGGGAGTTAAAGGCCTTCAATCCCACCCATTTCCTCAACACAATTTCTATATTAATACTAATTTCCTTCAGCTCCTCAATCTCATTTAGTCTACATTGCCCAACATTTCCATATTATTTGTGTCCTAGTTTGTGAACATAAGAACATAAGAAATATAAGAACATAAGAAATAGGAGCAGGAGTAGGCCATCTGGCCCCTCGAGCCTGCCCCGCCATTCAATAAGATCATGGCTGATCTGTCGTGACTCAGCTCCACCTTCCCGCCCTCTCCCCATAACCCTTAATCCCTTCTCTTATCAAAAACCCATCAACCCGTTTCTTAAAAATATTTAGCGAGGCAGCCTCCACCACTTCAACGGGCAGAGAATTCCAGAGATTCACCACCCTTTGAGTGAAGAAGTTCCTCCTCAACTCTGTTCTAAACCGCCCCCCCTTTATAGGGCGGCGCGGTAGCACAGTGGTTAGCACTGCTGCTTCACAGCTCCAGGGTCCTGGGTTCGATTCCCGGCTCGGGTCACTGCCTGTGTGGAGTTTGCACATTCTCCTCGTGTCTGCGTGGGTTTTCTCCGGGTGCTCCGGTTTCCTCCCACAGTCCAAAGATGTGCGGGTTAGGTTCATTGGCTATGTTAAAATTGCCCCTTAGTATCCTGGGATGTGTAGGTTAGAGGGATTAGCAGGTAAAATGTGTAGGGATATGGGGATAGGGTCTGGGTGGGATTGTGTTCGGTGCAGACTCGATGGGCTGAAGGGCCTGTTTCTGCACTGTAGGGTTCTATGGTTCTATGGTTTATCTTGAGGCTGTGCCCCCTAGTCCTACTGTCTTTTTTGAGCGGGAACAGTCTCTCCACCTCTATCCTATCCATCCCATTCATCATCTTATACGTCTCAATGAGATCTCCCCTCATTCTTCTAAACTCTAACGAGTACAAGCCTAGTTTATTCAGCCTCTCCTCATAGCTCAATCCCCTCAACTCCGGTATCAGCCGAGTAAACCTCCTCTGCACTCCCTCCAGGGCCAAAACATCCTTGCGCAGGTGCGGCGCCCAAAACTGCACACAGTACTCCAGCTGCGGCCTCACCAATGCCCTATACAGCTGCAGCAAGACCTCCCTACTTTTATATTCAATCCCCTTCGCTATGAAGGCCAGCATCCCATTCGCCTTCCTGACCACCTGCTGCACCTGCAAGCTGGGTTTTTGCGACTCATGCACAAGGACCCCGAGGTCCCTCTGCACCTGAATGTGTATTTGTTAATCAGCAATTTTGTTTGTTGTCCTGTTCCTGAATGCATGGAGCCTTTATTTGTCTTCAATCTTTTTATGTTCACACACATTCGGCAATTTTAAGACAGATTTTAAGATTCCTGCAAATTTAATTTTTTCCCCCATTCTTAATCAATCTATTGTCATTGTTTGCTGAAATCTAAAGAGCTTCCAATCATCAGATCTGTTTTTTTCTGACCAATTGTATGCCTATTCCTTGGATCTAATAATATGTCTAATTTCCTTGGCCAGCCATGGTTTTGCGACCCCTTTTTACTTTTGTGATAGGCAGTTACAAAGGATTTTTCCCATCCGCACATTTCCTCTTGAGTGGTTGCCATTGCCAATACACTGTCACCCATAAGTAACTTTTCTCAATCTATCAAAGCCAGCTCATGGGTCATACCATTGCAGTTGCCGTTGTTAAGAGTCATCTCCCAAGCTTCAGTTTTAATTACTTCATTCTCCATCTTTTCTGTCATATTATGGTCACACATCCCCAAATTGGCAAGCACAACAAAATTCAAATAGTACCTTCTCTTTAGGTAATACCCAGTCAAGGATGGCAGGTTATCTAGTGGGTTTGTTAACATATTGGACCAGGAATCCATCCTGTACTCACTGCAGGAATTCCCCCTCTATGGCTTTCTGACTAATTTGCTTTCCCCAATCTATATGTGGATTACAGTCATCCACGGTTAGATTATCCTTGTTCACACATAACCACTTTCACCTTTTTTCCCATTAGGGTTTCTTAGCTCTACCCATACATAGTTCATATCAGAGATATTTTCCCTCTTTATTGCATTAACTTCCTCCTTAACCACCAATGCAATCCCACCGACTTTTTGTTGGTACTTCCTACACACTGAATATTCTGGATGTTCATTTCTCATCCGTTGTCACCCTGCATGTCTCTGTAATACTGATCATCGTATCCCTTTGAATCTATTTATACAATTAATTAATCCACTTTATCATCAATGCCCCCTACATTAAGGTGCAAAGTCTTAAGGTTTGTCTTTTTTAACATTACTTATGCCATTCCTACTTTTTTATTGTGGCCTAATATGATTCCGGATGTTGATTTCTCTGCCTATCAGTCTTCTTATCCTCTTTATGTTCTTGTCCTTCATTTCTCCCTCTGAGTAATTGTATAGGTTCCTATCACACTGTCGTTTTGTTTCAAGTCCTCCATTAACACACTCGGAAATATTCCCCCAAGGACATCAGTCCTGATCCTTCACAGGTACAACATGTTCAATTTGTCAAAGTCTCAGTACAAGCATAAACTTTCCAGATGGAAATCTATAAGACTGGGCTGAAATCACGGAAACATACCTCAATATCCTAGAAACCACAGCATGCTTTGTCCCATAGGCAGGCCAGATACAGCAGAATAGTTAGTGTTGGAGTCAGTTGCCCTGGGTGCCCTCAGCATCAGTCTGAGCCCCAAGATCTCTTGTTTCATCTGGTCAACAACAACTAAGGCATGATCCTTCTCATTATCATTTACTGCATATTTGGTCTGTGATGACTCCAGTCAGGCAAATAAGGTTGGCATCCTGGAATATGAACTCCCGGATTAAGACCCAATTGATGGCCCAGAGAGTCTCATGTTTCCTATTTAAAGCAGGTGTGTGGGTCGCTCTGCCTGCTGAAACAGGGAGCACACAAGGAGAACACAGAGAGCATTCTGTTACATATTATGTCTTGTAAATAAAGGAACCTTTGGTGACAGGACCTTCACCTCCATGGAGTTATTACACTCCAACAATATTATGCACTAATAACATCTCTCCCCTCACCCCCCACCAACCAACTGTTGAATCAGTTCTCTTCAATAATAAGGAGGGTAAAAGTTGCCAGAGGGAAGTGAATGCGGGGATAGGGGACCAGGTTGGTCTGGAACTCAGTCAGGTCCACGTTTAGGGCACCGTCGAACCGGAGTGAGGCCGTGATGGACGACACTACCTGTCCAATCAGACGGTTGAGGTTGGTGTAAGTTGGCCTCTCGATGTCAAGGTTACGCCGACAGACATCGTAAATGGCCTCATTGTCCACCATGAAGGCACAGTCAGAGTGCTCCAGGGTGCAGTGGGTGACCAGCACGGAGTTGTACGGCTCAACCACAGCAGTGGAAATCTGGGGAGCAGGGTAAACGGAAAACTCCAGCTTGGCTTTTTTGCCGTAGTCGACGGAGAGTCTCTCCATCAGGAGGGAGGTAAAACCCGAACCAGTGCCACCCCCAAAACTGTGGAAGATGAGGAAACCCTGCAGTCCTGTGCATTGATCAGCCTGAGGGGGGAAAAACATACAGAAAACACATGTAACAGGAAGCAGGGAATGGAATCTCTCCACAAGTGTTTGGATATGAAGTCTGGATAGGAAGGAACTGCCAGTGCTGCCTATGGCAGCGACATGTTGGGATTGGAGAGTTTGGGGCTGTGATATGGATTGAAATTTGCAGAGAAGATATATAGAACTCAACTTTTCCAGGAATAACAAATTCCCAATAGATGTTCACAGACCCCTCCGAATGGAGGTAGAAAGTTGTGAACGCAACCAACATCCCACCTGTTTACTCCGTCTACACTTCCCGCTGCCTTGGAAAAGCAGCCAGCATAATTAAGAACCCAATACCACTGGGACATACTTCCTTCCATCGGGAAGGAGATACAAAAGTCTGAGGTCATGTACCAACCGATTAAAGAATAGGTCTTTCTCTGCTGCCAGAGTTTTGAATGGAACAACGTTGTATTAAGTTGATCTTTCTCTACACCCTAGCTATGACTGTAACACTACATTCTGCACTCTCCTTTCCTCTGTACTTCATACGTTGTTTTTGTAGCATGCAATAAATATTACTTTTCACTTAATACTAATAAATGTGACAATAATAAGTCAAATCAAATCAAAAGCTTTGGTCTCTTTAGAAAATGGAAATGAATTCTAAATACTGGAGGATCCAGCATTATAGAAGATCATATTAACTAATGGAGCGATTGTGTTCTGATGATAGTGCTACTGGACCAGTAATTCAGAGCCAGGCTCTTGGGACACGCTTTCAAATCCAAGCACAAATAGTGGAATCTAATTTCAGTGAAGTATCTGGAATTGGAAATCCCACCAGTTTCAGTAATGTCCTTTAGGGATGGAAATCTGCCATCCTTACCTGGTTTGGTCGACATGTAACTCCACAGGGAGGGGAATTTAATTCCCTCAGAACCGCTCTCATGGATGTAGCTACTTCTCGCTAAACAGAATGGAAAAGTAGGGATGGAAGGCGCTAGAGGGTGTAGACAGTGGGAGCTGCTGTGTAGAGGCAAACAGAGGCAGAGAGATTTGAACCTGTGATCTCTGTGGGCGTAAGGTCTACTCCTCATTCTCCGGATGAAGGGAATCATTTCCACTCCATTCAACAGGGTATGAGTAAGAACATGAGACAGATGCAGAATATTCGAGTGAAAAAAACTTACCACCTTCCGGACGCGATCTAAGACCAGGTCCACAATCTCCTTGCCCACAGAGCAGTGGCCCCATGCGTAGTTATTAGCCGCATCCTCCTTGCCGGTGATGAGCTGCTCGGGGTGAAAGAGCTGTCGGTAGGTGCCGGTACGGACCTCATCTGGGGGAGACAGGGAACAGAGATTTGACCAACAAGAACTCAGAGACTGAAGGAAATATTTCAATCAGATCCCTGACTGACCAACCCAGCAACAATCTCTCCTCTTACCAATCACAGTGGGCTCCAGATCTATAAACACAGCTCGGGGAACGTGTTTACCAGCCCCTGTCTCATTGAAGAAGGTGTTGAAGGAGTCATCACCACCTCCGATGGTCTTGTCACTGGGCATCTGTCCATCCGGCTGGATCCCATGTTCCAGACAATACAGCTCCCAGCAAGCGTTACCGATCTGTACACCGGCCTGACCAATGTGGATTGAGAGACACTCACTGAGGAAGAGTGAAATATCATTATTCACACAGGAAGAAGAGTCATACGTGAACCATTCAAAATGCTGATGGATGGAAAAATCTTACATTTGTGTTAGTCTGTTGGTCCCATCTTTTCCCTAATGATCTCTGTAATGGGCGATTCCACTCGAATTTAACAGAAATTCCACATCCCCTAGGTTCTGGGGGCTATGTTGGATTTCCAAATCAATTTGGACAATTGAGATCTATAAACACAGCAGCCATGGGCGTTGTGACCTCTCTAAATCCATCGCCAGCAATCCAACACCCCACACTCAGACCCAACCCCAATTAGACCACTCCCCAGTGTTTTAATAATGTTCAACTTTGTGATGGTTAGTGTTGCAAAATTCTTATGTTCCTTTTGTGGATTGTTCCCGCAACAGCAAGATCCTTTAACCTTGTGTATTTAAAGACACCTTTTCATTAGCTTTCAATGATTGTTAGGAAGCAAAGTGGATAAATGCAAATTAGGGTGTGTTTATTGGGGTTCGCTGAATAAAATCTGACAATAAATGGGCGAATTAGGAATCGAGAAAGAGATTTTGAAACGGAGGCCAACTACATAGACAGATGGACTAAATTAATGGTTTGAAACTTCCATTCCAAGAGAGAAGATAACGAGCTGATCTTATTAAGAACATAAGAACTAGGAGCAGGAGTAGGCCATCTAGCCCTTCGAGCCTGCCCCGCCATTCAATAAGATCATGGCTGATCTGTCGTGGCTCAGCTCCACCTTCCCGCCCTCTCCCCATAACCCTTAATCCCCTCTCTTATCAAAAACCCATCAACCCGCTTCTTAAAAATATTTAGCGAGGCAGCCTCCACCACTTCAACGGGCAGAGAATTCCAGAGATTCACCACCCTTTGAGTGAAGAAGTTCCTCCTCAACTCTGTTCTAAACCGCCTCCCCTTTATCTTGAGGCTGTGCCCCCTAGTCCCACTGTCTTTTTTGAGCGGGAAGAGTCTCTCCACCTCTATCCTATCCATCCCATTCATCATCTTATACGTCTCAATGAGATCTCCCCTCATTCTTCTATTGTGCTGGTACAAGACACTAAACATATAATCAAAGGGAAGAAGCATGGTGACGTATCTCAGAAAATCTTTCATGCCTTTTAGATTAATACTTATCAAAGAGAAGGCGGGAGCCGAGTAGAGTATCTCTGGCTCTTGCATTCCGGTTCAGCCTTGACTCAATTTGACACTCGCTCTCTGTTCTCTCCCCATCCCTTTTGTTTCCCTCTGGACGTGGTCAATTACTGCACAACTTGCTCAGCGAAAGGTCGTTCTCGTTAACTCTGTCCATTTCACAAGCCGCAGTGTTATTAATGATGTTATTGCATTGTGGTTCGCCTAATTGTGGCGAGACTAATTCTTATTTCATTAAGGAGGTTCCTGATCATCCTGTGATTAGTTTCCCGAGGGTGACTGTCACCTGTTGATGTCATTTCCCATGACCCCTTAACTAGCCCTGAAATTACGAGTTTATTTCTGCCATTTCTATAGCTTCTTGTTGAGGTGAAGGTTTATGATTTATGATTGGATCCTGGCATACTTTTTCAGGACAGGGATAATATGCTGGAATGATTGATATCTTGAACTCATCGCATCACACTGCATTGAATTGGTATTCAGTCAAATACCAATCTCTGACTATGCTTTGCTCTTGCCACTGGACGGTCGAACTTATTTCTCGCTATGGTTCAGATTAATTAGTTACTCAGCTTCTGAAACTTCTTCTAACCATAAAAAACATTTCAGAAGTTAACAAGGCTGTGTATGTATTTTCCACATTGAATATGAATAGGAATGGCTTTGATGTTTCGGAACACGGAATTCATCTATCCAAATATCTCATTGATCTACAGTCATCAGTATGTCCAGTGGAACTTCATTAAAACAGACACTTATCAATGTGATTTGCTGAGAGAACTGTTTCGACATTGTATGGTTTGGTTCTGTCTGTCGGTGCTTGATTCAATGTAATGTAACATATAGATTGCTTTACAGTACCTAAAAAGTGATAAAAATTGCACGGTGTATGGAAATCACAACTAATTTTTTTGTTAGAACATAAATGTGGCGCTACATGTAACAAGAACAACTAACCTTTATTAAAATTCAAAATAACGGAAGAACTACAAAAGCCAATTACAGAGCTTAATTCTAAACTTGCAAAATCAAAGATGGTTACATAATGTGAAATAAAGGATTTCATTTAAATATCACCTGTTTGGCTGCCCTAATTGAATATTGAATACATACGATTGAATGTTTTAACACTTGATTTTTTACGTTTTCACAGTAGGGCATTGAAATTTTGGAACATACCTAAGAGTTTTAATTAGGAGGAAGGTGGCTGGTTGCACAGCAGTACATGTTCAACTTTGACATCTCGCATCACTAGCTTACAGGTCATGTGTTATTCTCTTTTGTGAGTTTTCAGTGTGACGTTAACGGCAAGTCATGTGACAGGCTGTGACCCAGATTTCAGCACAGCCTATTTCTGTTATTTCACTGGTGCCATGACTAAACTGCAAACTAAATTTAACACCAGTGGTGTGCCTCAGGGATCGGTGCTGGGTCCAGTGTTATCACTTATATTAATGATTTGGACTGGAATTTAGGAGGCATGATTAGTATGTTTGCAGGTGACACGAAGATTGGTGGCACAGTGGAGAGGGTTAACTAGGATTGCAATGGGATCTTGATCAGTTGGGCCAGTGGGCTGATGAATGGCAGATAGAGTTTAATTTAGATAAATGTGAGGTGATCCATTTGGTAGATCGAACCAGGGCAGGACTTACTCAGTTAATGAGAGGGTGTTGAGGAGAGTTATAGAATAAAGAGATCTAGGGGTACAGGTTCATAGTTCTTTGAAGGTGGAGTCTTGGGTGGACAGGGGGTGAAGAAGGCATTCAGCATGCTTGGTCAGAGTATTGGATACTGGAGTTGGGATGTCTTGATGCAGTTGTACAAGACAATGATAAGTTCACAGTTGGAATATTGTGTAACGTTCTGGTCAACTTATTATCGAAAGGATATAACTAAACTAGGAGTGCAGAAAAGATCCATTCAGATGCTTCCAGGATTTGATGGATTGAGTTATAACGAGAGGCTGGTTATATTGGGACTCTGTCCCTGGGCTGAGGGGTGATCATATAGAGGTCCATAAAACAAGGAGGGACATTGATCAAGCAGATAGTCAACATCTTTTCGAAACGGCAGTTTTCTTAAAACTAGAGGGCATAGCTCTAAGGTAAGGGGAAGAGCTACAAAAGAGTCCAGAGGGGCAATTTTTCACACAAATGGTGGTGAGTGTCTGGAACGAGCAGCCAGAGGTAATCATAGAGGTGAGTACAATGTTGTCTTTCAAAAAATATTTAGACAGTTATGTGGGTAAGATTGGTATAGCGGCATATGGACCAAACATGAGCAATTGGTACTAGCTTTATTGTAAAAACTGGGTGGCATGGACAAGTGAAGGGTCTGTTTCAATGCTGTAAACCTCAGTGTCTCTGTATTATAAATATTAAATTGACCGATAAGCTCCACATCCAGAAAGTAATCTCATTGTTCTATATTTAAGATACTCTGTTAATCTGATGACTAAACCCGACTTGCAATAATTAGATACATCAAACCACAGTCTTGTTCTCACCTGAAAATCCAATTAGAGGTAGCAAAATTAGACCAAAAACAATCCATCCAACTCGATCCACTTATAGCACAAGGCACTGCCTCACAGATTGCAGAGTGGGCAACTTGACGGAATTTCATTTCATTGACCAACTTCCTGTGCCCAGTGACCCTCCTCCATTTCCGCAAAAGCCTATCTAGCAATATTCATTTCAAGCCCTCTGACTCCTACAGCCATCTAGACCACAGCTCTTCACACCCAACATCCTGTAAGGACTCCATCCCTTTCTCTCAGCTCCTTCACATTTGTTTTGATGGAGCCACTTTCCAAAGCAATGCCTCTAATATGTGTTCATTCTTCCTCAACCATGGTTTCCCACCTACAGTTGTTGACAGAGCCCTCAAGTGTGCGGTCCATCTCCTATGCCTCAACCCTCAACCCATCCCCTTTCTCCCAGAACAAGGATAGTGTCCTCTTTGTTCTCACATTTCACCCAACCAGCCTTCACATACAAAGCATAGTTCTCTGCCATTTTTGCCAACTCCAACATGATGCCACCAGTAAATACATTTTCCCTTCATTCCCTCTCTCAGCATCCCACAGAGACTGTTCCCTCGGGAAGACCTAGCTCACTCTATTGTACACAACACCTCTCCCGTCACCAATAGCACCTTTCTGTGTAATTGCAGAAGGTGTAATACCTGCCCCTTTACCTTTTTCACGCTCCCCATCCTCGGTCCAGAACATTCATTCCAACTTAAATAGCGTTACACTTGCATCTCTTTCAACTTGGTTAACTGCATTTCTCACTCCCAGTGTGGTCTCCTCTGTATCGCAGAGGCCAACCGTAGACTGTGTGATGGTTTTGCTGATCACCTCTGGTCAGTATGCAACAGGACACTGACCTTCCGGTTGCTTGCCATTTTAAACAAATGATCCTGCTCCCACGCTCCACATGTCTGTCCTTGGGCTGCTGCAATGTTCCAGTGAAGCTCAATGCAAACTGGAGGAACAGCATCTCATCTTCTGGTGAGGCATTTTACAGCCTTCCAGTCTCAACATCGAATTCAACAACTTCAGATGATTACCTCTACTCCACCTCGATTTGTTTTCATTTTGAATTGCACTCTTTTACTACTTTGTCTTTCTTCATTTTTCATCTCCCCACCCCCCCACAACCCTAGGATCTCTTCCTCCCTATTTTTAACCCCCGTTGCTTCCATTTTACATTTTTCCCACCCAGTCCCCATCTCCCCCCACATATGGATCTGCCATTATCAGACTTTCCCCTCGTCTCTGTGGCTATGACTCATCTTTGATTCAGTCACCCTGCAGTATGAATATCTCCCACTTTTAGCTTTGACAAGGAGTCATGTGGACTCAGAATGTCAGCTCTTTTCTCTCCTTAAGACACTGCCAGGCCTGCTGAGAATTTCCCTTTCGGTTACATCCTCCTCTATCCTCAGACTTCTTCCTTCAGAACACTTGTTAATCACTTGACTGAATCTAAGAACTTCAATGATACGCAACGATCAAATCATTTAAAATACTTTATTTTCTTAAATAAACATTATAATATCAATTATAATATCAATACGTATTAAAGTTTAAACAACTAGAATTTCTAAGTGAATAATTCTTATTCTTCCTCTTCGCCCTTTCTGTCCAGTGAGGCTGAATCCACGCCCACTTCTTCGTAATCCTTCTCCAGTGAGGCCATGTCCTCCCGTGCATCCTGGAACTCCCCTTCCTCCAGCCCTTCCCCCACGTACCAGTGGACAAAGGCTCGCTTGGCGTACATCTTATCAAATTTCAGGTTCAGGCGGGTCCAAGCCAAGGAAATTGAGGTGGTGTTGCTCAGCATACAGAGGGCCCGTTGTACCTTTGCCAGGTCGCCCCCTGGTACCATCGTCGGAGGCTGGTAATTGATGCCAACCTGTTGGAGAGAAGCAAAATATGTTTGATTTGAATTTCTTATGATCCAGATCAACATCAGATTCTTATCCGTTCACCACTTTTCAGAATGCTGCATTTACCAGAATGTTTTATCTTTCCCTTTACAAACATGGAGATCTGGTCATTTCCTGTGTTCTTTCAACCAGAAAGACGCATCAGTTTCTGATGGATTATCACTGTGCAATGAAACTGCATTCAAAATTAAATCAAATCATTATCAATGTAATTTTGCACAGATATTGATTGGTAGAAAGCCTTGTCTTTCAAGGCAGGATCCTCCCAGGAACATTCTAAATGGAATTCTAGAGTTAACAAATGGAAGAATGTTAACCAAGCCTCGCTTTGGCTATTCTCTTCTGTGAAGCAATGAGGATGGTCTATTCCATTATTCTCTTTCCTTACAGGGATATCTTTGAGTCAGAAGTTTCCAGCATGGAATCAGGCCCTTTGGCTCAATTTGTCCATACTGCCCTTTTTGGACCAGTAAGCTAGTCCCCACTTCAGCTTTTGGCCCCCATCCTTCCATTTTACCCATGTAACTCTCCCACCTCTTCTGCTACTACTTCTGGCAGCTCATTCCAGATACTCACCACGTTCTGAAAAAATTGTCCCGCTGGGCCCTTTTGTATCTCTCCCCCCTCACCTTAAACCTATGCCCTCCAGTTTTAGACTCCCCTAACGTGGGAAAATATGTTGACTCTCCAGCTGATCTACGCCCCTCATTATTTTCTAGACCTCGATAAGATCACCCCTAAGCCTCCTACAATCCAGAGATAAAAATCCTAGTAGATCCAGCCTCTCCTTATAACCCAAACCATCAGGTCCTGGTAGCATGTTACGAAATCTTTTCTGCACTCTTTCTTGTTTAATAATATCCTTTCTATAATAAAGGTAAACCAACATGAGGTGAATATTGTTGACATGTGTTATCAGATTGATACAATCCTGGCCATATTACCTTGGACCATGTGAGTTGAATGCAAAAGCCACATTTACCTTGAATCCCGTTGGACACCAATCAACAAACGAGATTGACCGCTTAGTCTTGATGGTGGCAATGGCGGCGTTGACATCCTTGGGCACCACATCTCCTCGGTACAGCATGCAGCACGCCATGTACTTGCCCTGGTGGGGGTCACACTTCACCATCTGATTAGCTGGTTCAAAGCATGCGTTGGTGATCTCCGACACCGAGAGTTGTTCATGGTAAGCTTTCTCAGCTGATATCAGTGGGGAGAAGGTTACCAGAGGGAAGTGAATGCGGGGATAGGGGACCAGGTTGGTCTGGAACTCAGTCAGGTCCACGTTGAGGGCACCGTCGAACCGGAGTGAGGCCGTGATGGACGACACTACCTGTCCAATCAGACGGTTGAGGTTGGTGTAAGTTGGCCTCTCGATGTCAAGGTTCCGCCGACAGACATCGTAAATGGCCTCATTGTCCACCATGAAGGCACAGTCAGAGTGCTCCAGGGTGCAGTGGGTGACCAGCACGGAGTTGTACGGCTCAACCACAGCAGTGGAAATCTGGGGAGCAGGGTAAACGGAAAACTCCAGCTTGGATTTCTTGCCGTAGTCGACAGAGAGTCTCTCCATCAGGAGGGAGGTAAAACCCGAACCAGTGCCACCCCCAAAACTGTGGAAGATGAGGAAACCCTGCAGTCCTGTGCACAGATCAGCCTGTGGGGGGAAAACCATAGGAAACACAGAATAGAATTAGAATAGAAATCCTACAGTACAGAAAGAGGCCATTCGGCCCATCAAGTCCACACCAACCACAATTCCATCCAGTGCCTACCTTCATATCCCTACATATTTTACCCATTAATCCCTCTAACCTACACATTTGAGGACGTGAAGAGGCAATTTTAACATGGCCTAACCCACACATGTTTAGACTGTGGGAGGAAACCAGAGCACCCAGTGGAAACCCACGCAGACACGAGGGGAATGTGCAAACTCCACACAGACCCAAGCTGGGAATCGAACCCAGGTTTCCGGAGCTGTGAAGCAGCAGTGCTAACCACTGTGCTACCATCCCACTGTTAAACAGGAAGCAGCAAATGGATTCTCTGCTCAAAGGACAGAGGAATCTAACATGAGGAAATGTTCTCAGGGTTCCTGTTTACACTGCACAGATTGTGCTGTGTGAGCCTGGGGGACATAAGAAGCCTGGGAGGAGACAGAGGAGCCAGGGTGAACCAGCTTGGAGTGTATCGATGGTAGAGACAATGGTGATGTTAGTAATTCTAAAATCATGGCTTGTACTATGATAAGTTCATAGCTTGAAATTCACCTGAGCAGCAAACATCTCGACTGATTTCACTGGGAAATCAGAGCAGGGATATCCTCTCTCACTAAGCTGATGGAACTTACCACCTTCCGGACGCGATCTAAGACCAGGTCCACAATCTCCTTGCCCACAGAGCAGTGGCCCCGTGCGTAGTTATTAGCCGCATCCTCCTTGCCGGTGATGAGCTGCTCGGGGTGAAAGAGCTGTCGGTAGGTGCCGGTACGGACCTCATCTGGGGGAGACAGGGAACAGAGATTTGACCAACAAGAACTCAGAGACTGAAGGAAATATTTCAATCAGATCCCTGACTGACCAACCCAGCAACAATCTCTCCTCTTACCAATCACAGTGGGCTCCAGATCTATAAACACAGCTCGGGGAACATGTTTACCAGCCCCTGTCTCACTAAAGAAGGTGTTGAAGGAGTCATCACCACCTCCGATGGTCTTGTCACTGGGCATCTGTCCATCCGGCTGGATCCCATGTTCCAGACAATACAGCTCCCAGCAAGCGTTACCGATCTGTACACCGGCCTGGCCAATGTGGATTGAGAGACACTCGCGCTAAAGAGGTGACAGAGATAATTATTATACAGGATTGAGAGTTTTACAGTTCACATTGAGTATGATGATAGATGGAGAAGGGATAATGAGGGATATTAAACATTCCCTTCCTCGATCTGCTGAATTCCAGCTACTCCCCATGGATTTTCCATTCTATTGGGATTCTCTGTCCAGGGAGATCCAACAGATCCTGGAAAGTCCCAATCTCTGTAAATCCACTCTGTGATATCCCGGGATTTCTGCAGCACCAGAATCACAGACACAGCCATCCCTGTCACAGTGACCGTGACTCCTGTCCCTCTAGATCCCATCTCCCGAGTGAGCACTGCTTGCCTATGGGACACATTCCATTCGCCCTGACTCAATGTTCCCTTACCATGATGTCCTTCTATTCTCACAGCTCCTGCCAATGAGTTGCGGAGTTTCCCGCTCGCGCTATTTATACCCAGTGCTATGGCGCCAACACGAGTTCTGATTGGTCAAAGGGATCCGGTTGCTTCGGGAAACGTCAACACAAAATGGAACGTTGGTTCAAGGTTCTGATTGGTTGCTGTGTGTAATGGGAGGGACTATTTCATGGTCACAATTGATTAGGGGAGGGGCATTAGACAACCAGAGCTTCCTCTATTAGTCTCCAATCCCAAAGAGACAGACAGAACCTTTCATTCAGACCTCCTCATAAGACCCATTTATCAAAGTCCCAATAATCAGACCCGAGTTAAAACCATTTCAAAACCTTCCCCTGAATAGGCCCTGTCTGTCCCTGATATATCTAGCCATCATCCATCAGATCATTTGACCAGTTAGTACCAGAAACCTATTTCTTAAATTTGCAATCAGTCAAATCAGAATCCATCAGAACCCACGCAACAGGCACAACTTAATGGAGCGCAATCCATAGAACCCCTACAGTGCAGAAACAGGCCCTTCAGCCCATCGAGTCTGCACCGAACACAATCCCACCCAGACCCTATCCCCATATCCCTACACATTTACCTGCTAATCCCTCTAACCTACACATCCCAGGACACGAAGGGGCAATTTTAGCAGAGCCAATGAACCTAACCCGCACATCTTTGGACTGTGGGAGGAAACCGGAGCACCCGGAGAAAACCCACGCAGACACGAGGAGAATGTGCAAACTCCACACAGGCAGTGACCCGAGCCGGGAATCGAACCCAGGACCCTGGAGCTGTGAAGCAACAGTGCTAACTAGTGTGCTACCGTGCCGCCCTGACATGTCCATCTGACATTTACTCACTTTCCCGCACCCCTTTCCCCATCCAGATCAACATCTGTCAGGTTGTATCTGTCAAATCCTGGTTGACCATCCACGCAGATCGCAATTACCATAGTATCAGTCACCTCAGACCTATGCAACACATTACCCTCCGCCTAAATCCCCTCTAAATGCTGACTGCTGCCCACATCCGTCATACTGCAATATCCTATTAATCCCATTATATTAGACACTAACCATCTACTACCTTCCAGCAGACGCTCATTTATCAAGACCCAACTAGCCAGAGTCTGTCGGTTAGGTCCAGTTATCAGCTTCCTATCGCTGTGAATGTGTTAGAAATCGTTAACTGCACACACGCCAGCGCTGCACCTTTCTTCCCACACATCTCACCATTCAAAAATCAGCAGACCAGCCCCACCCCTGCCAAACCACTAAGAATTTCTGATTACTTACTCACATGTAACTGACACTCACCTCCGAGATTTCCTTCCATCAGAACTTCATCTGTCAGAAGAAGTTTCATTTTATCTTCATGGTTTGTTCGCTGTCAAAGTGGCATTCACTCAGGACACCATTTGACTGATTCTGTCCATGAGAAATCTCTGTTGGATCCGGTGTCAGTTTCCATCTGTCAAATGTCCAACAGCCCAAACATAACTTCTCGTTCCTTTGGCATCAGATCTCCACCTACCTGTGCTCGGTGTGTCACGGTGAATCTTCCAGACATACGGCTTCCGGGCGCAAATTATTGAAGCCCCATCCATCACTCCTTTATCCTCCCCTTCAGTCCTCCATGAATCACACACTCACCGTCCAGTTTCTCATCCACCCAGCCCCAACCCAATGGATTGTATGTGTTAGTTACCCCATAAAACTCAACTGTCTCATTGCCACCTACCAGCCCCTCATTCTAAGAACACAGAGATAAGATTCCCACACTGATATCCGCATCTGTCAAAAGCAAGGTTCACATATACATCCGCCACCCCACATCAAATCTTTCTCACCCAGATCCCATCTTGGAACCAGCCTCCCATCTATTGACTCTGTCTACACTTTCCACTGCCTGGGCAAAACAGCCAGCAGAATCAAGGATCCCACACACCCCGGACATTCTCTCTTCCACCTTCTTCCATCGGGAGAAATGTACAAAAGTATGAGGTCACATCCCAACCAACTCAAGAACCGCTTCTTCCTTGCTGCTGTCAGACTTTTGAACTGACCTACCTTGCATTAAGTTGATCTTTCTCTACACCCCGGCTATTACTGTAACACTACATTCTGCACTCTCTCCTTTCCTTCTCTATAAACGGTATGCTTTGTCTGCATAGCGTGCAAGAAAGAATACCTTTCACTATACGCTAATACGTAATAAATCAAATCAAAGCTACAGATAGGAGAGATCCCATCTACCAAATTCATTTATTTCAGAAGAGATTAGACAGATGAATTACAATTTATATATGCTTAGAAACATAGCAAATGGGAACCGAAGTCTGACATTCTCCCTTCGAGGCTGCTTCCCCATTCACTATGATCACATCTGATAATGGGATTTAATAGCCCAATCCATCCCAGCTTCTCCCATATCCTTCTTGACCTCTTCACCCCTAGAAGTGTAGCATTGTCTCTGGCTTCAGCTATTTCCTGTGGCATCCAATTGCACAGGTTTATCATTCTTGATGAAGAACTTTCTCAGTATTTCAGTCTTAAGTGGTTGACACAACATCTTCAGACTTTGACCCCTGGTTCTGGACACCTCCACAATCGGAAATTCTTCCTGCATCTGCCCTGTGCACTCTTGTTTGAATTTGATATGTTTCTATGAGATTTCATCGTCGTTTTTCTGAACTGCAGAAAATTTAGAGCAAAGAACAAAAGAACAAAAACAGCCCGGGAAACAGGCCCTTCGGCCCAACAAGCCCACGCCGCCATTTTAACATTACCAGTCCCCCCTCCACCCATGACCCTTATCTATGATTATGGCATTCCATATTGAGGGAAACTAATTTAGGGACAATTTATTACTTCCAATCAGCCTAATAGCACATCTTTGGGGTCTGAGAGTGCTCGGAGAAAACCCATGCAAGCACGGGGAGAATGTGCAAACTCCCACAGACACCGGCCCAAATCCATGTATTTGCGCAGCAAACAGTGATAGTCACTGAGCTGTCGTGTTGCCCAACATCTGGTCCAGTTTAAGCGTACACTAACGACATGAAACACTAGGCTACTCTCGAACATCCAAGAGCAGCTCTAGTACGACCCATCGCGTGTATGCCTCTCGTTGGGCAACAAGGCGGACCGACTTAAAACCTGTGAATTAAAAGAGAAAAACATTAGTATCATTCCTCATCCTTATACATTAGCATTGGGACGCCCCTGGCAATGAACATTATTTAAGACAATCTCCTATATCCTTCCATCTCCAACCCACTCATGTGCCTAAGTAACTCTTAAACAACTCTAGCGTGCCTGCCTCCACCACCTTGCTTGGCAGAGCATTCCACACCCCCACTACCCTGCATGAAAAATTTCCCTCGAATATCCGTGTTATACCTCTCCCCCCTCACCCTAAGCCCGTGGCCCCTCATACTGTGTGTCCCTAACACAGGAAATAGCTTACCACTGTTTACTCTATCTATACCCTTCATAATCTTATATACCTCTATTAGATCCCCCCCTCAGTGGCCGCCTTTCAAGGGAAAACAGCCCCAATTTGCTCAATCTTTCCTCATAACCCAGTCCTTCCATACCAGGCAACATCCTGGTAACCCTCCTCTGCACTCTCTCCAGAGTTTTCACATCCTTCCGGTAGTAAGATGACCAGAACTGGACGCAGTTTTCCAAATGCGGCCTAACCAACATTCTATACAACTGCAACATTAGACTCCAGCTCTTATACTCTATCCCCCTTCCTATAAAGGCTAACATACCATAAGCTTTTTTCATAACCTTCTCCACTTGTACTGCCACCTTCAAAGACTTGTGCAGTTGCACCCCCAGGTCCCACTGCATTTCTATACTCTTTATAGGCTTACCCTTTATCATATAACTCCCCCCGACATTATTCCTGCCAAAATGCATGACCTCACATTTATCAGGATTAAACTCCATTTGCCATATATCTGCTTGATATACCAGACTATCTATATCCCGTTGTAATGCCAGACACTGCTCCTCACTGCCCGCCAATCCAGCCATCTTGGTGTTATCAGCAAATTTGCTGATCACACCACTTACTCCCTCTTCCAAGTCATTTATACACACTACAAAGAGAAGAGGTCCCTGTACTGAGCCCTGCGGCACACCACTAGTGACAGACCTCCAGCTAGAAAAAGACCCTTCCACTACTACTCTGTCTCCTCTTAGCAAGCCTGTTCTCCACCCACCTAGATGCCTGGCCTTGTATCCCATGAGCCTTAATCTTTGCAACCAACCTACCATGAGGGACTCTGTCAAACGCCTTACTGAAATCCATATAGACGACATCAACGGCTCATCCTTCGTCAACCGTTTTTGTCACCTCCTCAAGAAATTCTACCAGATTCGTAAGGCAAGACTTCCCCTTAACAAAGCCATGCTGTGTACCCCTAATCAGATCGCAACGCTCTAGGTGCTCATACATCCTATCCCTAAGAATCCTCTCCATCATCTTGCCTACCACTGATGTCAAACTCACTGGCCTATAGTTACTAGGGTTATCTCTCCTACCCTTTTTAAACAACGGTACCATATTCGCTATCCCCCAATCCTCTGGGACTTCACCTGCGTCCAAAGAAGAGACAAAGATTTGCATCAGAGGCCCAGCAATTTCATCTCTCGCCTCCCTAAGTAGCCGAAGATAAATGCCACCTGGCCCTGAAGATTTATCAGTTTTAATGTTACCTAAAAGCCCTAACACTTCTTCCCTCGTAATGGATAGTTCCTTCAATTGGTCTACAGCTCCCACGAAGACTGTACCAGACATCAAGCTCCTCTCCTTCGTGAATACCGATGCAAAGTATTCATTCAAGATCTCCCCCATTCCCTCGGGCTCTAAGCACAATTCCCCTCCTCTGTCACTGAGGGGACCGATTTTTCCCCTAGCCACCCTTTTGTTCCGAACATAGGAGTAAATTAAGGATTTTCCTTAATTCTACCTGCCAAAGCCATTTCATGCCCCCTTTTTGCCCTCCTACTCTCTCTGTATTCCTCCACCGTGCTCTCAGTTCCCAGTTGCTTAGACCTAACATACGCCTCCTATTTCTTCCTAACCAAGTCCTCAATATCTCTAGTAATCCACAGCTCTCTAATCCTACCTTTCCCATTCTTCCTCTTAACTGGCACATGCCTTTCCTGCACCCATTTCAGTTTTCCCTTGAAAGACTCCCACATGCCTAACGTGGACTTGCCCTCCAACAGCCTATCCCAGTCTGTATCCCTAAGCTCCTGCCTAATGCTGTTCTTCCTAATCCTAATCAATTCAATCTCTCTTCAGACATCAGTCCTGCTACCTCAATAATTAAGCTGGTAAACATTCACTCCCTCAGGAGAAAGAGCATCCTTATTCAGATAAGGGTGCACAATATTCCAGGTGTGACCCCAACAAGGCTGTGTATAATTACAGCTAGTTATCCCTACTCTCGTACTTAAATCCTCTCTCTATGAATGTCAACGCACCAGTTGCCTTCTTAACTACCAGCTGCACCTGCATGCTTCCCTTCAGCAATGGGTGTACAAGGACACCAGGTCTTGTTGCAAATTCCTCTCTTTTAATCTAGAATCATTCAAATAAAAAACTGCCTTTCCGTTTTTGCTACCAAAGTGGATATCCTCACATTGATCCACATTTTGCTGAAACTGCCATACTTCTGCTTACTTACTGAATTGCCCAAATGACACAAACATATCTGCTCCTTCCCCACAGTTCACCCTTGCAAACAGTTTTGTGTCAGCAGCAAATGTGGAAACATCACATCATGTGCCCTCATCTAAATCATTGATCTATAAGAGAGAGAGACTAGCTGGGACTGTAACACCAATCTCTTCAGTGTCACTCCAGTCACTGCCTGCCTTTCAGAATTAAACCCATTTATTCCTAATCTTTGTTCCTAGAATACCAGCCAGTATTTTGCCCATCTCAATACACATCCAGTCTTATATGATTTAATTCTACGTGCTTGTAATCCTGATCATCGTATCCCTTTGAATCTATTTATACAATTCATTAATCCACTTTATCG
This sequence comes from Prionace glauca, assembly GCA_037974335.1. Taxonomy (NCBI): domain Eukaryota; kingdom Metazoa; phylum Chordata; class Chondrichthyes; order Carcharhiniformes; family Carcharhinidae; genus Prionace; species Prionace glauca. Next base: position 88,304,056 of record CM075733.1, on the reverse strand, counting down.
TCAATGCTCCCTACATTAAGGTGCAAAGTCTTAAGGTTTGTCTTTTTTTACATTACTTATGCCATTCCCACTTTTTTATTATGGCCCAATATGATTCTGGATGTCGATTCCTCTGCCTATCAGTCTTCTTATCCTCTTTATGTTCTTGTCCTTCATTTCTCCCTCTGAGTAATTGTATAGGTTCCTATCCCACAATCGTTTTGTTTTGAGTCCTCCATTAACACTCTCGGAAATATTCCCCCTAGGACATCAGTCCTGATCCTTCACAGGTACAACATGTCCAATTTGTCAAAGTCTCAGTACAAGCATAAACTTTCCAGATGGGAATCTATAAGACTTGGCTGAAATCATGGAAACATACCTCACAGGCATTGGCATCAGTATTGGGGTAGGTGGGACCTGTTCGGGCGGGATGGGGTTGGTCTGAACCGTTCTGGGACCAGAGTGCTGGCAAATAGAGTAAAGAGGACTGTAGACAGGGCTTTAAACTAATTAGGGGGGGGGGGGAGGGTGTGAGGGTAGGTGATGTTATGGGGGCTAAAGTTGAGGAGAGGGTACAGGGAAGGGAAGGGAAGAGGATGTCCCAATAATAGAGGGAGTAGGGGGTGTGACTATGGTTGGTGGCGTTACGGCAAATAGGGTCCAGGTGAAGGCTGGGATGAAGGCACTTTATCTGAATGCACGAAGCATTCGGAATAAAGTGGATGAGCTGGTGGCGCAGATCAGCTCAAATGGATATGATCTGGTGGCCATTACAGAGACGTGGCTGCAAGGTGACAGGGACTGGGAGCTGAATGTCCAGGGGTATCAAGTGTTTAGGAAGAATAGGCAGGAGGGAAAAGAGGGAGGTTGTAGCTCTGCTGATTAAGGATAGCATCAAGGTGGTAGCAAGGGATGATATTGGAGCCAAGGAGCAGAAAGCGGAATCGTTGTGGGTAGAGATTAGGAACAGCAAAGGGAGGAAGACGCTGGTGGGTGTCGTCTATAGACTCCCAAATAATGATCTGGAGGTGGGGCGGGCTGTTAACGCGCAAATAAGTGCGGCGTGCAGGAATGGGACAGCCGTAGTTATGGGGGATTTCAATCTACATATGGATTGGTTGACCCATGTTGGACGAGGTGGGCTCGAGGAGGAGTTCTTGGAATGCTGCCGGGATAGTTTCCTCAAACAGTGTGTGTTGCAGCCGACGAGGGAGCGAGCTATCTTGGATCTGGTGCTATGTAATGAGGCGGGTAGAATTAGGGACCTTGCAGTGAAGGATCCTCTTGGGGAGAGTGATCATTGTATGGTGGAGTTTCTGGTGCAGATGGAGGAGGAGAAAGTGGGTTCCCGGACACGCGTCCTTTGTTTGAACAGAGGGGAGTATGGTAGGATGAGAGAAGAATTGGCGAATGTAGACTGGGGGAGCGCGTTGGAAGGTAGGTCTGCTGAGGAGGATCTTTAAGGAGATCTTTCTTGGTGCTCAGCAGAAATTTATTCTGATGGTCAAAAAGGACTGTAGGAGGAGAGGTAATAAGCCGTGGATAACGAAGGAGGTGAAGGAAAGTGTTAAATTAAAAGCGGAGGCGTTTAGAGTAGCGAAGAGGAGTGGGCGAGAAGAGGATTGGGAGAGGTTTAAATGTCAACAAAGATTGATAAAGAAGTTGATAAAGAAGGGTAGGAGAAACTATGAAGCTGGGCTTGCGCTTAATATAAAAAAGGATAGCAAGAGTTTTTATAAATATATAAAAAGGAAGAGGCTGGCTAGGGTGAACATTGGTCCCTTAGAGGATGAGAAGGGAGACTTAGTGGTAGGGGATGGGGATATGGCTGAGGTCCTGAATAACTTTTTTGTTTCTGTCTTCACAGAGGAGGACGTGAATAATTTGCCAGGTGTTAGCGATGGAAAGGTGGTAGGAGTGGAGGGTCTTAATGACATTACTGTTACTAGAGAGGAGATGCTCGACAGACTGGAGAGACTGATTGTGGACAAGTCCCCAGGACCGGATGGAATGCATCCGAGGGTTCTGAAAGAAATGGCGGAGGTTATAGTGGATGCCTTGGTGGTTATTTTCCAGACGTCGCTGGATTCCGGGAAAGTGCCGGAAGATTGGAAAACGGCTAATGTTACGCCGTTGTTTAAGAAGGGTGCCAGGCAAAAGGCAGGGAATTATAGGCCGGTTAGTTTAACGTCTGTTGTAGGTAAAATGTTAGAATCCGTCATCAAGGAGGAAATAGCGAGGCATCTTGAGAGGAATTGCTTGATAGAGCAGACGCAGCACGGTTTCGTTAAAGGGAAGTCATATCTGACAAATTTACTGGAGTTCTATGAGGATGTGTCTAGGGCAGTGGATAGAGGAGAGCCGGTGGATATGGTCTTTCTGGATTTTCAGAAGGCGTTTGACAAGGTACCTCACAGGAGGTTATTGCAGAAGGTCAGGGGACAGGGAGTTGGGGGTAGGGTGTTAGCATGGATAGAGGATTGGTTGTCAAATAGGAGGCAGAGAGTGGGGGTCAATCGGTGCTATTCGGATTGGCGGATGGTGACTAGTGGAGTGCCTCAGGGGTCGGTGCTGGGGTCTCAGCTATTTACCATTTATATAGATGATCTGGAGGAGGGAACCGAGTGTAGGGTGTCGAAATTTGCTGATGACACCAAGATTGGAGGAAAGGCAAATTGTGCGGAGGGTGTGGAGAGTCTACAGAAGGATCTAGATAGGCTGGGCGAATGGGCCAGGAAATGGCAAATGGAATTTAATGTTGGCAAGTGCGAGGTGGTCCACTTTGGTAGGAATAATGGTAGAAAGGATTATCACTTACATGGCGAAAAACTGCAGCAGGCGACGGTGCAGAGGGACCTTGGGGTCCTTGTGCATGAATCGCAAAAACCCAACTTGCAGGTGGTCAGGAAGGCGAATGGATGCTGGCCTTCATAGCGAGGGGGATTGAATATAAAAGTAGGGAGGTCTTGCTGCGGCTGTATAGGGCATTGGTGAGGCTGCAGCTGGAGTACTGTGTGCAGTTTTGGGCGCTGTACTTACGCAAGGATATTTTGGCCTTGGAGGGAGTGCAGAGGAGGTTTACTAGGCTGATGCCGGAGTTGAGGGGGTTGAGCTATGAGGAGAAGCTGAATAAACTAGGCTTGTACTCGTTGGAGTTTAGAAGAATGAGGGGAGATCTCATTGAGACGTATAAGATGATGAATGGGATGGATAGGATAGAGGTGGAGAGACTCTTCCCGCTCAAAAAAGACAGTAGAACTAGGGGGCACAGCCTCAAGATAAAGGGGGGGGCGGTTTAGAACGGAGTTGAGGAGGAACTTCTTCACTCAAAGGGTGGAGAATCTCTGGAATTCTCTGCCCGTTGAAGTGGTGGAGGCTGCCTCGCTAAATATTTTTAAGAAGCGGGTTGATGGGTTTTTGATAAGAGAAGGGATTAAGGGTTATGGGGAGAGGGCGGGAAGGTGGAACTGAGTCACGACAGATCAGCCATGATCTTATTGAATGGCGGGGCAGGCTCGAAGGGCTAGATGGCCTACTCCTGCTCCTATTTCTTATGTTCTTAAGTCATACTGAACCAGATCAATGCTTATTATTTTCGCCCATCCTACTTGGACCTCACCCCTGTGTACAGTGTTAATGCTGTTCTGCTGGCCACAGCCACAGACTGTTCTGTCTGGTTCACTGTCGTTTTCTCCTTTGATCGATTTGTGGCTATCTGCTGCCAGAAACTGAAAACTAAATATTGCATGGGGAAAACTGCAACTGCGATTTTTGCAACAACTGGCACCCTGCTCTGTTTCAAAAACATTCCCAAATACTTTTCAAAGGTAACTGCAAGGATAGTTGACAATGTTCCTTGGTACTGTGTTACGAGGGCACGCTATTGGACAGATCCTGCATGGATTGGATATTCCTGGTTTGATCGGATTTTAACCCCAATGATACCATTTGGTTTAATCCTGTTGATCAACGCACTGACAGTCAGACACATTTTAGTGACCAGCCGAGTCCAAAAGGGGCTGAGGGCTCAGAGTAAGGGAGAGAAAAGCAGTGACCCAGAGATGGAGAGCAGAAAGAAGTCAATCATTTTACTCTTCACTATATCTGGAATTTTTTTTCTTCTGTGGTTGGTGAATATTATATACTTCTTATATGTTAAAATTAAGGGATTAACTTCTGCCAACCTTGCTGAATATACATTGCAACAAGTCTCATTTATGCTGCGGAGTTTAAATTGTTGCACAAATACATTTATTTATGCAACTACTCAGACTAAGTTCAGGGAGCAAATCAAGATCATGGTGAAATACCTGGTTACATCAATTATTTCATTAATGAATAAACAAGGCAACTGGCTTACAACCACCTCAAACAATCAACGGGCTTCAACCTGTGACTGGCAAGTCTCCAACTAATCAGCCATCCAGAGATAATCCTCACCCTTCGGCATGGAGTGTCTTTTAATCCGAGTGTTCGATCTTGACCGGCAGCTGGGAAACCCAAAGGCTAGTTCATGAGGTGTGATGAACAAGCTCTCTGTCCACTTGGAGCTTTGTACTCATTGAGTGACTGCTCAAATGTTCAATTAGAGAAATTTCAATGCACGAGAGAGTCCTGCAACCGTGAAGGTGATGTTGTATAACCCGATCAACAATAGAGTGCCTTGCTTATCCCAGCAAAGTTTGTCTCCACCTACATTGTGATTGACAGTACCTTAAACAAATCAGTGAGGTCCTTGCAGTCCATCAACCAACTGGAATTTGGCTCTGTTGCTAAATTCCCGGAGCGCCATCCCTTCCCTGTATCTTGACCTTATTCCATTGGAAGCTAGACGGAAGTGGATAATAATTCTTTAAGTGCAACTGCAATGAGGATTCCAATGTCAGATCACAAGACCATAAGACATAGGAGCAGAATTAGGCCACTCGGCCCATTGGAGTCTGCTCTGCCATTCAATCATGGCTGATATTTTTCTCATCCCCATTCTTCTGCCTTTTCCCCATATCCCCTGATATCTCTGTCTTAAAGACACTCAATGACCTGGTCTCCACAGCCTTCTGTGGCAAAGAGTTTCACAGATTCCCCACTCTCTGGCTGAAGAAATTCCTCCTCATCTCTGTTTTAAAGGATTGTCCCGTTAGCCTGAGTTTGTGCCCTCTGGTTCTAGATTTTCCTACTAGTGGAAACGTTCTCTCCACGTCCACTCTATCCAGGCCTTGCAGTGTCCTGTAAATTTCATCCTTCTAAACTCCAGTGAATACAGTGTTCTAGAGTCCTCAAGAGTTCCTCATTGCATAAACTCTTCACTCCAGGGATCATTCTTGTAAACCTCCTCTGGACCCATTCCAAGGCCAGCACATCTTTCCTCAGATACGGGGCCCAAAACTCCTCACAATATTCCAAATGGGATCTGACCAGAGCCATATACAGCCTCAGAAGTACATCCTTGCTCTTGTATACTTTGCCCTTGCGACGTGAATGCTAACATTTGCCTTCCTAACTGCTGACTGAACCCGCATGTTAACCTTCAGAGAATTTTGAACAAGGATTCCCAAGTCCCTTTCTGTTTCTGATTTCCTACACATTTCCCTATTTAGAAAAGAGCCTATACCTCCATTCCTCCTTCCAAAGTGCATAACCTCACACTTTTCCATATTGTATTCCATGTTGCAATTTCGCAGATGTTAGTTAAAGAGACAACAGAATTGTAGAAATACAAAGTTTAAGATACGAGGGGTGCAGGAAAGGGAATGTGCAATATAGGAATTAGGAGCAGGAGTAGCCAATTTCACCCCTCATGTCTGTTCTTTTATTCAATTCCATCACGGCAGATTTCAGCTGGGCCTTTTCACGGTCTTTCTGCCCACTCCCTCTAACCTTCCATCCTACTACTAACTAAAAATCTAGCTTTCTCCTCCTTGAATTTGTTCAGTGTTCCAGCATCACTTGCACGCCAGTGAAGGGAATTCCACATGTTCACAACCTTTGAATGAAGCAAGTTTTCCTAATCTCTGTTTTAAACCTGCCATGCCTTAGCCTAAAACTATGGCATCTCATTTGAAATTAACCAACATGGGGAAACATCCACTCTACGTCGGTCCTGTCAAGCCCATTTAACATCTAATATAGCTCAATTATATTGCCCCTTATTTTTATAATTCCAGCAAGTAGAGATTTAAGCTCTCGATCTCTCCACCTAAGTCCACTCATTCACTCTTGAACTTAATTTGGTGATCTATCTCTGAACTTCCTCTCATGCATTTACATCCTTTGACAAGTAATGTGCAGTACTCCAGATACTGTTTTACCATTGTAGTTTGCATTTTCAACAGTACTTCCCTACTTTTATACGCCATTCCATTAGCAAAGAATGCCAAAATTCTATCTTCCATTCTTACTACCCACAACATTCGCAGACTAAGTTTCAATACTTTCAAATCAATTCTTGCCTCCCAGGCTGCCTGGATCCGTGACAGTTCACCTATCACCGCAACAGGTCCACAGCAGATGCCATTTCCTTAGCCCTACACTCAACCCTGGAACACTCAGATAACAAAGACACTTATGTCAGACTCCTATTCATAGAGTGCAGCTCGGCCTTTGTCACCATTATTCGTAAGAGACTCATCTCCAAACTTCGTGGCCTGGGGCTCGGCTCCTCTTTCTGCAACTGGATCCTTGGACTTCCTAACCCATAGACCGCAGTCAGTAAGGATCAGGCAACAACACCTCTTCCACGATCATTCTCAATAGTGGGGCTAAGCAAGGCTGTGTCCTCAGCCCCTTACTATATTCCTTATACACTTTTAACTGTGTGGCCAAATTCCCCTCCAGCTCGATTTTCAAGTTTGCTGATGACACGACCATAGTCAGTTGGATCTCAAATAATGACGAGAAGAAATACAGGAAAAAGATGGACAATCTGGTGAACTGGTACGATGACAATAATCTCTCTCTTAATGTCAACAAAATGAAGGCATTGGCTTCAGGAATCTTAGTGGTGAGCATGCCTTTGTCGACATCAATGGGATGAAGTAGAAATGGTCAGGAGCTTCAAATTTTTAGGTGTACAGATCACCAACAATCTGTCCTGGTCCACCCTGTGGATGCTATAGTTAAGAAAGCCCACCAACACCTCTACTTTCTCAGGAGACATTTGGCATGTCTGCTGCAACTTTCAAAAACTTCTACAGGTGCACCATAGAAAGCATTCTTTCTGGATGTATCACAGCTTGGTATGGATCCTACTCTGCCCAAGCCTGCAAGAAACTACAAAGGGTCATGAATGAAGCCCAGTTCATCACTCAAAGCAGCCTCCTATCCATTGATACTGTCTACATTTCCTGCTGCCTCGGAAAAGCAGCCATCATAATCAACGACCCCAGACACCCTAGACATTCTCTCTTCCACCAGGAAAAAAATACAAACGTCTGAGGACATGTACTGACCGACTTAAAAACAGCTTCTTCCCTGCTGCCAACAGACATTTGAATGGACCTATCTTGCATTAAGTTGATCTTTATCTCCACCCTCGAGGCATCACAGTAGTACAATAGTTAGCACTGCTGTCTCACAGCACCAAGAACCCAGGTTCAATTCTGTGGGTCACTGTCTGTGTGGAGTCTGCACATCCTCCCCGTGTCAAGTCTGCACATCCTCCCCGTGGCTGCATGGTTTTTCTCCAGGTGCTCTGTTTTTCTCCTACAGTCCAAAGATGCACGGGTTAGGTGGATTGACCATGCTAAATTGTCCCTTAGCATCAGGGGGACCAGCTAGGGTAAATGCATAGGGATGGGACCTGAGTATGGTTGTGAACAGTGCAGACTTGATGGGCTAAATGGCCTCCTTCTGCACTGTAGGATCTTGTGATTCTATGACCTATGATTAACCCTAGCTGTGTCTGTGACATTCTGTGTTGATTCAATTATACAGAGCCTCAGTCAGGCCACACCTAAAATATTGTGTGCAGTTTTGGTGTTTTTTCTGCAGAAGGATGTTCTTGCTCTTGAGGGAGTGCAGCAAATGTTTACCAAACTGATTCCAGGGATGGCGGGATTGATGTATGAGGAGACATTGACTAGAGTAGGATTGTTTTCGCTGGAGTTCAGATGAATGAGGGGGGATCCCATACAGAGTTATGGAATTCTAATAGAATTGGACAGGATAGATGCAGGGAGGATGTTCTTGATGGTGGGGGGAGTCCAGAATCAGTCTGCAGATTCGGGGTAGACCATTTAGGATAGCGAGGAGGAGACATTTCTTCACCCAAAGAATGATGAGCTTGTAGCATTCATTACCACAGGGAATAGTTGATGCCAAAACATTGAATGTTCAAGAGGCAGCTAGATATAGCACTTGACATGAATGAGATCAAAGTTTATGGGGAGAAAGCAGGATTAGATATTGAGTTGAATGTGTTTGGGATGGCACAGTGGTTAACAGCGTTGCCTCACAGCACCAGGGACCTGGGTTCAATTCTTGCCTTGGATGACGTGAATGGCCTCCTTCTGCACTGTAGGGATTCTATGATTCTATGATCAGCCATGATCGTGATGAATGGAGGTCAGGCTCAAGGGGCCAAATGGTCTCCTCCTGCTCCTATTTCTATGTTTCTATTATATTCTGCACTCTCTCCTTTCCTTCTCTGTGTACAGAATGCTTTGCCCGTATAGCGCACCGGAAACAATGCTTTTCGCTGTATATTAGTACAATAGTAAATCAAATCAAATTAAATAAAGTAATGCATGTATAGGGACACTCCCTCTGCACCGAAACATCTTGAAGTTCCTCTCCATTTACAAAATGTTGTCTTTTTATTCCTTTGACCAAAATGGGTAAACTCGCACTTATTTAGCACATGGAATTTCATCTGGATGTTGTCCCATTCACCTAACCTATCCATATCTATCTGCATATTTCTTCATTGGAACTTGCTTTCCCATTTATTTATTGAGAGTTGTGTGCATGTTTAGCCATTGTACATTTTATCCTTGCTTCCAAGTTGTTCAAAGAGATTGTAAATGTTTGAGGGCCAAGGACAGAATCCTGTTGCACATCATTAGTTACAGTGTGCCAACCAGAAATATACATATTTTTCCCGCTATTTGCTTTCTGTTGTTTAGCCAATCCTCTATCCAAGTTAATACATTACCCACAAACCCATGGCACCTGGAAGTCAAGATGAACTACTTCTACAGCACCTCCATTAATAAAATTGTGTGTTGGTGCACTGATCTGGAAAACCAGGGATAGTTTCCTGGCACCTTTGCAGGTGCAGCAGGTAATTAAGAAAGCAAACTGAATTTAGTTCTTCGTTGCTAGAGGGATGGAGTTTAAAAACAGGGAGATTATGTTGCAGCTGTATAAGGTGCTGGTGAGGCCATACCTGGAATACTGTGTACAGTTTTAGTCTCCCTACTTGAGAAAGGATATGCTGTCACTGGAGGGGGTGCAGAGGAGATTCATTAGAAGGGTTGGTTTATGAGGAAAGACTGAGTAGACTGGGGCTATACTCATTGGAATTCAGGAAAATGAAGGAAGATCTTATAGAAACATAAGGTTAGGAAGGGAATAGTTAAGATAGAAGTAGGGAAGTTGTTTCCACTGGCAGGTGAAACTATAAGGGGGCATGACCTCAAAATAAGGGGGAGCAGATTTTGGAGTTGAGGAGGAACTTCTTCATCCAAAGGATTATGAATCTATGGAATTCCATGCCCACTTAAGTAGTTGAGGCTACCTCATTGAATACTTTTAGGACAAGGATAGATAACTTTTTGAACAGTAAAGGAACTAAGAATTATGGTGAGCGGGCGGGTAAGTGGAGCTGAGTCCATGAAAAGATCAGCTATGATTTAACTGAATGGTGGAGCAGACTTGGTGGTGGTGGGGTGGGAGGGGAGTGGGAGGAGTGGGGGCAGATGACCTAATCCTGCTCCTACTTCTTGTGTTCTTATGTTCTTATTGTCCGATTCAGCAGGGCCTTATAGATGCCCTGTGCTTGGGACGCAAGACTAAAAAACTCGAGGGATGGGAGAATTCAGTATAGGCATCTATGTGGCAGGGTTTTAATTCTTAATTTTTGAGGAGATGGAAATCCTATTGAGAATTCCCAGTAAGAGTTAAGGGATTATTTTTTCTGATTTTTTTTTTAAGTTGGTAGCTATTCTCAGCAGAGTTTGAAGATTTTAATCTGAGGGTTCCCAGAAAAATCTTTTTAAAATTGTTAAAATTGAATTGATAATCAAAATTGGTAAGTAAGTACTGAATTGTAACCAAGACAGAATAAAGAAATTGATCAAGGGTGAAATTGTACAGACCATGGCACCATCAAGTGATCATGTAATGTATGGAAGCATAAGCTCCGAAAACAGTTTTATAAAGAAATTAACGCAGTCAAGATTAAAAAGATTGGGATGCAGATTCTTGCAAATTATTAATTTTGAGAGTGGTCAATGGCCAAGGTCATTTTCAAAACAAGAGAGTAGAACATTTGACTGAGATTTCAGCTCTGCAAGTTTGGAAAAGGAGATTTATAAACTGCATCTCTCTCTCAAAAATGGCGTTACATTACATTTGAAAAGATGCAAGGAGAGTTACCTATTTCAACAAACAGTTCATTTGGTTTTGTATCATTCTAAGGCTGGGAGAAGAGTTGTAGAATTAATTGAACATATAATTTAAGATTTTGACTGGTGAAAATTTAAGATAAATCTTGTTTTGGACCAATGTGGATTAAAATCTTTTGTTAAGTCCAAAAATACATGTTCCTGATAAAAACTGACAATGAAAAAATAAATTTTAGAATTAGGTTGTGAGAATACAGAGTTTTTGGATGCTATCGAAGAAAAAGTGATTATGTCATGATGTCCATCTGAGATAATGTACTCCGCTCCTTTTTGAAACAAGCAGACAGTTAACCCATTCTGTCCCAGATAGGATGAATCTGTGTTTCAAAGATTTGCAGCAGCTTTAAGCCAATATAGTTAATCAAAATCTGGCAGAAGGGGGGAGCGCATTTAGTGAGAAATTACACAAGATAGAATGAGTGGGAGGAGTCTGAAGTTTACATTTTTTGGGTAACTTGCGATAACAGAACCAGTTAACACTGTGCCATTCCTTTAAAGCTAGTGAACCAATCACAGGATGGAAAGATGTAATTCAGAGCATAGAACACACCTCTGTGCAAATGTTGAATATGGGAAGATTGAAAACTTGTATCAGATTCAAGGCAGTCTCGAAGGGAAATAATGCTGTTGAATAAATGAACATTGAAGGAAAAGAAGAGATATGTGATGTACTGATAAGACATGGGAAGTGAACAGAATAATAAAACAAGGCATGATAGAAGAGCTGCTAACAAACAGAATAGTGCAGAATTAAAGGTGGGATTCATTTGATGGATACAGAGAATGACAATGATGACAAAAGGGAGACATTTAAAAGGAATCTAAAAAGGCAAAATACAGTTTAGGTGGTAGCTAGGAATGAAGGAACAAACTTTGCTTTAAAAAGAGATAAGATAGACACTAATGGATATTTAAAAAGCCCACAACCCTATTTTCTGAGTTTCTGATAATTCTAATATAAAATGTGCTGCAAGCAAACTACCTGAACCCAATGATGCTATTTAACATAAAGAACGAGCAATCACAACAAGTCACTACCTGGAAACAAATTGAAAGGTTTTATTTTTGTTTCAAAGAGGTTATGTTATAGAATTCAATAAGAAAGAAATTGCAGAGAATCGGAAAAAGGTTATGTACGAAGGCCTGTCACCACAAAAGGAATGACAAGTATTGAAGGCTTTTAATCACTGCAGGAATTTTGTGGAAGATTATGCAGATTTTGTTTAAAGTTTATTTATTATTGTCATTGTCAGAAGTAGCCTTTCATTAAGATTGCAATGAAGTTACTGTGAAAATTCCATAGTTGCCACACTCCGGCGCCTGTTCGGGTACACTAAGAACTTAGCATGGCCAACGCACCTAACCGGCACGTCTTCAGACTGTAGGAGGAAACCGGAGCACCCGAAGGAAACCAATGCAGATACAGAGAGGACGTGCTTATTCTTCACAATGACCCAAGCTGGGATTCAGAACCCAGGTCCTTGGCACTGTGAGACAGCAGTGCTAATCACTGTGCTACCGTGCTGCCAAATGGTTTGCTAAACTATCACAGGATCTGACTAAAGAAGGGCCAGCAGCAGCAGAATTGAATGGTGACGAAAAGAAGCACAGGTTTTCTCTGATTTAGAACAAAACATGGTAAGGGCACCAGCATTGGGATTGCAAGTCCTTACTAAACCATTTCACATTTTCTGTCAAGAAAATGATGAAATGCAAGCTGCAGTAGTGACACAATGGCATGGGGAGAAGCTAAGACTAATAGGACAGCCCAGTTAGATTCAGTAGCATGGGGTATGCATCAATGAGAACGAGCACCAGCATTCACCTCATGGACGATAGAAATTTCAGAACCAGTTACCTTGGTGGGAAGGATAATCCTCCACATTCCCCACACAATTGTCCAGCTTTTAAAAGCTGGGAGATTAAAAGGGGTTTCTGATGGCAGATGTTCAAAATGGAAAGCAAACCTTTTGCCAGGAGATAAATATGTAGAAATCATCAGGAGTGTCAGGGAAAATCCTGCAGGATTGATAGTACAGGGAACAGAACATCAACGTGTAGCAGAAGTAGCTGAGAAAGGAAGTGAAGTTCTTACCAGAAGAACTGTCCGTAGATGGGGCTAGAAGATATGTTGAAGGTGAACCCTGCACTGCACGGGCAGTGGTAAATGATGAAGGAACACTGACTGCAGGATAGCAAATCCCAGGGAGCACCGGTAGCTGAGTTGTTAACTCCAACCAAAGCTTTAGAATGGCGTAAAGGAAAAGAGTAAATGTTTACACAGTTGGTATGCTTTTGGGATGGTCCATGACTATATGATAGCTTGGGACAGACATGATTTATCACTTCCAATGGTGGCCACATCCAACATGAGCTTTTAATCCGAAACCTAATTCAAGCAGCTCATAATCCCTGAGAAACAGCTGCAAAGTGCAGGCACCCAAAAACCGGCTTGATAATTTAATTTGAGCTGCCTTAATTTGCTCTCCCTCACATATTGGAAGCAGGCCTTGGTCAATAAAGTATATCTTCAATCAGAATATGCAGTCTCGTTAATTTTGTTTATTTGCTGAATTGTATTAATACACAGAAGTCTCTTGTAAGAAGCCACCAGAATACACAGGTCTCTGAAAAACTCCTATATCACCCAACAGCATTCTAGTTGGGCTATGTAGTGTGGGTGTTCAAAATTAGTGAACCAATCACTCAACACAGTAACTCTAAGAAGTAACTCTAAACACAGAGCAATTTTTGAAAATGGGAAGGCTGAAAAGTGTATCAGATACAGAGTGGCCTTGATAGATAAACCTGCTTTTACCACTAAACTGGCAGATTATTATAGTTACAAATTAGGAAAGGAACCCAGTGGAATGGATGAACATTGAAGGAAAGGAACAGCTATGAGATATACAGATGAGATGTGGGGAAGTGAACAGGATAATAGAAGAGACATTATAGGAGAGCTGATAGTTGAACAGAATAGGACAGAGTTAAAAGTGGGACTTATCTGATGGAAAACGAGAATGACAACAGTAATGAAAAGAGAGGTTTCTAAGAGAAGGAAGAAAAATAAGAAGAGTTTAAGTTGTAGCTATGGTTGTAGTTTAAAAAATAAATAGGATGTCCATTAATGGACATTGGAAAGCCCACAACACTTCTTTGAATTCTTTTCAATCATCGGACTCTTCTCAGGGCTGATTTCTGATAGCCCTCTGAAGATTCATTGAGATCTGTTCGAGTTGCATCAGATAGGTTGGAAAAAAAATCACACCAGTTCATCTCACTTCGATCAACATGTAATGGGTGAATTTCACGATCAACTTCTGTTCTGCAATAACACCTCGTCCCACCCTTTTCAGCTCCTGAACAGTGCGTTAAAGCTTTAAAGTTTCTGTATAGCCACAGAAACAATCCAGCCCCCTCCCCAAGTTTCGAAACAAAACAAAGTTCCCAACTTTTTTTTAAGTTCCCAACTCATCATGTCTGGTTCCCCCTAGAAGGCCTCCAGGTAGTGTTTTTAACCCACGTTTCATACTCCAGTACCAGCCTTTATTCTTTCTGTGACTGTCTTCTTCCCCCACCATAACAGCCACTTGACCATCGCATCCCAAACAAACTGCTCTTGTTCCCCACCCTAGCTACATAAAACAGCAGCCTTCACATCCCAACGAGAAAGACCACACCAGGTAAACCTGCAGCCAACCATACCCTTCACAAAATGGCGAACGACTGGCTCATCCTGTCCTTCACAACATGGCGCACAGGCAGCTCATCCTGTCCTTCACAACATGGCACACAGGCAGCTCATCCGGTCCTTCATAAAATGGCGCCCGCTCCGCTTAAATTGACCAACAAAAAGTGGCGGCTGTACACCAGAACCCGACCTCCACAAGATGACAGTCCGACCTTCACAAGATGGCCACCCTTTCCCCAACACAACGGCTGTCCTTTCCAAAATGGCGGCCGGCTCACTACTCACCCCGACCTTCACAAGATGGTGGATGCCCTTTTCTGCGGCTGACCCGAATGACCACATTCTCCTGTCAGAGTCCGCCCGTGACCTGAGGCCCAAAACTCGCCCGCCCGTCGCAGCTGCACGATGAACTGCGACACTAAACTCCTTCCATATTGCACGCAGAAATCCCCGCCATTCGTGATCCGCACTAAACAACAAAATAAGACGAGCCCCCTCACCATGCAGACAAATCGTCACTAAAAAACTTTCCTCTTTATACTAGATACTATATTTCGCCTCTCCCCTTCACAAATTCCCTCTTAAATCCCCTCAAAGTTCAGTAAAGACTCACCTGCTCCCCCTGTTGAAGCCCTCATTCCTTCTCCACCCTCTGTGAACTGGGTGGCACAGTGATTAGCACTGTTGCTTCATAGTGCCAGGGACCTGGGTTCAATCCCAGCTTGGGTCACTGTCTATGTGGAGTTTGCACATTCTCCCTGTGTCTGCGTGGGTTTCCTCCCACAGTCCAAAGATGTTTGGTGATTGGCCATGCTAAATTGCCTTTTAATGTCAGATGTATTAGCCAGGGTAACACATGGGGTTATGGGGATAGGGCCTGGATGGAATTGTGGTTCATTCAGACTCAATGGTTGAATGGCCTCCTTTTACATTCTAGGGATTCTATGACTATATGATTTGCAGGTAATGTGCAAGATTTTCTGGCTGCTCTTGCCCCAGTGGTCAACGCACCATTGCATGATTCTGCCCTGACTGCTACGATTTCCATGGTGGTTGGACTTGTCCAATAGATTTGTATCTGATTATGGGCTTTGTAATGAAGCAACAGATCGAAACAGCTGTGGCAGATAGAAGACTACTTATGACATGGATGTATTAGATATGAAGAGACACTTGCAAGAATCTGGTCAGAGTATTTAATGCATTCATAATTAAACAAGTGAGAGAGAGATCAGCTTTAGCAGATGTGGCTATGAAAAATAGCGAGCATTTTGTTTACTCATTATTACGGAAGATGTACGTTGTGTCCTTGGGAAGCATTTGTTGTCCATTACTAATCGCCATTGAGATGGTAATGATGAGTTAATGTCTCGAGTGGCTGCAGTTCCTGTGCTATAGATAGTTTCATGACAGCGACCAGAGACATTAAAGGAACTCTGATATATTTCCAAGTCAGCGTGGTTAGTGACTTAGAGGAGAACTTCATGGCTGTGGTGTTCCCATGTATTTGAAACACTTGTCCATTGAGATGGTAACTGCCTATGATTTGGAAGTTGCTGCCTTAGGAGACTTGCTGAGACTCACACTTAATCTTTAGATGGTGCACACTAATGTCATAGTTGGTTGATGATGGTGGAAGTGAGTATTTGAGGAATGGAAGCCTATCAACGAGCTGCAATACTTGGATGAACAAAGAACAAAGAAAAATACAGCACAGGAACAGACCCTTTGGTCCTCAAAGCCTGCACCGACCATGCTACCCAACCATTTATCTTCCTAATTGCTTGCTGCACTTGCCTCTCCACTTTCATTGATTGGGTACAAGGACACCCAGATCCCTGTGTCCATCTATGTTCCCCAATATATCACTATTTAGATAATCTTTCTCCTTTTGGGGCAGTATACTAACCACCAAACACTAGTGCTAATGTTGGGAATAGCATTAGACAGGAAATCAGAGATGCATATGTTAAAGAAACATCTGCCATTATGACTGCATATAGATTGGGAGAGTCAAATTAGTCACAGTATAATAGAGGGGGAATTTCACGAGGTGCGTCTATGGACTAATACATTGATGAATCAACTTGGGAAAAGGCTATCCTGGACTGGGTACTGTACAAGGAAAAAGCAGTAGTTAGCAATCTAGCTGTGAGGAAACCTTTGGGAATGGCTAATCATAATATGATACAATTCTTTGTCAAGGTGGATCATGATGTAGTTGATTCTGAGGCCAGGGTCCTGAATCTCAAAAAAGATAACTATGCGGGGGGTGGAATTATGATTGACTGAATATTACTGAAAGAAAGGACAGTGGACAGGCGTGGCAGACATTTAAGGAATGAATAGATGAAGTCCTACAGAGATGAACCTCAAAAGAGAACCGTCAAGAGATAGTACCAAACCCAGCTAGAATCCCAGACTAGCCACACAAACATTCGCCGATTATGGCAAGATCTACATGACATAACAGGCAATAAGGTGAAGGTGTCGAATCGCTGGCAACAATGTGCACCCCGCCCCCCCAATCCCCACTCCCCAGTGAGCATAATGCATTCTATGCCAATTTTGAGCAAGAGGTCAGCAAAAGGATTTCATCTGCCCCAGAAGCCTTGGCTGAATTGGTATCCATCTGATCACCATCACAGACATCAGATGGACCTTCTTGAAAGTCAATCCATGTAAAGCACATGGCCAGGATGCTTTACAGATCTTGCTGGCAGGGGTATTTGCTGATATCTTTAACTTCTCCATACTCATATTTCAGGTCCCTAGCAGCTTCAGGAAGATGGCCATCATCCCTGAATCAACCAAAACCCAGCTTGTCTTAATGACTAGTAATCTTTGGCTCTGACTGCATCATTATGAAGTGCTTCAAAAGGTTAGTCATAACTTTTTATGCTCCTTATACACCTATGATTGTGGCCAAATTCCGTTCCCATTCCATTTTCAAGTTCGCTGATGACACAGACATAGTGGTCAGATTTCAAGCAATGATGAGACAGAGTGCAAGAAAGAGATAGAGAATCTGGTGAAATGGTGCGATGACAATAATCTCTTCTTCAATTTCAGTATAGTGAAGAAGATAGTCGTCACGACAAACATGTCCCTGTCTACATCAACAGTGGTGAAGTGGAAATGGTCAAGAGCTTCAAGTTTATAGGTGTCCAGATCGTTAACAATATGTCCTGGTCCCTCCTGGTCCCTGACGCTGCAGTTCAGAAAGCTCTTCTTTCTCTGAGGAAACTTAGCATGTTTGCTACGATTTTCACCAATCTTTACAGATACACCATAAAAAGCATCATTTTTGGAGATATCATGGCTCCAGCTCTGACCAAGATTGCAAAAACTACAAAGGGTTGTAAATGTAACCCGGGCCATAATGCAAACCAGCCTCCCATCCGTTGACTCCATGTGCACTACCCACTGCCTCAGACCACCAGCCAGCATAATCAAGACCCCATGCATCCTGGAATTACTCTATTTTATCTTCCTTCAGGAAAAAGATACAAAAGTCTGAGAACACGCAGCATGCAAGTCAAGAACAGCTTCTTCCCTGCTGCCATAAGACTTTTGAATGGGCTTACCATATATTAAGTTGATCCTTCTCTATACCTTAGCAGTGACACTATTTTCTGCACTCTCTCCTTTCCTTCTCCCCTATATACTCTATGAGTAGTATTTTTGTCTGTACCATGAATAAGAAACTGTTGACAGGAATGAAAGTTACGACAATTCACCTCACACCCAGAGCCAAGGTTCAGCAATCAAGATAGCTTTGATGCGCTAGTGGGAAGGCAATACAGGTCTTACTCTCCCAAGATGCTTCCACAAGTGCCAGAAACTTCTAATTATTTATATGTTTCTGTAGGACTTACACAATTTTCAACTCTTGTAGCTGTTTTGTATAATACAATAGTATACATTCACAAATTTCGATCAGTCAGGAGATGGTCTGATCTCATATAATGATGCGAGTTCACATGTTCGGGTCTATCTGGAAATGGCTTGGCCAGGTACAGTGGTACAGATTCACACCTTCCTGGCCTATCAAAATGGCTGCGCTAAAGATAATTGCTGTCCATTTGATTCTGGCAGCAAGGGCTCCAGGACACAGTAATATTCAGTCTAGAGTGTTTGAAGTGAGACCTCCATGTTCTCATCCAGTGAGCATTCTTTATTCTGTAGATAATAAGTCCTTTACTCACGGCAGATCACATGGGCAGTGCTCATGGAAACAGCGGGGTATTGTTGATGTGCGTGTCTTCTCTATGGGTTATAAATATTAGTCCCCAGTCCTTGATGGTTTGAGTACTGTAGCAACTAGGTGTCTGCTTTCAGTGTCTGTGTTCTCTGTTTGCTGATTCTAGCTAGATAGAGTGTTTTTGGTAGGTTTGTCCCTGGCTGTGGATCTATGCTGTATTTTATTGAAAATGGATATCCATAACCGGGCATGATTTGTTACCCGACAATAGAACAGTATTTTACAATGTTCCAATATGTGTGATAAATCAAAGCTGGAAGTTATTTATTCCTGTCTGACGCACGAGTGGTAAAGGAAGTGAGACCAATCTGTAGCTCAGAAGGGAAATTAGGGATACTGTTAGATTCAAAGAAGAAACATACAAGTGAGCAAGAAAAGCAATCGACCTGAGGAATGGGAGCTGTTTAAAGTTCAAAGGAGGATCAAGGGATTGGTTAAGAAGGGGAAAATAGAGTGTGAAAGAAATGGAGCGGGGGACATAAAAACAGACTGTAAACATTTCTGTAGGTTTGTAAAGAGAAAAGGATAAACAAAAATGATAAGAAACAGGAGAATTCATAATGGGGAATGAAGAAATGGCCGAGTAATTCAAACTTTCCTTCTGTCTTTACAAAGGAGGACACGAATAATGTACCAGAATTTCTCAGAGAAACAAGTTTTAGTGAAGGGCTAAAGGAAATAATTATTAGTAGAGAAATGGTTTTGGGGAACTTGATAGTACTGAAGGTGGATAAATCTCCAGGGCCCAACTATCTTTATCGCAGGAAGTGGCCCTGGAAATAGTAGGTGGTAATTTTCCAAAACTCTTTGGATTCTGGACTGGTTACTACAGTTTGGAGGGGAGTTAATGTAAGCCTGGTACTTAAAAGAAATATAGAGAGAAAGCAGGGAATTATCCACCAGTGAGTCTAGTATCAGTGCTGGGGGAGTTATCTATTATCAAGGATTCCATCTGTAAGCATTTGGAAAGCAATGGTATAGTCAGACCAATTCAGCATGGGTTTATGGAGTAGAAATTATTCTTGATGAATCTACTGGAATTCTTTGAGGATATAGCTAGTTCTCTACGGAGAACTGATGGATTTGGTCTATTTAGACTTTCAGAACAATTTTGACAAGTATATAATGTTTTGGTGCATGGGACTGCGGCTAATGTTTTGAGATGGATAGAAAGTTGGTAGGCAGACAGGAAGCAAAGCATTGGAATTGACAGGCAGTGACTAGTTGGGTAGCGCAGGGATCTGTGCTAGAAACCCAACTGTTCACATTATATGTTAATGATTTGGAAGAGGGAACTAAATGTATTATCTCTTACATTGCAAATGAGACAACGTTGGGTGGAAGGGTCAGCAATGAGGAGGATGCAAAGATGTTCAGCGTGGTTTGGACAAGCTAAGTGAGTGAGCATGGCAACTAAGTATAACGTGGATAAATTTCAGGTTATCCACTTTGGTAACAATACTAGGAAGGCAGATAATTATATAAGTGGCTGCATACACAGCGAGACCTTAGAGGTCTCGTGCACAGTCAGTGAAAATAAGCATGCCGGCAGTAAAGCATGCAGGCAGTAAAGAAGGCAAATGGTATGTTGGCCTTCATGGCAAAAATATTTGAGTATAAGATTTACTGCAATTGTATAGAGCATTGGTGAGGCCACACCTGGAGTGTTGTGTGCAGTTTTGGTGTCCTTATCTGAGAAAGATGTCCTTGCTATAAAAGAAGGAGTACAGTGAAGATTCACGAGGCTGATTCCTGGGATAGCAGGTCCGTCATTTGAGAAGAGATTAAGTCTGTTAAGATTATATTCATTGGAGTTTAGACGAGTGCAAGGGGGATCTCACAAAAGCTTATAAAATTCTAACAGAATTAGATAAGGTAGTCGTAAACAATGTTCCCGATGGTGGGGGAATCCAGTGCTAGGGATCATATATTAAGACTGATGCAAGGAGATATTTCTTCACCCTGAGAGTGATGGTTTTGTGGAATTCCCTACCACAGAAAATAGTTGAGGCCAAAATGTTGTGATTTCAAGCAGAAATTAGCTATAACTCTTGGATTAAAGGTATCAAGGGATGGGGATGGGGGTGGGGGGAAGGTGGGATCAAGATATTGAATTTCAAGATCAATCACCATAAAAATAAATGGCAGAGCAGGCTCAAAGGACCAAATAGTCTACTCCTGCATCTGATTTCTATGTTTCTATCTGGAAAACATTCATCTGGTAAACATATTGCAAATTGCTGGGGTCTGATAAGTGAGGAAATAAAGGTTGATCTCTAACAAGTGGGATTCTGCTTGACTAACCCTTGTTACATGGAAACCTGGCCAATCCGGATTTGATGGACGAGGTTATGCAAATATAGTGATGAGATATGTGATCTGATAGATATTATTTGATTGATTTTAGACTGCTACATTGATGAGATTCTGATAAATCAGTGACTAATTGCTGAGATCTGATAAAAGGTGGGTGACAACTATATGTGATGATGTGGTGATGCCGGCATTGGACTGGAGAGGGCACAGTAAGAAGTCCCACAACACCAGGTTAAAGTTCAACAGGTTTATGTGGAACACACACTTTTGGAGTGCTGTTCTTTCATCAGGTGAGTGGAGAGGTGGGTTCACAAACACAACATATAGAGACAGAATTACAAGATAATGGTTGGAATGTGAGTCTTTACAGGTAATCAAGTTTCTACAGGTACAGACAGTGCGAGTGGAGAGAGGGATAATCACAGGTTAAAAAGGTGTGAATTGTCTCAAGCCAACACAGTTAGTAGGATTTTGCAAACCCAGGCCAAATTGTGGGGGTGATATGTAGTGTGACATGAACCCAAGATCCTGGTTGAGGCTGCCTTCACCTTGTGGAACTCAGGCTAACGGGCTCTGATAGATGGTTTCTAGTAAATGTAAGTTTGATTCAGTTAAACCTGAGATTTGGGTTTGGGCGATGGGAATCTGCCGTTGTGGGTTTGTTAGAAATCGATTAATGAAATGTCTATGTAATGGATTAGTCTTGCTAATGCAGCTCTGATAGATTGGTACCTGATAACTAACGTCTTGTGGTATGGAGCATAAGTGCGTGCTGAGAAATGGAAGCAAGTCAGGTACTTAGAATATAGAACATTGAAAAACTACAGCACAAACAGGCCTTTTGGCCCATAAGTTGCGCCGATGATATCCATACCTATTAGGCTTACCTATAACCCTCAATTCTATTAAGTTCCATGTACTTATCCAGAAGTCTCTTGAAAGACCCTATCGAATTTGCCTCCACCTCCACTGACAGCAGCTGATTCCACTCACCCACCACCCTGAGTGAAAAACTTACCCCGATATCTCCTCTGTACCTACTCCCCAGCACCTTAAACCTGTGTCCTCTTGTAGCAACCATTCCAGCCCTTGGAAAAAGCCTTTGAGAATCCACCCGATCTATACCTCTCAACATCTTATACCATCCTTTCATCCTTTGTCTCTCTAAGGAGAAAAGGAAAGGTACTTGGTAGATGGGAAATCATATAGTTGATCCTTGAAGCAAATGGACAGAATTAATAGAATCTATCACAACATATGTAGATGATGTGGCTGAGAAATTGCTTTCTGATAAATAGGGAAATCATTTTCGATCTTTTCTGAGAGAAATTAATCTGGTAGAATGGATCTCTCAGGTCTGGAAATGATTGAGAAAAGTTGATGGATGTGGTTTTGGCAGGTATGTAGGTGTCTCAAATTTGACAGATATGGGTGCCAAGATGGAAATCTTATCTCCATGATCTGATTACGTGGAGCTGATGATCAGACTGTTAGGCTTTTCAGGGGAACAAATTTGCAAGAAAATTTGCAGGTTCAAATCCTGGATGATTTATCTGCGGGGCGGTGCGGTGGCACATTGTTTAGCATTGCTGCCTCACAGTGCCAGGGATCTGATTCCATTCTGGCCTCAGGTCGCTGTCTGTGTAGAGTCTCCATGTTTTTCCTGTGTATGCATGGGTTTCCTTCGGGTGCTCTGGTTTCCTCCCACAGTCTAAAGACACGTGGGTTAGATTGCTTGGCTATGCTAAATTGATCCTCGTGTCAGGGAATTAACAGGGTAAATTTGTGGGGTTATGGAAATAGGGCCTGGGTGGGATTGTGGTCAGTGCAAACTTGATGGGCCAAATGGCCTCCTTCTGCACTGTAGGGATTCTAGGATTCCTGATTCTATAAATATCACTCCGATAGAAGAAATGTGAGATGGGATCTAGAGGGACAGGGAGTTTACAGGAGTCACGGTCCTTGTGACAGGGATGGCTGTGTCTGTGATTCCAGTGCTGCAGAAATGCTGGGATATCAGAGTGGATTGTGAGTGGGTGAGAAACTGAACAGTGAGTGTGTGATTCACGGAGACCTGAAGGAGAGGATGGGGACTTCAGTGATTGGTATCTGGTGGCTGTGTGTCTGAAATATAATCCCTCACCCACATGGGACAGGTACATATTGATTTAATGGATTATGGACGATTAGTTATGTTTCGGCTGATAGACCTTTGACTGATGGAAGCTGATACACTGGATCTGACAAGTCAGGACTGGGGTGGGTATGGGACTGATCTGCAGATATTTGAATGATGAAACGTGGAAAGAAGGATGCAGCTAACTGACACACGGTGAGCTCACAGAGACAGGAAAGTGATGTCCCAGTTACTGAAATGCTGTGACTATGTGGGTCTTCAGAAATGAGATGATGGTGGGCGTGAAAGAGATGGATAGTATCAACTCGCTACATGGCGAGTTGGTTATTGGAATATAACAGATGTGGGCAGCATGCAATAAAGAGGATCAGGCTGATGGGCAGAGGGTATTGTGTTGTATCAGGCTGACGGCCTAATGGATGATCTTATGATTTTTATGACCTGCGTGATGTTGAACCTGGGTAGGACAGAAGCAGTCTGACCAACGGTTATCTGCTTGGGGAAATGAATATACAGCAAAGTGAATAAAGGTTATTAGACTGTGCTTCAATGGATTGTATTTGATAGATGGCCTATCATAGGGTGGCACAGTGGTTAGCACTGCTGCCTCACAGTGCCAGGGACCCAGGTTTGATTCCCAGCTTGGGTCACTGTCTGTGTGGAGTTTGCACATTCTCCCTGTGTCTGTGTGGGTTTCCTCCAGATGCTCCAATTTCCTCCCAAAGATGTGCGGATTAGGTGGATTGGCCATGCTAAATTGTTCCTTAGTGTCAAAGGACTTGCTAGGGTAAATACATGGGCATAGAGACTGGGTAGGATTGTGGTTGGTGCAGATTCGATGGGCCGAATGGCCTCCTTCTGCACTGTAGGGTTCTATAGATTCTGATTTGATGGATTGTGTTTGTTGGATGGGCTCTGATAGATTATCAATTATTGGATAGTGTCTCTTGGACGGGCTCTGATAGATCGTGATTTAATGGATTATTGGCGGGATTGAATAGATTCGGATTTAATGAATGACGTGTGATGGATGGACCCTGATGGTTTCTTAGCCAATAGATTGCAAATTTGACAAATAGGATTCTGATAACAGTGAGTCAAATAGGAACTGATCTGATGGATGGGTGTTAGATATACCAGGGACTGACAGATGGCAATTGTTCAGGGGAAGGTTTTGAAATGGTTTTAACTCGGGTCTGATTATTGAGACTTTGATAAATGGGTCTTATGAGGAGGTCTGAATGAAAGGTTCTATCTGTCTCTTTGGGATTGGAGACTAATAGAGGAAGCTCTGGTTGTCTAATGCCCCTCCCCTAATCAATTGTGACCATGAAATAGTCCCTCCCATTACACACAGCAACCAATCAACGCCTTGCTCCAACATTCCATTTTGTGTTGACATTTCCCGAAGCAACCGGATCCCTTTGACCAATCAGAGCTCGTGTTGGTTACCATCATGTCACTTCCTGTACACAGGTCATGGCAATATACAAATGGATATCCATTCTACATCTTCCCCAATTGAGTTCAGACAATTCATATTCACATGCAAAGAACAATATAAAGTGCAGTAATACAGCATTGAATATTTGAACAGCATGCAACACAACCATGGGCCACAAATACTTGGTTTAAAGCCCAAATGCATCCCTCCTCAACCTCCTCCCCTTCCACCACCCATTTAGGCACAAAGATACACCTAAGTAAATAGTCCTTGAATTCAGAGGTTTGCTTAGCCACTCCGAGCACATATCGGCATCAGTCAGCTGCGCTTAGGAAGCTCCTGGATTATTATCCACATGGCGGACGATATCAGGCATGCTTAAGGTGTGCACAGTGGCTGCTAGGCACTCTGCATTGGCAGCAGGAGTGGGCCACCGTCTCCACCTGTGCATGGGACAATGATTGCTGACTCAACTTCTGTGGCCGTTGGCAGTGCTGGTTCCAGTACCTGTTACAACCAATGCCAGTTTCTGATGTACAAAGCACTATCTGAGGCAACCATATAACTGTTTCGTTGGGGAGGGGGCATGGCTGTGGACCACTGCCAGTTTGACATGGGCACGTACAGTTTACATTTGGATAGCCTGATCCAACTCTAGAGTCTGTAGGGTGTTGTATCGTAGTATCTTTTCAAAGAACAAAGAAAATTACAGCATGGGAACAGGCCCTTCAGCCCTCCAAGCTTGCACTAACCATGCTGCCAACTGGGGGACTGTTTTGATGGCATGGGTCTTTTTTTATTTATTCGTGGCACATGGATGTCGCTGGCGATAAAGCTGTAACATGACTTGCCAATTGTTAAACTCAATGCCCCAGCCGATGAAGGCAAGCATGCCATATGCCTTTTTGACTATCTTCTCCACCTATGCAGCCACTTTCAGTGACCTGTGTACCCGTACACCCAAATCCCTCTGCCTATCAATACTCTTAAGGGTTCTGCCATTTGCTATATATTTCCTATCTGTATTAAGTCATCCAAAATGCATTACCTCACATTTGTCTGGATTAAACTCCATCTGCCATCTCTCTGATCAAATCTCCACCAATCTATGTCCTGCTATATCCTCTGATAATCCTTATCATTATCTGTAAATCCATCAACCTCTGTGTCATCTGCAAACTTACTCATCAAACCAGTTAAATTTTCCTTCAAATCATTAATATATATTACAACCAGCAAAGGTCCCAGCACTGATCCCTGAGGAACGCCATTTGTCACAGCCCCCCATTCAGAAACGCACCCTTCCACTGCTACCCTCTGTCTTCTATGATCGAGTAAAAAGTTTCACAACACCAGATTAAAGTCCAACAGGTTTAATTGGCAGCAAAAGCCCTAGCTTTCAGAGCACTGCCCCTTCATCAGTTGAGTGGGAGTTCTGTTCACAAACAGGACATATAATGACACAAACTCAATTTACAAAGTAATGATTGGAATACGAGTCTTTACAGGTAATCAAGCCTTAAATGTACAGACAATGTGAGTGGAGAGACAGTTAAGCACAGGTTAAAGAGATGTGTATTGTCTCCAGCAGGACAAGAGATGTATATTGTCTCCAGCCAGAACAATTAATGAGATTTTGCAAGCCCAGTCAAGTGTGACATGAACCCAAGATCCCAGTTAAGGCCGTCCTCTTGTGTGCTGAACGTGGCTAGCAGTTTCTGCTCAGCGACTCTGTGCTGTCACTGTGTCGTGAAGGCCACCTTGGAGAACACTTACCCAAAGATCAGAGGCCGAATGCCCGTGACCGCTGAAGTGTTCCCCAATAGGAAGAGAACACTCTTGCCTAGTGATTATCAAGCGGTGTTCATTTATCAGTTGTCGTAGCATCTGCATGGTCTTCCCATTGTACCATGCTTTGAGACATCCTTTCCTGCAGTGTATCAGGTAGACAACATTGGCGGAGTTGTAAGTGTATACCGAGTGGATGGTATTCTCACGTGCGATGATGGCATCCGATGATCTGGCACTTCTATGATTCAGCAAGTTCTGTATCTAACCTTGCCAGCTCACCTCTGATCCCAAGCGACTTCACCTTCTGCACCAGTCTGTCATGAGGGACCTTGTCAAAGGCCTTACTGCTCTGCCAGGTTTTTGCTCGGTCACTGAACTATCTGTACACAAGTGCAAACTCCTGTGTCTTCTTCACAACATACCTTTCTATACAACTTTATCTCATCTGCAAAAAGGCCTCCTCTCCTCTCTAGTGTAAATTTAAAAAAAGTTGAAACCTCAGTACAGACACCTGTGGGACTCCACATACCCGATCCTGCCAATCAGAAAGGCCTATTTAAACACACTATTGACAACTTTAAGAACCTAGGGTGAAGTCCACCAGGACTTGGTGACATATAAAAATCAGTTTGCTCTGTGATGGTTGATTTGTTCTTGATTGATGCATTGTGATTGATTTGTAGCTCATTGAGTGTGATTTGATTTTGTTAAGGATTTTTTTATTGAGGTGACACTGATTAAGAGGCTGTGATTTATGATTCTATTGGGGTGAGATTGTTGTTAACGTGATTGATGGGGTGAGATTGCTGTTACTGCGACTGATGGCGCGTGATTGAGATTATTGTGATTTTTGGGATCTGATGGATATGGTCTCATTGATGGAGTGTGTTTATTGTAAATAAGGTTCAGAGGGGATGATTCACTTGAATCTGATTGATGGGATGTGATGTGACTCTGATTGATGGGGTGTAATTGATGTGACTCTGATTGATGGGGTGTGATTGATGGGGTGTGATTGATTTAAAATCTGATTCATGCAATTCTGAGTCTTGTTCGTTGTCTCAAGAGAAGCATCAAGTCCAAAGTTGGTGGTTGGTATAAATTGCGAGTTTCTATGCAATGAATCTTAATCCTGCACTTAATATTTAAGAGAGCAACTCAGATTGACTCTGAGCTCATGGAAATCTGTCCAATGGAATTCTCATTTATATATTCAACAATAATGAGTGTTTGACTGACATCTGAAATGATAATATTTGTTTGGTGTAGCTCTGTTCGTTGGCAATCTGATTGCAGGGTTCTTGACAAGTGTATTGTTGATGGCTGTCATTTTGATGGGTCAGTGATTGAGAAGTGTCAGAATGAATGGATTTAATTGCTGGGATTGTGATGGAGATACTGAAGCCTGACGAATTGTAATTGATCTGTGGGATTGACTGGGGTCTGATGGATGTGATTTTGATGGGTGTGTTTAATTGATGTATATTTTATTAATCATGGTTTCATTGAAGGCTATTTGATTAACAAAGTTGACTTTGTTGCCTAGCGCTCCGCCAATAACAGAATGTCGCCAACAAATTGTTCCGCCATTTGTGCAGACAACCAATCAGTGCTGAGCGTTATGCTTTCTTCGTTATTCTTTCTCTAAGCAACCGTCGTGTTCTATTCTTCTAGGCCAATCAGAGCATGCTTCAGTTGATCAGAATGCTCTAAGGAGCGCAGTATAAATAGCGTGAGCATCACCGCACGGCACATTCTCAGGAGCTTTGAGAGCCGAAGGAGATCATGGTGAGTGGCTGCAGGGGAGCTGCACTGGCTTGTGGATTTTTAGAAAGCCAAAGCAATTCACAGGGTTGGCAAGATATGTAGAATGAGGCTTAAGAATTTATTGGGATAGTGGATACATCAGTGGAATGGGAATTCACTGAGAAAGGGAAATCAAGTGGGAAAAAGATAAAATCCACAGGAGAATGTTGCCTTCGAACTCGGGTCAACTGATGATGTGGGCAAAGGCACTCAAGCTCTAGAATTATTGTAAAGAAATATCCTTTATTGTACTCTACCAAATTAACACAAAACTATCAAACTCTACTACACAACTTTAGTACACAAGGTATCATACTTTGTTAGAGACAATGTATTTATCCTCAAACCTATTTCATGACATACAGAAGTTTTCAAGATGTAGTAAAAACTTCATAAAATATCCAAACTCACGACTTGGACTCCCTGTGGTGAGGTCAGGTGATTAGACTCCCATTCGAAGGGCTTATGCTGATGACTGTGAGTTCAAGACTTGGGGTATTGCATCTTTTTATTTGGTGGTTGGTACCAAGTTACTGCTCCCAATGTCTCTTTCACTCTCCTTCTGAAGCATTGCAGAAAGTGTGGGGACCAATCAGGGACCAGGTAAGATTCGCAGAGAATGCAGGAATCCATGGTGTGTGAATTTGCTGCTTACCACACATCTTGCTCCTTCCAGCTATACTGACTGATCTTCTTTCTTCTCTTTAGCGTGAGTGTCTTTCACTTCACATTGGCCAAGCGGGTGTGCAGCTCGGTAATGCTTGCTGGGAGCTGTATTGTCTGGAACATGGGATCCAACCAGATGGTCAGATGCCCAGCGACAAGACTATCGGAGGTGGTGATGACTCTTTCAACACTTTCTTCAGTGAGACAGGGGCTGGTAAACACATCCCACGAGCTGTGTTTGTAGACCTGGAGCCCACAGTCATTGGTAAGAGGAGTGATTTTTGATAGCTCAGTCAGACAGTTCTCTCAATGAAATATGGCCTGAAGTCATCAAATATTCTATGTTCTTATTGACAAAGACCTCTTCCTTGTCCCCAGATGAGGTCCGCACCGGAACCTACCGACAGCTCTTTCACCCCGAGCAGCTCATCACTGGCAAGGAGGATGCGGCTAATAACTACGCACGGGGCCACTGCTCCATTGGAAAGGAAATTGTGGATCTGGTCTTGGATCGCATACGGAAGGTGGTAAGTTATGTAATGGGGACATTGGCAAATTCCAGCTATACAAAAAGTCCATATCACCATTTACCACTGCCCCATCCCACCATCACACACTGTCCCAATGTCTTGATGTAAATTAAATTTTACTCATGGCCATGTGGACATATCCTATTCAGTCACTCCTGCGTCACTTACTGATTTCACTCCAATGTTCCCCTGACCAGTAACATGCACAAAAGGGAGCTGGGACACTGTTCCCAAGGCTGCACCACACTCTCAACACCACCACTGCTTTCCACTTTTAGACCCACTCTCCCTCTCCCTGACAGTCAATACTCTCGTATTCCAGACATCAGCCATCCATCTCACCATCTCTTGCATAAGAACTTAAGAAATAAGAGCAGGAGTAGGCCATCTAGCCCTTCGAGCCTGCCCCGCCATTCAGTAAGATCATGGCTGATCTGTCGTGTCTCAGTTCCACATTCCCGCCCTCTCCCCATAACCCTTAATCCCTTTGCATATCAAAAACCTATCAACCCATGTCTTAAATATATTTAGCGAGGCAGCCTCCACCACTTCAACGGGCAGAGAATTCCAGAGATTCACCTTTGAGTGAAGAAGTTCCTCCTTAACTCCGTTCTAAACCGCCCCCCCCCCTTTATCTTGAGGCTGTGCCCTCTAGTCCTAGTGTCCTTTCTGAGCGGGAAGAGTCTCTCCACCTCTATCCTATCCATCCCATTCATCATCTTATATGTCTCAATGAGATCTCCCCTCAACTCTAACGAGTACAAGCCTAGTTTATTCAGCCTCTCCTCATAGCTCAATTCCCTCAACTCCGGTATCAGCCTAGTAAACCTCCTCTGCACTCCCTCCAAGGCCAAAATATCCTTGCGTAAGTGCGGTGACCAAAACTGCACACAGTACTCCAGCTGCGGCCTCACCAGTGCCCTGTACAGTTGCAGCAAGACCTCCCTACTTTTATATTCAATCCCCCTCGCTATGAAGGCCAGCATCCCATTCGCCTTCCTGACCACCTGCTGCACCTGCAGGCTGGGTTTTTGCGACTCATGCACAAGGACCCTGAGGTCCCTCTGCACCGTCGCCTACTGCAGTTTTTCGCCATGTAAGTAATAGTCCTTCCTACCATTCTTCCTACCAAAGTGGACAATGCTGCCTATACCAATAGTTATTGACAATCCTTAATGATGGTTCCAATTTCTTACTCCATTTTAATCCTTTCTCCTTTATTTTCCTACAGGCTGATCAATGCACAGGACTGCAGGGTTTCCTCATCTTCCACAGTTTTGGGGGTGGCACTGGTTCGGGTTTTACCTCCCTCCTGATGGAGAGACTCTCTGTCGACTACGGCAAGAAATCCAAGCTGGAGTTTTCCATTTACCCTGCTCCCCAGATTTCCACCGCGGTGGTTGAGCCGTATAATGCTGTGCTCGTCACCCACTGCACCCTGGAGCACTCTGACTGTTCCTTCATGGTGGACAATGAGGCCATTTACGATGTCTGTCGTCGTAACCTTGACATTGAGAGGCCAACTTACACCAACCTCAACCGTCTCATTGCACAGGTAGTGTCGTCCATCACGGCCTCACTCCGGTTCGACGGTGCCCTCAATGTGGACCTGACTGAGTTCCAAACCAATCTGGTCCCCTATCCCCGCATTCACTTCCCTCTGGTGACCTACGCACCTCTTATATCAGCTGAGAAAGCTTACCATGAACAACTCTCGGTGTCGGAGATCACCAACGCCTGCTTTGAACCAGCCAACCAGATGGTGAAGTGTGACCCCCGCCAGGGCAAGTACATGGCATGCTGCATGCTGTATCGAGGAGACGTGGTACCCAAGGATGTCAATGCCTCCATTGCCACCATCAAGACCAAGCGTTCAATCTCATTTGTTGATTGGTGCCCAACTGGGTTCAAGGTTAGTGTGACTTCTGTAATCATTCCATGGGCCGTTGGGGAAATATTGGGTTGTGCCAATCCCTCCTCATGTGTACACAGTGATATCTTTTCCATCTGGGACAAAAACTGTCCCTCCGTTCTGGAAAATAAAATAACAAACATTCCCTCATTCTGTTTCAAACAAGCCCACACTGAAGCTTTCGGTTGAATTTTCTCAGTTTCAATCCTCAATTGTAGTTGCGGATGTACCACAAGAGCATTCTCTTAAAATATGAGAATTGCTTCCTGAGAATCAAAGCCACATTGGAAAAGATGTGATAAAGAATTGACTTAGCTCATGTTGCAGCCTCACTATATCTTCCATCAGAAACTGGAGCTTGAAACCTCAGATAAAACCCAATAAACAACCAGAGATGGCTTCTTCTATAGTTACAGACACAACACAGTTCCTCAATATAAAGTTTGTGCAGTTACATGGCAACCAACCGATCTGAGTATCAATCTCTAACATCTTTTCCCTTCCCTCTCCACAGGTTGGCATCAACTACCAGCCCCCAACCGTGGTACCAGGGGGTGATCTGGCAAAGGTGCAACGAGCCCTCTGTATGCTGAGTAACACCACCGCAATTTCCTTGGCTTGGACCCGCCTGAACCTCAAATTTGATAAGATGTACGCCAAGCGAGCCTTTGTCCACTGGTACGTGGGGGAAGGGCTGGAGGAAGGGGAGTTCCAGGATGCACGGGAGGACATGGCCTCACTGGAGAAGGATTACGAAGAAGTGGGCGTGGATTCAGCCTCACTGGACAGAAAGGCAGAGGAAGAAGAATAATATTTAATGGTATAGATTGTTAAAAAGATTATAATTTTATTTCATATTGATATGATAACTTTATTTAAAGAAAATAAATTTATTTTAAATGATTTTGTGTGTGATTGCCTGTGTCAATTTAAAAGCCACATGTGATTAAGACACATGCGCTGGAAAGACACAAAGAAAATCCATGGACCCAAAAGGTCAGGTAATCAAACTCATCTGGATCAGGCGCTAAGGTAATTCATTTCGGTAGGAATAACAGATGTGTTGAGTATAGGGCTAACGGGAGGACTTTGAATAGTGTGGAGGAGCAGAGGGATCTAGGTGTATGTGTACATAGATCCCTGAAAGTTGGGAATCAAGTGGATAAGGTTGTTAAGAAGGCATACGGAGTTTTGGCGTTTATTGGTAGGGGGATTGAATTTAGGAGTCGCAGCGTCATGATGCAACTGTACACATCTCTGGTGCGGCCGCACTTGGAGTACTGTGTGCAGTTCTGGTCCCCACATTACAGGAAGGATGTGGAGGCTTTGGAGAGGGTGCAGAGGAGGTTTACCAGGATGTTGCCTGGTATGGAGGGGAGATCCTATGAGGAGAGATTGAGAGATTTGGGGTTGTTTTCGCTGGAAAGAAGGCGGCTAAGAGGGGATCTCATTGAAACATATAAGATGATTAGAGGTTTAGACAGGGTAGATAGTGATAGCCTTTTTCCTAGGATGGAGAAAGCTAGCACGAGGGGGCACGATTTTAAATTAAGGGGGGGTAGTTATAGGACAGATGTCAGGGGTAGGTTCTTTACCCAGAGGGTGGTGAGGGACTGGAATGCCCTGCCAGCTGCAGTTGTAAATGCACCTAGTTTGGGGGCGTTTAAAAGATCTGTGGATAGGTTTATGGATGAAAAGGGATTGGTTTAGGCTAGTGGGTCATTGTTTTGTAACTGGTCGGCGCAACATCGTGGGCCGAAGGGCCTGTTCTGCGCTGTAATGTTCTATGTTCTATGTTCTATAATTGCAAGGAGTTACGGGAAAGGGCTTAGGTGGGTTCTTCTGTTGGAGAGTTATTGCAGACTTGATGGGCTGAATGGCCTCCTCCTGCGCTGTAGGGATTCTATGATTCTGACCACTCATTGTTGAAGAAATTTCGTCTCATTTCTGTCCTAAACAATCTAGCCTGTATCCTTAGACTTCTGGACACCCCCACCATTGGGAACATCCTTCTTGCATTCATCCTGTCCAGTCCTGTTAGAATTTTATAACTTTCTATGAAAAAGAAGGGGTTAAATTGCATAATGTAAATAACCACAAACCCTTTCATTCCGACTGAATCACCAGCTCTCTGTACCACATCCGCATTCTTACACTCTCAGGTGGTTTCATCTTGTATTTCCATCAGTTGTTAGTACCTTTGAGTCTACATAAGAACATAAGAAATAGGAGCAGGAGTAGGCCATCTAGCCCTTCGAGCCTGCCCCGCCATTCAATAAGATCATGGCTGATCTGTCGTGGCTCAGTTCCACATTCCGGCCCTCTCCCCATAACCCTTAATCCCCTCACTTATCAAAAACCCATCAACCCGCTTCTTGAAAATATTTAGCAAGGCAGCCTCCACCACTTCAACGGGCAGAGAATTCCAGAGATTCACCACCCTTTGAGTGAAGAAGTTCCTCCTCAACTCCGTTCTAAACCGCCCCCCCTTTATCTTGAGGCTGTGCCCCCTAATCCTACTGTCTTTTCTGAGCGGGAAGAGTCTCTCCACCTCTATCCTATCCATCCCATTCATCATCTTATACGTCTCAATGAGATCTCCCCTCATTCTTCTAAACTCCAACGAGTACAAGCCTAGTTTATTCAGCCTCTCCTCATAGTCTGAAGATTGAAAGTTTATATTTGATAAGTTTTCTCGTTCTTCAACTACATAATCAAACTAACCTTCCAACCAAAATGAAAGCAAAACACTGGATGCTGGAAATCTGAAATAAAAACAGAAAACGCTGGAAAAACTGCAGTTTTGGCAGCACCTGTAGCGAGAGAAACAGTTCTAACATTTTGAATCCATGTCAAATTCTTTCCACGGACTCCTGAGTTTATCCAGCATTTGCTACTTTCATAAACTAACAACAAAAGTAAGCTAATCATCCAAAAATTACCCACCATTTAACCAGTCCAGCTAAATAGCCAAGCCAGGGCCCATAACCAGATAGCCAACAACAACATGAGCAGAGAGAAAAACACAGTCACAACTAGTTGGGAAAATGTTTTTGTTGCAGTTTTGAAACATTTTAATCTTCAATGTCACCAACCATCCAATCATGACAACCAGACTAACCAAATGTTCATCTTTGCAATCAAATAACCAATTTGCCAATGATACAAACAGATTATCAGCACCAATAAAGAACAGTCAATCAAACTAACTAACTGTTGGAGCATTGTTACATGGATGTGCTTTGTTTTAAAGATAAATTTTCTATACTCTGGTAGAATTTAAAACCACCCAGATGGATACGGTATTCGCATGGTGGTACAGTGGTTAAAACTATAAAGAAAAGTAAGATGGATTATGGGATTAAACTCACTCAGAATATAAAAAACAGATAGCAAAAACCAAGCAGTATATCTATTCTGCAGGGGAATGGTCACAGGAGATTCCTGCACTACCTGCCTTTCTCTCTTGCTCTGTCCGGTGGTCATCCATTCCCTTCCTGCCTGGGGAATCTGAGCCTGTGGTGTGACCACCTCTTTGTACGTGCTATCCACAATACAGTCTGACTCCACAGTGGCTCCAGCCGCCGCTCCAGTTTGAAACTCAAGCTTCCAGGAGCTGCAGCTGGAGACACTACCTGCACACATGCTGACCCAGTGGACTGGAACTGCCCCCAGCCTGTCACATGGAGAAGAGGAGCAAACCATGGCTTGGAGCTCTCCTGTCATGTCTTATCCCTTTAAATTAAACTTTTGAACGATGTTTTGTTTCAGATTACATCCAATTTTCCAAGCCCTTCTTTTCTGCTCCTTCTTACTACCGAATATTACCTTTTCAAACTATAAACCACAGAAATTACACAGAAACACTATAGTGGTGAACAAGAACTACAATGCCAAGAGCAAAAAGAAAAAATATACTTACCAATCAGCACTCTCGCTTGTAGCCTCTGCTGCCTGTTTCACCTAACTCCCTGTTTTCATCCAACTCCAAAAGCACTCCTCACAGACAAACAGCACTCATCGTGCATGAATGGTGGTTGTGATTTACCTAGTCTTGTTTCAATTCAGGAAACAAACTTCAACAAACTTGTCTGGTTCTTTGTTTAACCTAAGAAAACCTGTCTGACTTAATTGTCACAAACTGAAAGTGCAAATAGTGGGGTCATCTGCAGCACTGACAAAGCACATCAGCCGTAAATTCACAAAAAAAATTACTGTCCTGGAATGGAGTAGTAAGGGAGTTATTTCAACACCTCTCATGTGGTCACAGCCATGTCATTGGGGGTGACATAACTGATAGAACTCAGAAGCCCCACACCTACCCTTGGTCATATTGTCCTGGAGCAGGTGGGTAACAATTAGCTTGTCATTGCCAACTGAAGACCGAATATCTTGGCGTCTTTCAATCTGATCAGAAATGGCCAAGCTCTTAGCAGATTCTGCAAAAGAAGGGGTTAAATTGCATAATGTAAATAACCACAAACCCTTTCATTCTGACTGAACCACCAGCTCTCTATACCACATCCGCATTCTTACACTCTCAGGTGGTTTTATCTTGTATTTCTATCAATTGTTAGTACCTTCGAGTCTGAAGATTGAAAATTCAAGCATACTTCAAGAGACAAGAGTCCATAACCAAGGCCAACACTTCTAGTGTAATAGTGAGCAAGTGCAGAGCTGTATTTCAGATGAGACATTAAACCAAGGCCTACATCGACCCTCTCAGATAGGTGTAAAAGATGCCGGAAGGAGAAGAGCAATGGATTTCTATCAGGTATACTAGCTAATATTTATATTGAACCTGCATCACTAAACTAGCTTATCTAATCATTTACGGCACCCCAGTTGGCTCTGCTAGATAGCAGGGGAGGAAAAAAGATTGGAAGACTTTAGTGATGGGGAATTATGGGATCTTAAAACCATAGAAAATTACAGCTCAGAAACAGGCCTTTCTTGTCTGCGCTGAACCATTTTTTTGCCAAGTCCCATTGACCAGCACTTGGACCATATCCCTCCACACCCCTCTCATCCATGTACCTGTCTTCTTTTTGCTTTAGTTAAAAAGCTTTCTTTTAAGGTATGTAATTAATTATGCTGTGCTTTAAAGCTAACTTAAGCTAACTTGGGCTAATTTTAAAACTCAGCTTGGAATTCTGGGTTGAACTTAGAAATTGACTGCATTTGAAAGTGCAGTGTTAACAGTAATGGTTTTTGTCGTAAACAGGTTTTCTCCCGGTCACACAGCTATGAATTGTTTTTGAAAGTTAGAGACATTGCTTGTACTGCTCGTGCCCAGCTATTTCATAACACAAGATAACCGAAAAATTATAATGCTCTATACAGCTATGTTGTTTAATTCAGTGAAATCCTGCAAGGTTTTGAACTCAAATCTATAATCAGGACCAGCTGCCTGCCGCTCCCCCCACCTTTCTCTCTCTTCTCCACTTTCTGTGATTTTTAATTTCAAGTTATATTCAATAAATCACCTTTAAAATTGTCCCCACGGTCTGTTCAGAGGAATGAATGAATCCGACAGGAACCGACTAAGGGGAGTCAACAGGCATTTCTGTGGCCATGTTTGAGACTCTCGAATGGTGTGTTGCCTCCCTGGTGCTAGGGTCAGGGATTCTCAGAGGGGCTGAAGGGCATTCTGAAGGGGCAGTGGTTGTGGTACACGTTGGTTCCCTCAATGTGGGTAGAAGAAGGGATGAGGTCCTACAATGGGAATTTAGGGAGTTAGGTAGTAGATTAAAGAGTAGGTTGTAATCTCTGGATTACTTCTGATGCCACGCGCTACAGAGTATAGGGGTAGAAAGATAGGTCAGATAAATGCATGGATAAAGGAATGGTGTAGGAGGTTAGGGTTTAAGATATTTGGATCACTGGGACCATTTCTGGGGTAGATGGGACCTGTACAAGCTAGATAAGTTGACAATGAATAGGGTGGGAATAGAGGGATACAGTTCCCGGAAAGGTAGGGGAGCATGGTCGGTGCAGGCTTGGAGAGATGAAGGGCCTGTTCATGTGCTGTAATTTTCTTTGTTCTTGTTCACCTGAACCAGAATAGTTCCAATATGCTTGCTAGGAGGTTTGCTCGCTCTTTTGGGGAAGATTTAAATTAATTTGACAGGGGGATGGTTCACAGAGCCTATGTACAATTGGGAGCAACGTTCAGTCAAATATGGAAGGAAAACTAAGTTAGTCCAGCAGGCAGAGAAGACGTGGGTACTGTAGGGCACATCAGAGGATCGGAAGGCTGAATTGCAACTATTCTAATGCAAGAAGCCTTTCTGGTAAGGCAGATAAATCATTGAGTAGAATTCCAACAATGCAGAAGGAGGCCATTCGGCCCATCATGTCTGCACTAACCATAATCCCATCCAGGCCCTATTCCCGTAACTCTTCACATTTACCCTGCTAATGTGCCTGACACTATGGTTAATTTAGCATGGCCAATAACCTAACCCACACATCTTTGGACTGTGGAAGGAAACCCACGCAGACACAGAGAGAATGTGCAAACTCCACATAGACAGTGACCTGAGGCCAGAGTTGAACCCGGGTCCCTGGTGCTGTCCTAAGGAATGAAGCCAGGCAATTGGTCAAAGTGTCAGTGGGTGAACATTTTGGGGACAATGACCATTACTCTTTAAGTTTCAAAATCATTATGGAAAGGGATAAGGGTAGTCCGGAAGCCAAGTGTCTGAATAGGAAGACTGATTTCAGCATCATGAGACAGGATCTAATGTAGACTGGGAGTAGCTACTATTAGGTAAATCTACATTTTGAAAGTGGGGATCTTTTAAAATTGAAATAGTGAGACTTCAAGGCCAACGTGTTTCGCTAAGAATGAAGGGTAAAGACAACACGTCCAGGGAACCTTGGATGTCAAGGAATATTGATGGTTTGATAAAAAATGGAAGCATGTGGTAGGCATTAAGCATTAAAAACAGGGAAGACCCTTCAGGAGTACAGAAAGGGAGATGCTAATAAAAGAAATTAGGAGGCAAAGAGAGGCCGCAAAATATCATTGGCAGATAATATTTAGGAAAACCCCAAAGCATTTTCTAAGTATATTAAGAGCAAGAGGATGACTAGGGAAATTGTGTGATTTACATGGACTTCAGTAAGGCCTTTGAAAGGGTCCTACATGGAAGGCTGGTCCAAAACATTAGTGCTCATGAGATCCAAGGCAAATTGGATCCAAAATTAGCACCTTAATAAAAGTTTAAATTTAATTTTATCTGTGTCAAAAGTAAGCTTACATTAACATTGAAATGAAGTTACTGTGAAAATCCCCTAATTGCAACACTCTGGTGCCTTTTTAGATACACTGACGGAGAATTTTTAGCATGGCCAATGTACTACCTAGCACATCATTTGGACTGCGGGGGGAAACCGGAGCACCCAGAGGAAACTCTTGCAGACATGGGGAGAATGTGCAGACTCTGCATAGACAATGACCCAAATTGGGAATCAAACCTGGGTCCCAGGAGCTGTGAGGCAGCGATGCTAACCACTGTGTCACCGTGCTACTCCTCATAGGAGGCAAAAGGTGAAGGCGGAAAGTTGCTTTTGTGATTGGAAATCTGTGACCAGCGGTGTCCACACGGATTAGTAGGAATAATTAGTAAGTTTGCAAGACTGATACTGATAAGCTGGTAAGTAGGGCAGAACAATGGCAGATGGAATTTAACCCTGATTAGTATGTGGTGATGCATTTTGTGAGGTCTGCTAAGGGCCGGATATACACAACGGTCAGTTCCTAGGGAGTATTAAAGAACAAAGTGACTTTGGTGTACAAGTCCATAGACCCCTGAAAGTGGTAGCACAGATAGGTAGGGTAGTGAAAAAAGCATATGGAATGCTTGCCTTCATTAGCTGGGGCATAGAATATAGGAGCAGTGAGGTCGTGGTATAACTTTTTAAAACATAGGTCATAGATGGATTATTGTGTGCAGTTCTAGTCACCACACTATCAAGAAGGATGTGATTGCACTGCATAGGAGGTTCTCCAGGATATTGCCTCGGATGGAATGTTTCAGCTATGAGGAGAGACTGGACAGGTTGTGTTTATTTTACCTGGAGCAGAGGCTGAGTATGGATCTGATAGAAGTATACAAAATTGTGAGGCATGGATAGGTGGATTGTAAAAATCTTTTCCCAATGGCAAAGGCGTCTTAAGACCAGAGGGCATTGGTTTAAGATGAGGAGTAAGTTGTTTAGAGGGGATCTGAGGAAAATTCTTTTCATGCAAAAGTTGATGGAAGTTGCGCTGTCTGAGAGGGTGCTGGATGCAGGTGCTCTCACACTTAAGAAGCATCTGGACAAAATGTTTTGGGGTGAAAGGAGTTGTGAGAGGTGCATTTGAAATGCAAATCTTTCTTCAAAAATTCCCTACTATTTTAATTTGTTGCATAGGTATGATACACCAGGAGCCTCAATAAAGATCCTTGGGGAAAACCATCACAGTTCATGTAGTGAGGGGACTCCTGTAACGTTGATAGATTGCCAGTTCTAAGATTATAACCCATAATGGTAAAGAGACAGGCAACAATAAAACCTCAGGGTGGTGATGCTGTTTCCATGGGCCTCCGCCTCTTGATCAGCAATGACATTACAGGTTTGAGAGACAAAGCCAAAGAAACTACAGTGGCACAGTGGTTAGCACTGCTGCTTTACAGCACCAGGGATTTGGACTCAGTTCCGGCCTCGGGTAAGTATCTGTGTGGAGTTTGCACCCAGGTTTCCTCCGGGTGCTCCAGTTTCCTCCCACATTCCAAAGACATGCAGGTTAGTGGATTGGTCATGCAAAATTGCCCCTTAGTGTCAGTGAGATTAGCAGGGTAAATAGGTGGAGTTATGGGGCTAGGACCTAGGTGGGATTGTTGTCTGTGCAAGCATGATGGGCTGAATGGCCCCTTGCACTGTAAGGATTCTATGATTTTGCAGACAGTACTGGCTACAGCCAATGTGCACCAGTGATGAAGAGAAAGGACTGTTTACTTTTCAGAGGGGATCTCAGTTGCTTCTACCTGAATGGCATTGAGCTTCTTTTATAGCATTGCAGCAACTTCCCCCAAGAAGTGGATTATGTTCCATCACCCTCCTGAGTTATGTAAGTCATGGAGAGGAATTGAGGAGTCAGTAAACTACTCACTGCAGAATATCCAGTCTCTGACCTACTCTGGAAGCCAGAGCATTAATGTCATTGCTTCACTTGAATTTCTGACCATTGGGAACTTCAGAATTTTGACAGTGGGGTATTTGATAAATGAAATACAATTGAATGACAAGAAGAGATGAGGTATTAAATTCTCCCATGTCTCGCACTTGTAGCTTGAATGTGATCACAGATCAACCCAAGCCTGGATATTAACCAAGTCTTGCTGCACGAAAGGACGGTCTGCTTAATTATCACAGGAATTGTGACTGTAACTGAGCACTGTGCAATTATTGTCTAATATTTAGCAAAGAGCCCTAATTCTGACCTTTGGATATTGAAGACTTCTGTTAGCTTTGAAAGCTTGAGCTGCTCTTATTAGTTTACTCTTACTCGGATCTGTGTTGCATCTTTTTCATTACACAGAAACTAGAAGCAGGAGGAGGCCATTCGGCCCTTCGAGCCTGCTCCGCCATTCATTTTGATCATGGCTGATCATTGAATTCAATATCCTGAATTCTCCCTTCCTCCCAT
Organism: Prionace glauca; assembly: GCA_037974335.1. NCBI lineage: Eukaryota > Metazoa > Chordata > Chondrichthyes > Carcharhiniformes > Carcharhinidae > Prionace > Prionace glauca. The sequence goes on along the minus strand of CM075733.1, from coordinate 88,263,192 downwards.
ATCCCTTGGTCCCTTTAGCTCCAAGAGCTATATCTTATATATATCTAATTTTTTCTTGAAATCGGACAACGTTTTGGCCTCAACTAGATTTGGTAATTGTGAATTTACGACCCTCTGGATGAAGAACATAAGAACTAGGAGTAGGTTGTCTGGCCCCCCTCCACCATTCAATAATATCATGGCTGATCTTTTCATGGACTGAGCTCCACTTACCTGCCAACTCACCATAACCCTAATTCCTTTACTGTTCAAAAATTAATCTATCTTTGTCTTAAAAGCATTCAATGAGATAGCCTCAACTGCTTCACTGGGCAGGGAATTCCATAGATTCACAACCCTTTGGGTGAAGAAATTCCTCCTCAACTCATACTAAATCTGCTTCCCCTTATTTTGAGGCTATGAAAATCACTTCAGCATGAATGGCCGGAGAATCCAGCCCAAGTTTTTCATCTTGATGTCTGCCATGAGGAAAGTATTAGAATCAATCATTAAGAAGTATATTGCTGTACACTTAGAGAAAACCAAAATAATCAGGAAGAGTCAGCATGATTTTGAGAAAGGGAAATCATGCTTAACCAAGTTATTGGAGTTCTTTGAAGAAATAACAAGCAGTGTGGATGAGAGCCTGTTGACATGCTGTACTTGGATTTTCATAAGCACTTGATAAAGTGCCACGTTAAAAGTTATTTTGGAAAATAAAAGTTCATGATGTAGGGAATAATCAATTAGCATGAGTAGAAGGTTGGCTGGATGACAGGAAATAGAGTATGCATAAATGGGTCTTTTTCTGATTGACAGGAAGTGATGAGTGGAGTCCCATAGAAGTCTATGCTTGGCCTCAACACTTTCAACTTATATCAATGACTGAGATGGGGGGGAGTGAAGGCAAGGTAGCTAAAAGATAATTAGGAAAGTATGTTGTGAAGGAGACATAAGGAGGTCTCAGATGGGTATAGAAAGATTGAGTGAGTAGACAAAAATCTGGCAGATGAAGTATATTGTGGGAAAATTTAAAGTTGCTCACTTTGGCAAGTAAAATATAAACACATAATATTACTTAAATTGAGAACAGGTACAGAATTCTAATGTGCAGAGGGACCTAGGTGTTCTGGTTCATAGAAAATAAGAGCAGAAGGAGGCCATTCAGCCCTTTGAGCCTGCTCTGCGATTCACCATGATCATGGCTGATCATCCAACTCAATAGCCTAATCCTGCTTTCTCCCTATAACCTTAAATCCCGTTTACCCCAAGTGCCATATCTTGCCACCTCTTAAATAGATTCAATGTTTTTGGCGTCAACTACTTTCTGTGGTAATGAATTCCACAAACTCACCATTTTTTGGGTGAAGAAATGTCCCCTTATCTCCATCCTAAATGACATCCTGAATCCTCAGAATGTAGCCCCTGGTTCTGGATACACCCACCATCAGGAACATCCTTCCTACATCTACCCTGTCTAGTCTTGTTAGAACTTTATAGGTCTCTATGAGATCCTCCTTCATTTGTCTACAGAAACAATCCTAACCTAGTCAATCTTCTTTGTACATCAGTCCCGCCAACCCCAGAATCAGCCTGGTACACTTTTGCTGCACCCCCTCGAGAACAAGAACATCTGTCCTCAGAAAAGGAGATCAAAACTGCACACAATATTCAAGGTGTGGCCTCACCAAGATCTTGTATAATGAGATGAGACACAAGAAGTTAATATGCATGTACAGTAAGTAATCAAGAATGCTAATGGAATATTATCTTTTTTATGAGAGGAATCGGTCATAAAAGTAAGGATTTTATGCTTCATTTATACAGGGTGCTGGCGATATCACATCTCAAACACTGCATGCAGTTCTGGTCTCCTCTTTTAAGGAAGAATGTCAATATATTGGAGGCAGTTCACAGAAGATTTACAAAATTGATACCTGGAATGAACAGGTTGTCTTATGAAGAAAGGTTACACAGACTGGGCTTGTTTCCACTGGAGTTTAGAAGAGTGGAGGATCAGCTAATTGAACTATATAAGATGGTGAATGATCTTGACAAGTGGATGAGTCCAGAATTAGGGAATATTGTTTTAAAATTGGGAGTCACCCTTTCAATACAAAGATGAGAACGGTTTTTTTCTCTCAGTGCGTTGTGTCACTTTAGAACTCCCTATCGCAGAAGGTGATGGAAGCAGGGTCATTGAATATTTTTAAGGCAGAGGAAGATAGATTCTTGATAAGCAGGAGAATCGAAGGTCATCGGGGGTACATAAACAGATCAGTCAAATGGTGGCGTAGGCTCAAGGTGCTAAATGGCCTATTTTTAATCTTCCTTCATATATTTGTATATGTCCATAAGAACTGAAGTCCAACGGCACATTTTCAATCTCAAACATGCTGCAGCATCTGACGGCCAATATCTCAGCTTCCACTACAGCAGGAGGATAAGTCACTGAATTCCTGGTGTTCTGCCTTCTGATTCAAAAGGTCAGTTCGCTGCCATGGAAACTCAGACCACCTTAGTCCCAGCTGCAGTTCCAGTTCCAGACATCGTGGAGGCATTATACCTCAGTAGTTGGGCCGGCCCTAGGGATTGCTGAGGCAGGAAGCCGAGCCAATTGAGTGTGAGGGTGCATTTCCCAGGCCAGGAAGAAGTAGTGTACAGTTATATAGTTATTCTGTCTCACCCTGCTGCAAATACAGTTCAGTGTTTGTTAGAACATAAGGACTTGGAGCAGGAAGAGGCAATTCAGCCCCTTGAGCCTACTCCTCCATTCAATACAATCATGGCTGATTTCATCTCGACCTCAACTCCACTCCCCTGCCTGTTCTCCAAAACCCTTCAATCCATTACTCATTAAAACTCTGCCTATCCCTTCCTTAAACTTACTCAACGTCCCAGCATTCAGCGCACTCTGGGGTCGTGAATTCCACAGATCCCACTACCCTTTGAGAGAAGTAGTTTCGTCTCTGCTACCCCTTTTCGCAAAACTATCACCCGTTGTTCTGGATTGCCCCAAAAAAGGACGCATCTGCTCTGCATCTACTTTGTCAATACCTTTTATCATTTTATATACCTCAATTAAAGCTCCTCTCATTCTTCTAAACTTCAGAGAATATAGGCCTAAACCGCTGAATCTCACGTCATAAGACAAACCCCTCATCTCTGGAATCAGTTTAGTAACTCTCTGAACTGTCTCCAATGCCACTCGTGGGCGATAAAACCTCTTGTTTTTTAACCTACTGAGTTACCCTCAATTTATTACAGACAGTTCAAACAGGCTTACACAGGTCACAGCAGTGCCAGCTGCAGACACTATCATTCAAAGCGGTTTACAGGGTGTCACAAGCTGTTCTCTAACAGATTACTAGGTTTTCTGAATTGTCATTGTGGGGAGTGGCAATAGTTTTAAGCCTTCTCTTGGGATAGCAACATTCATTCTCCCACCAGCGCCACTCTGCCAGTATCCTTGTTGTTCCCTGTTGACTAGCCAGCCCGTGCCGATTGGTGCAGCCCAAAGTTGGACCTTCTGGACCCACAGCACTTGGGGTCATCTTGCAAAGACATCTCAATCCTCTTCCACTGAATGTCAGCGGCTGCCCACTGGCCATGCTGGATCGCACTGGGTCACAGCACCAGGACAGGCAAAGGCACATTGGAGGAAGGATCTAAAGCGAATGACCAAGGGTGATTTGTTGATATTTGTTTCAGAAATGATTTGGTTTAGTATAGTAATTTGGTTTGGAAGGTTTACTCCAAAAACGTTGCCTTTCATTTTCACTTGGTGATCAAGCTGATTCTGTGATAGTCAGTGACAGAGGGAAGGTAAGATGTAGCAGTCTTGGTGAAAGGGGAATTAGGGTTGGATTGACTGGTATTGTACTCACACTTCCCTGGTTTGGAAGGGATTGTGTTGGTTACTTATCTTTCTTCCTTTTCCTCCTTCTTCAGCTGTTTGTATCTTGCTGAGTCATGGTAGTGCAGGGTGTATAACTTGACTGCACTCTGCAGCAAAAAGAGAGGTTATCCAGAGGGGAGGCTTTTTTAAACTGCTCCAATGAGTTTCTCTGTCATATTGCTCATGGTAGCATGACTTTCATTGCATGCTGGCTGCCCATGTTGTAAGCTATGCCGGGGGTGTCCCTTGTCACACAGTAATTATCTTCTGGTTCATCAGAGAATCATAGAAACCCTACAGTGCAGAAGGAGGCCATTCGGCCCACCGACAATAATCTCATCTAGGCTGTTTCCCCGTAAACCTACATATTTACCCCACTAATCTACACATCCCAGGACACTAAGGGCAATTTAGCAAGTCAATGCATCTTACCCGCACATCTTTGTCTGTGGGAGGAAACCGGAACACCCGGGGGAAACCCACGCAGCCACGGGGAGAACATGCAAACTCCACACAGACAGTGACCCAAGTCAGGAATCGAACTCTGGAGCTGTGAGGCAGCAGTGCTAACCACTTTGCCACTGTGCTGCCTGGTGAGTCTAATGTAGGTGGCACAGAGCCTGCTATAAGACATTGTGACTGCTGCCAGGATGCCACACACAGCTGTACAGTAAGGCAGTAGAATCCATCCCAGAATTCTTAGAGTTGACATGTGGCCCCCACAAAGCAACCTGCAAGGTAGTTATTGTCACTCCGTATGATTGGAGAAGCCATTTGCCTCATTTTCTCTAGCGAAAGGAAATGAAATGTATTTAGCTCTCTTGAAACGCAGAATCTCAGTGACATCTCTTATGATGTCCCATCCTATCCATTGGCTCTGCTACACTTCCCACTGCCTCAGCAAAGCAGCCAGCATAATTAAGGACTCCACGCACCCCGGACATTCTCTCTTCCACCTTCTTCCATTGGGAAAAAGGTACGAAAGTCTGAGGTCACGTAGCAACCGACTCAAGAACAGCTTCTTCCCTGCTGCCATCAGACTTTTGAATGGACCTACCTCGCACTAAGTTGATCTTTCTCTACACCCTAGCTATAACTGTAACATCACATTTTGCATTCTCTCCTTTCTTTTCTATGAACGGTATAGCGTGCAAGAAACAAAACATTTCACTGTATGCTAATGCATGTGACAATAATAAATCAATTCAAATCAAATCAAAGCCATTATAGCTTGAAAGAGATGTTATTTGTTGAGGATCTGGTGTTTGGGAACACATTGACTCCATAGACTCTGACTCTGTTGGCAGATCTAATTTAGCAAATACAAATGGTCTTCATGTAGTTCCCTTTGAAGTTGGACTGTGCAAGTCCCCAGGAAGAGACCCCAGTCCCTCCACTAGTTACAGTCTGCCAACTTGAAGAAGCCCCATTTCTCCCTGCTTCCTGTCCCTTAACCAATCATCAACCTGCGCTAATACGTTATACAAGTATAGGCACAGAATATTTGTTCAACATCTCTGCCATTTCCTCAGTTGTCATGATAATTTCTCCCATTTTTTCTCTCAGAAGAACCAACACTTACTTTAGCTACTCTCCTCCTTTTTACATATTTGTAAAAGCTTTTATTTGTGGTTAGTTTACATAGAATCATAGAATGACTATAGTATAGGAGGAGGCCATTTGGCCCATCAAGTCTGTACCGACCACAATCCCACCCAGGCCCTATCCCTATAATCCCACATATTTACCCTGCTAATCCCCCGACACTAGGATCAATTTAGCAAGACCAATCAATGTTAAGCACACATTTTTAGACTGTAGGAGAAAACCGGAGCACCCAGAGAAAACCCATGCAGGCATGGGCAGAACAAGCAAACTCCACACAGACGTTTACTCCTATATAAGAACAGAGGATGCTGGGAAAACTCAGCAGATTCTGCAGCACCTGTAAGGCGAGAAAGCAGAATTAATGTTTTGAGCCCGAAACTCTTCATCATGTTTCCTCTCACTAATACGTCCACTTATTTCCAGGTGGGAATAAATCCTGTCTTGAAGAATCCTCTCCAATAATTTCCCTACCATTGATGTAAGGCTCGCCGACCTGGATTATTCTTGCTATCCTTCTTAAAAAAAAGGAGCAACACTGGCTATTCTCCAATACTCTGGGACCTCCCCTGTAGCCAGTAAGGATGCAAAGATTTCTCTCAAGGCCCCAGCAATTTCCTCCCTCAATACTCCGGGGACTTGTCTGTCTTAATGTTTCTCAAGAACCCCAATATCTCCTCCTTTTAGATATCAACATGGCTCAAACTATCTACACATCCTTTCCCAGACTCATCATCCACCACGTCCTTCGCTTTGGTGAATACTGACGCAAAGTACTCATTTAATACCTCACCAGTTCCTCTGGCTCCACTCATAGATTCCCTCCCTTGTCCTTGAGAGGGCTAATCCTCTTCCTGGCTACACTCTTGCTCTTTACATATGCATAAAAAGCCTTGGGATTTTCCTTAATACTGCTCTTCAATGCTTTTTTGTGACCCCTTTTAGCTCTCCTCACTCCTTGCTTAAGTTTCTTTCTGCTTTCCTTGTATTCTACACTTGTTTCGTGTATTCCCAACCTCCTAGCTTTGACAAATGCTTCCTTTTTCTTTTTGATTAGGTTCACAATATCTCTCGTTATCCAAGGTATGCAAAAGTTGCCAAACTCACCCTTCATCCTTACAGGAAAGTGCCGATCCTGAATCCCTATCAACTTACACTTGAAAGTCTCCCATATGCCAGATGTTGATTTGCCCTCAAACATCTGCCCCCAATCTATATTATTGTTAAGGCTCCCTTCATAATAAAACAAATTGGGTGAATGGACAAATCAATGGTAGATGCAATATAATTTGGATAAATGTGAGGTAATTCACTTTGAAAGCAAAAACAAGAAGGCAGATTACTACCCGGAATTACTGTAAATCGGGAGGGGAGTGTGCAGTGGGACCTCAATGTCTTGTGCACCAGTTGCTGAAGGTAAACATGCAGGTGCAGCAGGTGGTAAAGAAGGTAAATGGCATATTGGTCTTCATTACGAGAGGTTTTGAGTGCAGGAGCAGGGATGTGTTGTTGCAATTATACTGGGCCTTGGTTAAGCCACACCTAGAATATTGTGTGCAGCTTTGGTCTCCTTTTCTGAGGAAGGATGTTCTAGCTCTCAAGGGAGCGCAGCGAAGGTTTACCAGGCTGATTCTGGGGATGGTGGGACAGATGTATGAGGAGACATTGACTGGGTTAGGATTTTTTCTGCTGGAGTTCAGATGAATGAGGGGGGAGTCTCATAGAGATTTACAAAATTCGAACAGGACTAGACAGGGTAATTAGAGGAAGAATGTTCCTGATGGTGGGGTGGCCGAAACCAGGGGTCACAGTCTGAGGATACAGGGTAAACCATTTAGGACGGAGGTGAGGAGACATTTCTTCACCCAAAGAGTGATGAACCTGTGGAATTCGTTACCACAGGAAGCACTTGATACTAAAACATTGAATATATTTAAGAGGTGGCCAGATATAGCACTTGGGGCGAACAGGGTCAATGATTATGGGGAGAAAGCAGGATTAGGCTATTGAGTTAGATGATCAGCCATGATCGTGATGATGGCAGAGCAGGCTCAAAGGGCTGAATGGCCTCCTCCTGCTCTTATCTTCCATGTTTCTGTGTTTCTATAATAGATTCCTGCAAGTTCCTGCTGACTGATGTCAAGCCAATTGGCCTGTGGTTTCCTGCTTTTTATTTACTTCCTTTCCTGAATAATCATGTTACATTTGCTAACTTCCTATCTACTATGGCCAATGTAGGATCTAGGGAATTTTAGGAAATCAAAAGCAGCACAGTCAATATCTCTACAGTTGTCTCTTTTTGAATCCTAAGAAGTAGGTCATCAGGTCCTGGGAAATTGTCAGCTTTTCATCCTTTAATTCTCTCTAATACCTTTTCTCTACTGATATTAATAATCTTATATGGAGGGGAGATCCTACGAGGAGAGACTGAGAGATTTGGGGTTGTTTTCGCTGGAAAGAAGGCGGCTAAGAGGGGACCTTATTGAAACATATAAGATGATTAGAGGTTTAGACAGGGTGGACAGTGATAGCCTTTTTCCTCTGATGGAGAAAGCTAGCATGAGGGGGCATGACTTTAAATTAAGGGGGGGTAGTTATAGGACGGATGTCAGGGGTAGGTTCTTTACCCAGCGGATGGTGAGGGACTGGAATGCCCTGCCAGCTGCAGTTGTAAATGCACCTAGTTTGGGGGCGTTTAAGAGATCTGTGGATAGGTTTATGGACGAAAAGGGATTGGTTTAGGCTAGTGGGTCATTGTTTTTGTAACTGGTCGGCGCAACATCATGGGCCGAAGGGCCTGTTCTGCGCTGTAATGTTCTATGTTCTATGTTCTATATTTCTAATTCTTAATAGCATGTTTATTATCCTACACTTCTGGTATATAATTTGTCTCTTCCATTACAAATGCAAGCATAGAATATTTGTTTAACGTCGTTGCCATTGCATTGAGGTAATACATGGGTATTTATAAAACAGGGGTTTAAGACGGAGGAGAAAAATCATAATCTAAAGCTGCTGAACTCAGTGTTGAGTCCTGAGGGCTGCATCTTGCCCTTATATTCTAGTTTTGCTGCTTGATTAATTTTTTGAACATTCTGAATTGTTTCTTTTAATTCAGTGACATTCTGATTGGAGGCAACAGCAGAGGAGGTAAAGAAACGGAGGCAAAAAAGCCCAACAGTGTAGACCTGACTGGTAACACCAGCAATGGAGACGGTAGATAATAAAAGAGAATGAATGTCAGAGTACGCATGGACCTGATCAGCGCTTTTACAAAGTGTAAGGAATGTCATCCCATGAAAGAATATTTTAAAAGTACTGACTTTAATTTAGAGCGTAACCAGTTGAACTAATTAATACAATTTGAACTTTAGTAACTATAGCAGTAAGGGAATTAGTTTTAAAAGCAATTAATAGGGGCATTTATTCAAATTATTAGCTCATGCTTGATCCTATGAGGGAACAGAGATTTTCTGTTGATCATAGATAAATTGCCGGGACCTCACAATTCCTGTGTCTTGTCAGAACATAGAATCCTACGGTGCAGAAGCAGGCCATTCAACCTTCACTGACCACAATCCCACCCACGCCCTATCCCCATAATCCCATGCATTTATCCGAGATAGTCCCTCTGACACCGAAGGGCAATTTAGCATGACCAACCCTCCTAACCCCCGCAACATCTTTGGACTGTGGGAGGAAACCAGAGCACCCGGAGGAAACTCACACAGACACGGGGAGAATGTGCAAACTCCACACAGACAGTGACCCCAGCCAGGATTCGAACCCAGGACCCTGGCACTGTGAGTCAGGAGTGCTAACCACAGTATCACCGTGCTGCTCTGCTAACCACTGTGTCGTCATGCCAAACCTTAGGTTGCTTCATGTCTTTTATAAGTGTCTCCAACTGTTTGAGTACGAGCTCAGCTCACTGATCTGCACCTCAATTTCATTCATCCAACTAAAGGGTGAATGTACAGAAGGGAGAAGGTAGTGAAATTAATGAAAAAGTTACATTTGAAAGGTTTCTACAAATTAAGCTGCAAAAACTGAATAATGTGTCACAGAAAAGCTGAATTGAGGACAGATAGCGGTGGGGTTTTTTTTACACAGGGAATGTTAGGAGGAGGGAATAAACATCTCAGCAGAGTGGGAAAAGGCATAGGTCATTCTGGATAGAATAACTAAGATGGGCCAAATGGCCTTTCGCAGCAGTAATTCTATTGCAATGTGGAAAAGTGTGAACTTATCACTTTGGTACATAGAAAAACAGAATATTTTTTGAAAGGTAAGAAACAGGTAAATATTCGGTATTCCTCCATTCCCTCCCTGTTCATGTACCTATCCAGAGGCCTCCTAAATGTTGTTAATGTGCCTGCTTCCACCGCCTCCTCTGGCAGCACGTTCCAGGCACCCACCATTCTGCATAAAAAACTCACACATCACTTCAACTCCCCCCCTCCCAGCTTGAACCTGTGCCCCCTTGTAATTTAAACTTCCACCATTGGAAATAGCCTCTGACTATCCACCCAGTCTATGCCTCTCATAATTTTACAGATCTCTATTGGGTCTCCCCTCAGCCTCCGCCATTCCAGTGAAAACAATCCTACTTTATCGAACTTCTCTTCATAGCCAAAAACCTCAAAATCAGGCAATGTCCTGGTGAATCTTCTTTGCACTCTCCCCAAAGCTTCAAGTAGTGTGTGACCAGAACTCCAAGCAATACTCCAAATGTGGCCTAACCAAGGTTTTATATAGCTGCAAAATGATTTCCCAACTCCCGTACTCAATGCCCTGGCTGATGAAGGCAAACATGCCAAACGCCTTCTTAATCAGCTTGGTGCCCTGTTTTTAGGGACCTATGGGTTCAGGTCCCTCTGTACGTTAATATTCCTAAGGGTTTTGCTATTAACAGTGTAATTCACACCTAAATTTGATCCTCCAAAATGCATCACTTCCGGATTTGTCCGGATTAAACTCCATCTGCCATTTCTGTGCCCAAGTCTCCAATCTATCTGTATCCTGTCACTACCGCCGACACTATCAGCAACTCCACCAATCATTGTGTCATCCGCAAACTTATTAATCACACCACCCACATTTTCCTATGGATTGTTTGTATATACCAGAAACAACAGAGGTCACAGCATTGATCCTTGTGGAACGCCACTAGCTACAAATTCCATTCTGAAAACGCCCTTCTACCTTTACTCTTTGTCTTCTATAACCAAGCTAGATCTGTATCTATCTAGCCAGCCCACCCAAAATCCCATGTGATTTTAGTTTTTGTACCAGTGTGCCGTGTGCGACCTTGTCAAATGCTTTTCTAAAATCCACATAAACTACATCTACAGCCCTTCCCTCATCAATTATCTTTGTTAGTTCTTCAAAGAGCTCAATCAAATCGGTGAGACGTGAACTTTTCCATTCAAAACAATGCTACCTGTCACTCGTTAATCCATTTTCTTACAAATGTGCATATACCCTGTCCCTCAGTATCTTCTCCAAGAGCTTCGCTGGTTTATAACTTCCTGGATTATCCCTGTTTCCTTTCTTAAACAAGAGAACAACATTGGCTACTCGCCAGTCCTCTGGAATCTCGCCTGTGGAAGAGGATATGAAGATATCTGTTAAGGCCACAGCTATTTCTTCCCTTGCCACCTGCAGTGACCAGAGATAGATCTTAACTGGCCCCGGAGACCTGTCTACCTCATGCAATTTAGGATACTCAACACTTCCTCCTAAGATATATTGACATTCTCTAGAGCATTCACACATCTATCCTGTCCTCAACATGTCATATCTTTCCCCTTGGTGAATACCGATACAAAGTACTCATGAAGAATCTTAGCCACTTCCTGTGGTTCCTGTGGCCTCCATTGTCCTTGAGTGAGTCTACTCTTTCTCTCGCTACCCTCTTGTTCCTAATATATGCATAAAAAGCCTTGGGATTCTCCTTGACCCTGTTTGCTAAAGACATTTCATGGCCCCTTTTAGTCCTCCTAATTTCACATTTAAATTCCTTCCTACTTTCTCTATGTTCCTCAAGGGCTTTATCAATTTTCAGTTGTTCAGGCCTATCATATGCTTCCTTTTACCTGTTGACTAAGATTCCAATTTTCCTTGTCATCCATGGTTCCCAAATCCTGCCATTTCTATCCTTCAGTTTTGCGGGGACATGCATGTCCTACACTTCAATCAAATAGCCTATAAAAGCCTCCCACATTCCAGATGTGGATTTGCCCTCAATAGCCACTCCCAATCCACATTCCCCTGTTCCTGTCTAATTTGGATGTAATTGGCCCTTGTTCAATTAAGTACCCTCACCCCAGTGCCACTCTTGTCCTTATTCATGACTATCCAACTTCTTATGGAATTATGGTCACTAGGCCATAATTCTTCCCCACTGAGACATCGATCACCTGGCCCAGCTCATTCCCCAGTACCAAGACAAGAAGGCCCCTTCCCTGGTTGGATTGTCAACATACTGTATCAAAAAGCCCTCCTGAACACATCTAACAAATTGCTTTCCATCTGAGCCCCTTGTCCTAGGGGAGTCTCAGTCAATAAGGGGGAAATTAAAGTCACCCATGACAACTACCTTGCTTTCTTCACACCTTTTCAGTATCTGACTACACATCTGCTCCTCCGTCTCCTGCAAGCTGTTGGGAAGTTTATAGTACACTCACAACATTATCATTCCATCCTTTCTATTCCTGAGCTCCATCCATAATGCCTCACTACAAGATCCCTCCAATATGTCTTCTATCAACACAGTTGTGATGTGCTTCCTAAACAGCAGTGCAGCTCCCCTACCCCTTTGTTTCCCCTTCTGTCCCGTCTAAAACAATGATCTCCTGGAATGTTAAACTGTTAGTCCTATCCCTCCTTTAACCATGTCTCCGTAACTGCAATATCATAATTCCATGCAGTAATTGAGGCTCTCAGTTCACCTGGTTTACCTGCCAGACTTCTTGCATTGAAGCAAACGCACTACAGACCTACAGTCCCACCGAGCTCATATCTGATATGTTTATCTCAGTCTTGTATCGGTATTCACCAAGGGGAAGGAGATGATGGATGCTGAGGTCAGGGATACGTGTGTGAACACTCTAGGGAATGTCAATATATTGAAGGAGGAAATGTTGGGTCTCTTAAATTGCATTAAAGTAGAACAATCCTGGGGCCAGGCGGATCCATCTCAGGTTACTACGGAAGGTGTACCAGCTATCTTCACATCTGCTTTGACCACAGGCAAGGTTCCAGAGGACTGCAGATTAGCTATTGTTGTTCCCTTATTTAAGAAAGGAAACAGGATAATCCTGAAACTTATAGGCTGGTGAGCCTGATGTCAGTCATGGAGAAGCTTTTGGAGAAGATACTGACGGACAGGATATATGCACATTTGCAAGAAAATGGACTGGTTAAATTTGTTTTTTGTATTTATTAGTGTCACAAGTAGGCTTACATTAACACTGCAAAGAAGCTACTGTGAAAATCTCCAAGCTGCCACACTCCAGCATGTCTGTTTGATGATACTGGGGGAAAACTTAGTGTGGCCAATGCACCCAACGAGCGCATCTTTAGACTGTGGGAGGAAACTGGGACACCTGGAGGAAACCCATGCAGACACAGCATAGAGCATAGAACATAGAACCCTACAGTGCAGAAACAGGCCCTTCGGCCCATCGAGTCTGCATCGAACACAATCCCACCCAGACCCTATCCCTGTATCCCTACACATTTACCTGCTAATCCCTCTAACCTACACATCCCAGGACACTAAGGGGCAATTTTAGCATAGCCAATGAACCTAACCCGCACATCTTTGGACTGTGGGAGGAAACCGGAGCACCCGGAGAAAACCCACACAGACACGAGGAGAATGTGCAAACTCCACACAGGCAGTGACCCGAGCCGGGAATCGAACCCAGGACCCTGGAGCTGTGAAGCAGCAGTGCTAACCACTGTGCTACCGTGCCGTGCAGGAAGAACATGGACTCCGCACAGACAGTGAACCAAGCCGGGAATCAAACCTGGGGTTCCTGGCACTGCGAGGCAGCAGTGCTAACCACTGTGCCACCTTAGTTAGTGACAGGCAGCATTGTGTTGTATGCGAATGTTATGTCTCACCAACTTGATTGAGTTCTTTGAAGAGGTGACAAAAATAATTGAAGAGAAAAGGGATGTGGATGTAGTGTATATGGACTTTAATAAGTCATTTGAAAGGTCTCACATGGCAGACAGGTAGAAAAACTAAAATCACATGGGATTTTGGGTAGGCGATGGATACAGAACTGGCTTGGCATAGAAGACAGAGAGTGGTGGAAGGGTGTTTTTCAGAATGAAGATCTGTAGCTAGTGGTGTTCCGCAGGGACCAGTGCTGGGACCTCTGTTGTTTATAGTATAATTAAATGATCTGTACGAAAATGTGGGGGTTCTGATTAGTAAGTTTGCAAATGACACTGAAATTGGTGGAGTTTCTGATAGTACTGGGCATTGTCAGAGGATACAACAGGGTATAGATAGACTGGAGACTTGGGCACAGAAATGGCAAATGGACTTTAATCTGAACAAACGCAAGGTAATGCATTTTGGAGGATCAAATTTAGATGTGAATTATATTGTAAATGGCAGAACCCTTAGGAACATTAACATGTAGAGGGATCTGGGCATGCGGGTCCACAGGTCCTTATAATGGCAACACAGGTGGCCGAGGTGATTAAGAAAGCATATGCCATAGTTGCCCTCATCACCCAGGGCATTGAGTACAAAAGCTGGGAAATCATATTGCAGCTATATAAAACCTTGGTTAGGCTGCATTGGGAGTATTGCGTGCAGTTCTGGTCACCATGCTACCAGAAGGACATGGAAACTTTGGAGAGAATGCAAATAAGGTTCACCAGGATGTTGCCTAGTCTCAAGGGTGTTGGCTTTGAAGAGAGGTTGAGTAAACAAGGATTGTTTTCACTGGAAAGATGGAGGTTGAGGGGAGATATGATAGAAGTCTATAAAATTAGGAGAGGCATAGACAGGGTGGATAGTCGGAGGCTTTTTCCAAGGGTGGAAGTGTGAGTTATGGGGGTGGGAGGCACGGGTTCAAGATGAGAGGGGAAAAGTTTTAGATGTGTGGGGTAAGTTTTTCATGATGTGGGTAAGCCGGCGTTGGACTGGCGTAAACACAGTAAAAAGTCTGACAACACCAGGTTTTAGTCCAACCGATTTATTTAATAATATTCTCACAAGCTTTCGAGGGGGCTGCCTCTTCGTCAGGTGAATGGAGAGTTCTGACCTCAGACAGACAGAGCATATGAAGCACAGACAGAAAGTTTTTCAAGCAGAGAGCGGTGGGTGCCTGGAACGTGCTGCCAGAGGAGGTGGTGGAAACGTGGAAATTAGGTATGTGAATATGGAAGAAATAGGGGAATATGGACCGTGTAAGGCATACGTTTTTTTTTTCAGTTTAGTTAGGGCACTATATTGACTTGGAGGGCCGAAGGGCCTGTTCCTGTGCTGTACCTTTCTTTGTTTTTTGTCCTTTGACTGGTTAAGTGGGAAGAAAAGTAGCAAAACAAGTTCAATCGAGAGAAGTGTGTGATTATAGATTGGGGAGGTCAAACAAGACAAAGGATTTCACAACTGGGAGAATACCGGGAGGTGTGGAGGAAGTGACAGAGCTTCTTGGAATGAATATCCACAGACCTCTGAAAGTAGCAGGACAAGGCATTAGGAAGACACTTGGAATCCTTTCATTTGTTAGCCAAAGCATAGAATGTAAGATCAGAGAGGTTATGTTGGAACAGCGTGAATAATTAGTTCGACCACAATTAAGTAGTGCGCGCAGTTTTGGTCACCTCATTAGAGAAAGCATGTAATTGCACTAGTGAGGGTACAGAAGAAATGTACGATGATATTGCAAGGGCTAGAAATTTGGAGCAATGAAGAAAGACTGGATAGGCCAGGGGTGTTTCCCTTGGAACAAAAGAGACTGAGGGGAGATTTGATTGAGATGTAGAGAGCCCAGATAGAATGGATGAGAAGGGCCTATTTCCTCCGCCAGAAAAGTCAGTGGGAGGTATTGGTTTCAAGTGATTGGTAGAAAGATTAGCGGGGACATGAGGAAAATATTTTCACTCAAAGAGTAGTCGGGATCTGGAGTTCATAGCCTGAAAGAGCAGTAGAGGTAGAAAGCCTCAACTCATTCAAAGGGTGTCTGGATATGCACCTCGAGTACATATTAGGCCAAACAAGGTGGATTAGATAGATTAGGCTGGGGGACGGAGGTGGAGGAGGTAGCTCATTTTTTAGCTAATGCAAACACAATGGGTTAAGCGGCCTCTTCCTGTGCTGTAAACTTCCCATGATTCTTTAAGAAGGATATTATTAAACTAGAAAGAGTGCAGAAAAGATTTACTAGGATGCTACTGGGACTTGATGGTTTCAGTTATAAGGAGAGGCTGGATAGACTGGGACTTTTTTCCCTGAAACGTAGGAAACTTAGGGGTGATCTTATAGATATTCACAAAATAATGAGGAGCACAGATCAGCGAGATAGTTAATATCTTTTCCCAAAGGTAGGGGAATCTAAAGCAAGATGGCATAGGTTTAAGGTGAGAGGGGAGAGATACAAAAGGGTCCAGAGGGGAAATTATTTCACACAGAGAGTGGTGAGTGTCTGGAACGAGCTGCCAGAGGTACATAAGAACATAAGAACATAAGAAATAGGAGCAGGAGTAGGCCATCTGGCCCTTCGAGCCTGCCCCGCCATTCAATAAGATCATGGCTGATCTGTCGTGGCTCAGCTCCACCTTCCCGCCCTCTCCCCATAACACTTAATCCCCTCTCTTATCAAAAACCCATCAACCCGCTTCTTAAAAATATTTAGCGAGGCAGCCTCCACCACTTCAACGGGCAGAGAATTCCAGAGATTCACCACCCTTTGAGTGAAGAAGTTCCTCCTCAACTCTGTTCTAAACCGCCTCCCCTTTACCTTGAGGCTGTGCCCCCTAGTCCTACTGTCTTTTTTGAGCGGGAAGAGTCTCTCCACCTCTATCCTATCCATCCCATTCATCATCTTATACGTCTCAATGAGATCTCCCCTCATTCTTCTAAACTCTAACGAGTACAAGCCTAGTTTATTCAGCCTCTCCTCATAGCTCAATCCCCTCAACTCCGGTATCAGCCTAGTAAACCTCCTCTGCACTCCCTCCAAGGCCAAAATATCCTTGCGCAAGTACAGCGACCAAAACTGCACACAGTACTCCAGCTGCGGCCTCACCAATGCCCTATACAGCTGCAGCAAGTAGTAGAAGCGCATACAATTTTGTCTTTTAAAAAGCATTTAGGCAGTTACATGGGTAAGATGGGTACAAAGGGATATGGATCAAATGTGGGCAATTGGGATTAGCTTAGTGTTTAAATAAAAATGGCAGTATGGACAAGGTGGGCCGAAGGGCCTGTTTCCATGCTGTAAACCGCTGCGCCTCTTTAAGAACAAAGTGTTGAAATGGAGCTCAGCCATGATCTTATTGAAGGAGCAGAACAGGTTTGCGGGACAGCAATTCTGCCCTTAGTTTTTATTTCTTTAATTATTATGGAATGTGGGTGCTCCTGGCGAGGTCAGCATGTGTTGCCTATCCCTGATTGTCCTTGAGAAAGTGGTAGTGAGTCACCACATACCAACCAAGGGATTTGTTAGGCTATTTCAGAGGGCAGTTAAGACATTGCTGCAGATCTGGAGTCACACATGGACCACTAATCAACTAAGGATGGCTAATTTCTTTTACCTAAAGGACACTAATGAAAACAGATGGCTCTTTATGGCAATGGTAGTTTCCTAGTCACCATCACCTGAGACTAGCTTTCCATCTCAAATGTACCAATTCATTGAATTTATTAACTAATTGAATTCAAATGTCACCAGCTACCTTTGTATTATTTGAATCTATTGCCCCAAAAGTATTACCCTGGTCCAGCGACAATAACACTACACCTCCATCGCTCCATTTTCTCTGTGCCACTCCAAAATTCTTCACACACTGTTCATAACAGCGCTGCCCAAAGTGACCCTATTCCCCAATCTTATCCATTTTCACGCAGGTCCCTGTCAGCTTCTATCAGGTACCTTTGCATGCACCCAGCTCCTTATCAGGCTGCCCCAGCACATCACAAGGAACCAATCGCTGCCCGAGCAAGAAACCACACCCCAGCCATAGCTTTTCAGAGTTTAAAACATTTTGTTCCAATTTTTTTGAGTGTTGGTGTTCGTTCTCAGTGCAGGACAACAGGTAACAAGGTGGAAGTGATCGGAACTGAATCTGTGAATCTTATGACAGGTAGGAATCTCAATTATTCGCAGTTTTTGTATAATGTCTGTTACAATGGTGAATTTAGTAATTGTTACTTAAACCAGACAGTTAAGGTAGGTAAGATGGTCAAGAAGGCGCACAACATGCTTGCCTTCATTGGCCAAGGCATGGAGCATAAAAGTTGACAAATTCTATTCTGACTGTGTAAAACTTTAGTTCAGCCGTATTTGGAATATTGCATGCAGTTCTGGTCGCCACACTATCAGAAAGAAGTGGATGCTTTGAGAGAATGCAAAGAAGGTTTACCTGGATGTTACCTGGTTTGGAGGTTTTAAGTATCAGGAGAGGTTGGATAACCTCAGATTGTTTTCACTGGAAAGACAGTGGCTTGAGGGGCAACCTGATAGAGGTCTACAAAATTATGAGAGACATCGGTTGGGTGGATAGTCAGAGGCTTTTGCCCAGTTTGGAAAGGTCGACCACAAGAGGGCGCAGGTTTAAGGAAGGTTTAGGGGAGACGTGTGGGGAACATTTTTCATACAGAGGGAGGTGGGTGCCTGGAACACGCTACCAGTGGAGGTGATGGAAGCAGGCACATTAGCAACGTTCAAGGTGTATCTTGATAGACAAATGAATGGGAGGTGAATAGAGGGATAGAAATCGCACATCGGTGCAGGCTTGGTGGGCCGAAAGGCCTGTATTGTTCTTCGTTCTTTGTTATCATGCCCTTTATAAACACTGGCATAGTGGTAATGTCAGTGAACTAGTGATCCAAACCACAAGTAATGATTTCGGCCATAAAGGGTGTCCTCCCATTACACTATAATTTTTGAACCCTCGCTCCCATATTTAAACTGCTCCCTCACTTCACTCTGTCTTGACTGGGACTGGCTGTGTGAGAAGGGTGACATATCACTGCTGTAGTCTAGAACAGTCTGCTCTCAGCTTCTGGAGCTGAGTGTGGGTGAGTTGGTTTTAGCCACCTCTGTGCAGGTTGTTTACTGAAATAAGAATTGTTGATGGGGTGTGAATGTCACTGGCAAGGCCAACATTTGTTGCCCATCATGGATGGTGGCATTGTGGTTAGCACTGGTGTCTCACTGTGCCAGGGATCTGGGTTCAATACCGGCCTTGGGTGACGCTGAGTGGCATTCCCATGTCTGCGTGGGTTTCTTCTGGGTGCTCCGATTTCCTTCCACAGTCCAAAGACATGTAGGTTAGCTGGATTAATCATGGTAAATGTCTGGGGATTACTGTGATAGGACGGAGAGAGAGCCTGGGCAAGATACACTGTCAGAGAATCAATGCAGAGTTGATGGGCCAAATGGCTTCCTTCAGCACTGTAGTGATTCTATGAAAGCCACGTAATTGCCCTTGAGAAGGTAGTGGTGGGCCACCTTCTAGAACAATTGCAGTCTAGATGGTGTAGGAACATCCTCATAAAAACACAAGGAATAGAAGTACGATTAGATCACACAGTCTATCTAATCTGCTCTGCATTTAATATCAAGCAAGGTTTCACCTCCAGTCTCATACCTGTCCTCCCTTATCCCTTGATTTGCTGAGACACCAAAATTCTGGCAATCTCAGCTTTAAATGGTGCATTCACAACTCCCTGGATAAAGGCTTCCAAAGATTCACACCTCTTTGAAATGAGGGAATTTTTCTTCATCATAATACAGTTAGGGAGGAGCTCCTGGACTTTGATCAAATAGCAGTAAAGGAACGGCTGATATATTTAGAAGTCAGGATGATGTGTGACTTCGAGGATGAACACAGGATGATCTCCCATGTGCCTACTGCCCTTGTCCTTCTATGTGGCAGAGGTCATATGTTTAAAAGGTGCTATCTCGCAAACTAGTTTATTCTGGTTTGCATAATAACTGAGGTTGAGGTGGACGTGGCGTTGGGAGGGGGGGGGGGGTGGAGAGGCGGTGGGAACTGTGAAATCTCGTGCCACATGGACTTTGGGCAAGGAAATCACTTGCGAGCACGTATAACCACAGAAAAGCTAAGGACTCCAGCAAACAGGGGGTTTTCCTGAACATGTTGTGGTAGATTGAGAATGTCCAGAGGCAGGAACCCAACCAGCTGAGTGTTCTGTAGCAACTGGGTCAACTCCCCAGAGTTTTTCTACCATTCATAAAAACACAAGTCATAGGGGAGGCGATGGCATAATGGTAATGTGACTGGACTAGTAATCCAAAGGCCCAGGCTAATTATCTGGAGAGAGGATCTAACCCCTTGACATTCAGTGGCATTGCCATCACTGAATCCCAAATTGTCAACATCCTGGGGGTACCATTGACTAGAAACTGATCTGGACTAGCCATATAAATACTATGGCTACCAGAGGAGGTCAGAGGCTGGGAATTCTGTGGCCAGTAAATCACCTCCTGACTCCCCAAAACCTGTCCATAAGACACAAGTCAGGAATGTGATAAAAAAAACTTTTCCTTTGACTGGATGAGTGTAGCTCCAGCAGCACTCAAAGAAGCTCAACACCGTCCGCTTGATTGGCCCTCTATCCACATTAAACATTCATTCCCCGACTGATGCATAGTGGCAGCTGTGTATACCACCTACAAGATGCGCTGTTGGAACTCTCCAAGGTTCCTTAGACAGCATCTTCCAAACATCTACTATATGGAAGGACAAGAGCAGCAGACACATGGGAACACCATTACTTGCAAGTTCTCCTCCAAACTATCCTGACTTGGAAATATATTGACTGTTCCTCCGTGTTAAAATCTAGGAACTCCTCCCCCCTAACAGCACTGTGGTTGTACCTACACTTTTATCAGTTCAAGAAGGCAGCTCACCAGCACTTCCTCGGGAGTGCCTAGCAATAAGCAACAAATGCCAATCTTGCCAGTGAGGCCCATGTACAGTGGACATACGCAAAAAAAAAATCATAACTCAGGGAGAAGCTGGCACCTTGGGGACCATAATTAATCCTCACTCCTTTCCCTTGAATTGACCTGCTTATCTGCAACCCTCTGACCCTCTCAATTTCACTCAGGTACCGCACTCAAATGCCCATTCCTCACAAGTCAAGCCCACATACTGATGGTATGCTTTCTGACTCAGACCTGCAGCATACAGTGGGTGTGATCAGACTGGTGCTCTGGGTGTTGCAGAATATCCCTGGCTTACCTGAACGAGACTTATGCAGTGTTCAAGGGCAGAGTGGGACTGGGGCTATTTACTGACAATGCTCAGAGCAGCCCAGTTCACCCTGTCAGACTAATACCAGCAGCAACCTGATGAACTAGTTAATATTTTGAGTCTGCTTTGAAACATCAGCTCAGTTTCTCTCTCCACCGATGCTGCCAGCCCTGCTGAGTTTCTGAGCATTTTCTGTTTTTATTTGAAATTTCCAGCATCCGCAGAATTTTGCTTTTGTTGCATGAATTGGAGCTTGAGAAACTGAAGAAAGACTAATTGCAGAGTTTGATTAAGGGAAGACAGATTAACTTCAGTTAAAATAACTGAAGTTATATAAATCTTTATTGTTTATCTTTATCAACCTCTCTCCTGTTCTATCCATCTGTTGTACCTCACATGAGTATCGCACTTAGAACTATGGTCCTCTCCTGGAGTTCCTCCTCTTGGCCTCTCCCTCTCCCCTTGAAATCCTGCAAGCGAACTCTCTGTTTTCCTCTCTTTCCCCAGGCTCCTACGCCCGGTCTCTCTCTTGCTTTGGGCTCCTGCAACCAGCCTCTCTCTCTCTTTCTCCCTGGGTTCCCACACTAAGTCTCTCTCTCTCTCTTGCCCTGGGTTCCTGCACCAAGCTTCTCTCCCTCTGTCTCGTGCACCCAACCTCTCTCCCTCTGTCTCCCGGGCTCCTGAACCCAGCATCTCTTTCTCTCTGTTTCTCTCTCTCTCCCTGGGTTCTTGCACCAAGTTTCTCTCGCTCTGAGTTCCTGCACCCAGCCCCTCTCTCTCTTGCTCTGGGCTCCAGCCCCGTCTCTCTCTCTCTCTCTCTCTCTCAACCATCTCTCCCTGGGTTCCTGCACCCAGGATCGCTCTCTCTCTCTCTCTCTCTCTCTGTCTGCCAGGGCTCCTGCACTCAGCATCACTCTCTCTCTGTCTCTCTATCTCTCTCTCTCTCCCTGGGCTCCTGCACCAAGCTTCTCTCCCTGACTTGCTCTGGGTTCCTGCACACTGCCTCTTGCTGTCTCTCATCATCACTCTCTGGGTTCCTGCTCCCAATCCCTCTCTCTCTCAGTCTCTCTCCCTCCCTGGGCTCCTGCATCCAGCTTCTCTCTCTGTCTGTCTCTTTCCCTGGGCTCCTGCAGCCAGCTTCTCTCTCTCTCTCTGGGTTCTTGCACTCTGCCTCTCTCTCTGTCTGTCTCTCTTTCTCTCTCCATGGATTCCTGCACCCAGCTTCTCTCTCTCTCCTCCTGGTCTCCTGCACCCAGCTTCTCTCTTTCTCTCTCTCTCACCATCTCTCTCTGGGTTCCTGCATCCAGCCTCTCTTTCTCTCTGTGTCTCCCTGAGCTCCTGCATCCAGCATCACTCTTTCTCTCTCTCTGTCCCCCCTTGGGCTCTTGTACCCAGCATCTCTTTCTCTCTCTGTCTCTCTCCCTGGGCTCCAGAACCCTGCCTCTCTCTCAGTCTGTCTGTCTGTCACTCCATGGGTTCCTGCACCCAATTTCTCTCTATCGATTTCTCCCTGGGTTCCTGCACCCAGCTCTCTCTCTCCCCCCCGGGCTCCTGCACCCAGCCCCTCTCTCTCTGTCGCTGTCTCTCCCTGGGCACCTGCACCCAGCTTCTCTCTCTCTTCTCTCTCCCTCTCCCTGGGTTCCTGCATCCTGCCTCTCTCTCTCTCTCTCTCTCCACCCCCCCCCCCCCCCCCCATCCCCAATGGGTTCCTGTACCCATCTTCTCTCTCTCCATCTACCTTGCTCTTGCCTTGGGCTCTGATATCAGGCTTCTCCCTCTCTCACCCTGAGTTCCTATAATGAACCTCTCTCGCCTATGGTCTCTTTCACCCGACCTTTGTCCCTCTCTCCCTGGGTACCTGCGCTAAGCGTCTCTCACTTTGGTTTCACAGCAAAAACATTGTTCCAAATATACTGTTTCCTTTTGCAGAGAAAACTGAAAATGAGAATGATCATGCACAGCTGCCCTTTTCTGTTGCGAGTCCCTCGTGCCTTCGTCCAGAAAGCAGGCCCATCTCTGGCAATCTATGCTCAGCGTTGTCCCGTAACCTCCCGCTGCCTGGTAACTAGTGGTACCAACTTGCAGTGGATAAAGGAGAAAACCCCATCTGGTAAGACTGGACATAAAGGATCATCTTACTGTTGAACTGTGTTTCTATAATGTGGCGAAAATTTTCCAGGCAATTCTTAATCTAATTGAATTCTACAGGTTAGTTGAACCACAAAACTCCTAGGACAAGTACAGCAGAAGATTAGATACAGAGTAAATCTCCTACACTGTTTCCTTCAAACGCTCCCAGGGCAGGTACAGCACGGGGTTAGATACAGAGTAAAGCGTCTTCTACACTGTCCTCATCAAACACTCCCAGGACAGGTACAGCACGGGGTTAGATACAGAGTAAAGCTCCCTCTACACTGTCCCCCATCAAACACTCCCAGGACAGGTACAGCACGGGGTTAGATACAGAGTAAAGTTCCCTCTACACTGTCCCCCATCAAACACTCCCAGGACAGGTACAGCACGGGGTTAGATACAGAGTAAAGCTCCCTCTACACTGTCCCCATCAAACACTCCCAGGACAGGTACAGCACGGGGTTAGATACAGAGTAAAGCTCCCTCTACACTGTCCCCATCAAACACTCCCAGGACAGGTACAGCACGGGGTTAGATACAGAGTAAAGTTCTCTCTACACTGTCCCCATCAATCGCTGCCAGGCCAGGTAGAACATAGGGTTCAAGACAGAGTAAAGTTCCTTCTGCATAGTATAATTCACCATTTTTAAGAGGGGGTATAAAAAAGAATTTGCATTGTGAATTTATTATGGGTGGTCTCTATTCTCTTTCTTTGCAACCCTCCAACTTAAGTAACTGTGCTCCATGAACCAGCAATGGTTGTGTGTTCAATGCTTCTCATGTAAAATCAGACAACGCTGATAAACTCTGTGCTCTAAAACTATGTTGTAACATGGAGTAAGAGTCTCGCCCTGTCCCAGTTTAACATGCAGACAGTCATTGGATGTCCATTTGTATTTATTTTTCAGGTCCAACTGCCTTGATCTCAACGTGGCTTTCCCCTATTAAGGCAATGGTTCAGCCCCCCAGCCAGGTTGCCGCACCCACCGCCAACAATTTTAATGCCAACTGCCCTTTTGTGGAATCTGAGATTAAAAAGGGTATCAGCATGGTTATTCGTGAAGCAAGTCTGGCGATGCAAGAGGATGTGGCATATACGAGTCCTCAGCAAGGTGAGAATGGAGGCGGCAGCCAATGGAAGTGGGAACCAGAGGGTTAAAAATGAAGCCAGATACTCGTAAGGCCTCAGGTGCCTCACAGTATTTTATATTTAATCAACATTCTAAACGTTTGAAATGGGGGGAGGGGGGGAAGAAAGAGTGACAGCTCATTTATGCACAGCAAGACATCACAAATATGATCATGACCCGATACCCTGTTTTATTGATCAGGATGGTTTCCATGGCCTTCCTCAAATTATGCCACGGGATAATTTACATCTATCCAAGAGGGCAGACGGAAATTTAGTTTACCACCTGGGAAAAGATTGTCGCCAACAGTACAGCACTCAAGTGGCTTGAATGGCTGTTTCTTTAGGTCAATGGATGTCTGAGAGCTAGTTTAAGAATTAACAGGGTTTCTATATTAAATAACAAGTACAGAGAGGAGGAGGCATGGAGAGGGGGATCAAAAACACTACTGCCTTCATCCTAGCTATCACTAGCTCCCCTATCACCCTAACCTCACTGACGATATTGGCTACCAGTCGCCCAATCCTTCAAGTTTAACATTCACGCTCCCATGTTTAAATTGCATTGACACTTTGCCCTTCCCTATACTTGTAACATTTCCCATCCGACAGCCTCCTTCACTTGAATTGTCTATTCCTCCAGTTCTGGGTATCCTTGTGTAAGAATCACAAGGAGTTGATTTGCAGCAGGTAATTAAGAAGGCAAATGGAATTTTGTCCTTCATTGTGAGAGGGATGGAGACTAAAAACGAGGTTATGTTGCAGCTGTATAAGGTGCTGGTGAGGCCACACCCGGAGTACTGTGTACAGTTTTGCTCCCCTTACTTGAGAAAGGATATACTGGCAGTGGAGGGGGTGCAGAGGAGATTCACTAGTTGATTCCGGAGTTGAGGGGGTTGGCTTATGAGGACAGACCATTAGACTGGGGCTATACTCAATAGAATTCAGAAGTATGAGGGGAGATCCTGTAGAAACATATAAGATTATGAAGAGAATAATGTTTCCACTGGCAAGTGAAAATAGAACTAGGGGACATAGCCTCAAAATAAGGGGAAGCAGATTTAGTATGAATTGAGGAGGAATTTCTTCACCCAAAGGGTTGTGAATCTATGGAATTCCCTGCCCAGTGAAGCAGTTGAGGCTATCTCATTGAATGCTTTTAAGACAAAGATAGATTAATTTTTGAACAGTAAAGGAATTAGGGTTATGGTGAGTTGGCAGGTAAGTGGAGCTCAGTCCATGAAAAGATCAGCCATGATATTATTGAATGGTGGAGGGGGGCCAGACAACCTACTCCTAGTTCTTATGTTCTTCATCCAGAGGGTCGTAAATTCACAATTCACAATTACCAAATCTAGTTGAGGCCAAAACGTTGTCCGATTTCAAGAAAAAATTAGATATATATAAGATATAGCTCTTGGAGCTAAAGGGACCAAGGGATATGGGAGGAAGGGAGAATTCAGGATATTGAATTCAATGATCAGCCATGATCAAAATGAATGGCGGAGTAGGCTCGAAGGGCCGAATGGCCTCCTCCTGCTTCTAGTTTCTGTGTAATGAAAAAGATGCAACACAGATCCGAGTAAGAGTAAACTAATAAGAGCAGCTCAAGCTTTCAAAGCTAACAGAAGTCTTCAATATCCAAAGGTCAGAATTAGGGCTCTTTGCTAAATATTAGACAATAACTGCACAGTGCTCAGTTACAGTCACAATTCCTGTGATAATTAAGCAGACCGTCCTTTCGTGCAGCAAGACTTGGTCAATATCCAGGCTTGGGTTGATCTGTGATCACATTCAAGCTACAAGTGCGAGACATGGGAGAATGTAATACCTCATCTCTTCTTGTCATTCAATTGTATTTCATTTATCAAATACCCCACCGTCAAAATTCTGAAGTTCCCAATGGTCAGAAACTCAAGTGAAGCAATGACATTAATGCTCTGGCTTCCAGAGTAGGTCAGAGACTGGATATTCTGCAGTGAGTAGTTTACTAACTCCTCAATTCCTCTCCATGACTTACATAACTCAGGAGGGTGATGGAACATAATCCACTTCTTGGGGGAAGTTGCTGCAATGCTATAAAAGAAGCTCAGTGCCATTCAGGTAGAAGCAACTGAGATCCCCTCTGAAAAGTAAACAGCCCTTTCTCTTCATCACTGGTGCACAGTGGCTGTAGCCAGTACTGTCTGCAAAATCATAGAATCCTTACAGTGCAAGGGGCCATTCAGCCCATCATGCTTGCACAGACAACAATCCCACCTAGGTCCTAGCCCCATAACTCCACCTATTTACCCTGCTAATCTCACTGACACTAAGGGGCAATTTTGCATGACCAATCCACCTAACCTGCATGTCTTTGGAATGTGGGAGGAAACTGGAGCACCCGGAGGAAACCTGGGTGCAAACTCCACACAGATACTTACCCGAGGCCGGAATTGAGCCCAAGTCCCTGGTGCTGTAAAGCAGCAGTGCTAACCACTGTGCCACTGTAGTTTCTTTGGCTTTGCCTCTCAAACCTGTATTGTCATTGCTGATCAAGAGGCGGAGGCCCATGGAAACAGCATCACTACCCTGAGGTTTTATTGTTGCCTGTCTCTTTACCATTATGGGTTATAATCTTAGAACTGGCAATCTATCAACGTTACAGGAGTCCCCTCACTACATGAACTGTGATGGTTTTCCCCAAGGATCTTTATTGAGGGTCCTGGTGTATCATACCTATGCAACAAATTAAAATAGTAGGGAATTTTTGAAGAAAGATTTGCATTTCAAATGCACCTCTCACAACTCCTTTCACCCCAAAACATTTTGTCCAGATGCTTCTTAAGTGTGAGAGCACCTGCATCCAGCACCCTCTCAGACAGCGCAACTTCCATCAACTTCTGCATGAAAAGAATTTTCCTCAGATCCTCTCTAAACAACTTACTCCTCATCTTAAACCAATGCCCTCTGGTCTTAAGACGCCTTTGCCATTGGGAAAAGATTTTTACAATCCACCTATCCATGCCTCACAATTTTGTATACCTCTATCAGATCCGTACTCAGCCTCTGCTCCAGGTAAAATAAACACAACCTGTCCAGTCTCTCCTCATAGCAGAAACTTTCCATCCGAGGCAATATCCTGGAGAACCTCCTATGCAGTGCAATCACATCCTTCTTGATAGTGTGGTGACTATAACTGCACACAATAATCCATCTATGACCTATGTTTTAAAAAGTTATACCACGACCTCACTGCTCCTATATTCTATGCCCCAGCTAATGAAGGCAAGCATTCCATATGCTTTTTTCACTACCCTACCTATCTGTGCTACCACTTTCAGGGGTCTATGGACTTGTACACCAAAGTCACTTTGTTCTTTAATACTCCCTAGGAACTGACCATTGTGTATATCCGGTCCTTAGCAGACCTCACAAAATTCATCACCACATACTAATCAGTGTTAAATTCCATCTGCCATTGTTCTGCCCTACTTACCAGCTTATCAATATCAGTCTTGCAAACTTACTAATTATTCCTACTAATCCCTGTGGACACCGCTGGTCACAGATTTCCAATCACAAAAGTAACTTTCCGCCATCACCTTTTGCCTCCTATGAGGAGTAGCACGGTGACACAGTGGTTAGCATCGCTGCCTCACAGCTCCAGGGACCCAGGTTTGATTCCCAATTTGGGTCATTGTCTATGCAGAGTCTGCACATTCTCCCCATGTCTGCAGGAGTTTCCTCTGGGTGCTCCGGTTTCCTCCCACAGTCCAAATGATGTGCTAGGTAGTACATTGGCCATGCTAAAAATTCTCCGTCAGTGTATCTAAAAAGGCACCAGAGTGTTGCAACTAGGGGATTTTCACAGTAACTTCATTTCAATGTTAATGTAAGCTTACTTTTGACACAGATAAAATTAAATTTAAACTTTTATTAATGTACTAATTTTGGATCCAATTTGCCTTGGATCCCATGAGCACTAATGTTTTGGACCAGCCTTCCATGTAGGACCCTTTCAAAGGCCTTACTGAAGTCCATGTAAATCACACAATTTCCCTAGTCATCCTCTTGCTCTTAATATACTTAGAAAATGCTTTGGGGTTTTCCTAAATATTTTCTGCCAATGATATTTTGCAGCCTCTCTTAGCCTCCTAATTTCTTTTATTAGCATCTCCCTTTCTGTACTCCTGAAGGGTCTTCCCTGTTTTTAATGCTTAATGCCTACCACATGCTTCCATTTTTTTATCAAATCCTCAATATTCCTTGACATCCAAGGTTCCCTGGACGTGTTGTCTTTATCCTTCACTCTTAGCGAAACACGTTGGCCTTGAAGTCTCACTATTTCAATTTTAAAAGGTTCCCACTTTCAAAATGTAGATTTACCTAATAGTAGCTACTCCCAGTCTACATTAGATCCTGTCTCATGATGTTGAAATCAGTCTTCCTATTCAGACACTTGGCTTCCGGACTACCCTTATCCCTTTCCATAATGATTTTGAAACTTAAAGAGTAATGGTCATTGTCCCCAAAATGTTCACCCACTGACACTTTGACCAATTGCCTGGCTTCGTTCCTTAGGACAGCACCAGGGACCCGGGTTCAACTCTGGCCTCAGGTCACTGTCCATGTGGAGTTTGCACATTCTCTCTGTGTCTGCGTGGGTTTCCTTCCACAGTCCAAAGATGTGTGGGTTAGGTTATTGGCCATGCTACATTAACCATAGTGTCAGGCACATTAGCAGGGTAAATGTGAAGAGTTACGGGAATAGGGTCTGAATGGGATTATGGTTAGTGCAGACATGATGGGCCGAATGGCCTCCTTCTGCATTGTTGGAATTCTACTCAATGATTTATCTGCCTTACCAGAAAGGCTTCTTGCATTAGAATAGTTGCAATTCAGCCTTCCGATCCTCTGATGTGCCCTACAGTACCCACGTCTTCTCTGCCTGCTGGACTAACTTAGTTTTCCTTCCATATTTGACTGAACGTTGCTCCCAATTGTACATAGGCTCTGTGAACCATCCCCCTGTCAAATTAATTTAAATCTTCCCCAAAAGAGCGAGCAAACCTCCTAGCAAGCATATTGGAACTATTCTGGTTCAGGTGAACAAGAACAAAGAAAATTACAGCCACATGAACAGGCCCTTCAGCTCTCCAAGCCTGCACCGACCATGCTGCCCGGCTGAATTAAAACCCCCTACCTTTCCGGGAACTGTATCCCTCTATTCCCACCCTATTCATTGTCAACTTATCTAGCTTGTACAGGTCCCATCTACCCCAGAAATGGTCCCAGTGATCCAAATATCTTAAACCCTAACCTCCTACACCATTCCTTTATCCATGCATTTATCTGACCTATCTTTCTACCCCTATACTCTGTAGCGCGTGGCATCGGAAGTAATCCAGAGATTACAACCTACTCTTTAATCTACAACCTAACTCCCTAAATTCCCATTGTAGAACCTCATCCCTTCTTCTACCCACATTGAGGGAACCAACGTGTACCACAACCACTGCCCCTTCAGAATGCCCTTCAGCCCCTCTGAGAATCCCTGACCCTAGCACCAGGGAGGCAACACACCATTCGAGAGTCTCAAACATGGCCACAGAAATGCCTGTTGACTCCCCTTAGTCGGTTCCTGTCGGATTCATTCATTCCTCTGAACAGACTGTGGGGACAATTTTAAAGGTGATTTATTGAATATAACTTGAAATTAAAAATCACAGAAAGTGGAGAAGAGAGAGAAAGGTGGGGGGAGCGGCAGGCAGCTGGTCCTGATTATAGATTTGAGTTCAAAACCTTGCAGGATTTCACTGAATTAAACAACATAGCTGTATAGAGCATTATAATTTTTCGGTTATCTTGTGTTATGAAATAGCTGGGCACGAGCAGTACAAGCAATGTCTCTAACTTTCAAAAACAATTCATAGCTGTGTGACCGGGAGAAAACCTGTTTACGACAAAAACCATTACTGTTAACACTGCACTTTCAAATGCAGTCAATTTCTAAGTTCAACCCAGAATTCCAAGCTGAGTTTTAAAATGTGGCCCAAGTTAGCTTAAGTTAGCTTTAAAGCACAGCATAATTAATTACATACCTTAAAAGAAAGCTTTTTAACTAAAGCAAAAAGAAGACAGGTACATGGATGAGAGGGGTGTGGAGGGATATGGTCCAAGTGCTGGTCAATGGGACTTGGCAAAAAAATGGTTCAGCGCAGACAAGAAAGGCCTGTTTCTGAGCTGTAATTTTCTATGGTTTTAAGATCCCATAATTCCCCATCACTAAAGTCTTCCAATCTTTTTTCCTCCCCTGCTATCTAGCAGAGCCAACTGGGGTGCCGTAAATGATTAGATAAGCTAGTTTAGTGATGCAGGTTCAATATAAATATTAGCTAGTATACCTGATAGAAATCCATTGCTCTTCTCCTTCCGGCATCTTTTACACCTATCTGAGAGGGTCGATGTAGGCCTTGGTTTAATGTCTCATCTGAAATACAGCTCTGCACTTGCTCACTATTACACTAGAAGTGTTGGCCTTGGTTATGGACTCTTGTCTCTTGAAGTATGCTTGAATTTTCAATCTTCAGACTCGAAGGTACTAACAATTGATAGAAATACAAGATAAAACCACCTGAGAGTGTAAGAATGCGGATGTGGTATAGAGAGTTGGTGGTTCAGTCAGAATGAAAGGGTTTGTGGTTATTTACATTATGCAATTTAACTCTTTCTTTTGCAGAATCTGCCAAGAGCTTGGCCATTTCTGATCTGATTGAAAAAAGCCAAAATGTTTGGTCTTCAGTTGGCAATGACAAGCTAATTGTTACCCACCTGCTCCAGGACAATATGACCAAGGGTAGGTGTGGGGCTTCTGAGTTCTATCAGTTATGTCACCCCCAATGACATGGCTGTGACCACATGAGAGGTGTTGAAATAACTCCCTTACTACTCCATTCCAGGACAGTAATTTTTTTTGTGAATTTACGGCTGATGTGCTTTGTCAGTGCTGCAGATGACCCCACTATTTGCACTTTCAGTTTGTGACAATTAAGTCAGACAGGTTTTCTTAGGTTAAACAAAGAACCAGACAAGTTTATTGAAGTTTGTTTCCTGAATTGACACAAGACTAGGTAAATCACAACCACCATTCATGCACGATGAGTGCTGTTTGTCTGTGAGGAGTGCTTTTGGAGTTGGATGAAAACAGGGAGTTAGGTGAAACAGGCAGCAGAGGCTACAAGCGAGAGTGCTGATTGGTAAGTGTTATTTTTTCTTTTTGCTCTTGGCATTGTAGTTCTTGTTCACCACTATAGTGTTTCTGGGCGGCACGGTAGCACAGTGGTTAGTGTGAAGCACTGCTGCTTCACAGCTCCAGGGTCCTGGGTTCGATTTCCGGCTCGGGTCACTGCCTGTGTGAAGTTTGCACATTCTCCTCGTGTCTGTGTGGGTTTTCTCCGGGTGCTCCGGTTTCCTCCCACAGTCCAAAGATGTGCGGGTTAGGTTCATTGGCTGTGCTAAAATTGCCCCTTAGTGTCCTGGGATGTGTAGGTTAGAGGGATTAGCAGGTAAATGTGTAGGGATATGGGGATAGGGTCTGGGTGGGATTGTGTTCGGTGCAGACTCGATGGCCGAAGGGCCTGTTTCTGCACTGTAGGGTTCTATTGTGTGTTCTATTGTCTATTCTATTGTGTGTTCTGTGTAATTTCTGTGGTTTATAGTTTGAAAAGGTAATATTCGGTAGTAAGAAGGAGCAGAAAAGAAGGGCTTAGAAAATTGGATGTAATCTGAAACAAAACATCGTTCAAAAGTTTAATTTAAAGGGGTAAAACATGACAGGAGAGCTCCAAGCCATGGTTTGCTCCTCTTCTCCATGTGACAGGCTGGGGGCAGTTCCAGTCCACTGGGTCAGCATGTGTGCAGGTAGTGTCTCCAGCTGCAGCTCCTGGAAGCTTGAGTTTCAAACTGGAGTGGCGGGTGGAGCCACTGTGGAGCATCTGCTAGTCAGACTGTATTGTGGATAGCACGTACAAAGAGGTGGTCACACCACAGGCTCAGATTCCCCAGGCAGGAAGGGAATGGATGACCACCGGACAGAGCAAGAGAGAAAGGCAGGTAGTGCAGGAATCTCCTGTAACCATTCCCCTGCAGAATACTGCTTGGTTTTTGCTATCTGTTTTTTATATTCTGAGTGAGTTTAATCCCATAATCCATCTTACTTTTCTTTATAGTTTTAACCACTGTACCACCATGCGAATACCGTATCCATCTGGGTGGTTTTAAATTCTACCAGAGTATAGAAAATTTATCTTTAAAACAAAGCACATCCATGTAACAATGCTCCAACAGTTAGTTAGTTTGATTGACTGTTCTTTATTGGTGCTGATAATCTGTTTGTATCATTGGCAAATTGGTTATTTGATTGCAAAGATGAACATTTGGTTAGTCTGGTTGTCATGATTGGATGGTTGGTGACATTGAAGATTAAAATGTTTCAAAACTGCAACAAAAACATTTTCCCAACTAGTTGTGACTGTGTTTTTCTCTCTGCTCATGTTGTTGTTGGCTGTCTGGTTATGGGCCCCTGGCTTGGCTATTTAGCTGGACTGGTTAAATGGTGGGTAATTTTTGGATGATTAGCTTACTTTTGTTGTTAGTTTATGAAAACAGCAAATGCTGGATAAACTCAGGAGTCTGTGGAAAGAATTTGACATGGATTCAAAATGTTAGAACTGTTTCTCTCGCTACAGGTGCTGCCAAAACTGCAGTTTTTCCAGCGTTTTCTGATTTGATTTCAGATTTCCAGCATCCAGTGTTTTGCTTTCATTTTGGTTGGAAGGTTAGTTTGATTATGTAGTTGAAGAACGAGAAAACTTATCAAATATAAACTTTCAATCTACAGACTATGAGGAGAGGCTGAATGAACTAGGCTTGTACTCGTTAGAGTTTAGAAGAATGAGGGGAGATCTCATTGAGACGTATAAGATGATGAATGGGATGGATAGGATAGAGGTGGAGAGACTCTTCCCGCTCAGAAAGGACAGTAGGACTAGGGGGCACAGCCTCAAGATAAAGGGGGGGCGGTTTAGAACGGAGTTGATGAGGAACTTCTTCACTCAAAGGGTGGTGAATCTCTGGAATTCTCTGCCCGTTGAAGTGGTGGAGGCTGCCTCGCTAAATATTTTTAAGAAGCGGGTTGATGGGTTTTTGATAAGAGAGGGGATTAAGGGTTATGGGGAGAGGGCCGGAATGTGGAACTGAGCCACGACAGATCAGCCATGATCTTATTGAATGGCGGGGCAAGCTCGAAGGGCTAGATGGCCTACTCCTGCTCCTATTTCTTATGTTCTTATGTAGACTCAAAGGTACTAACAACTGATGGAAATACAAGATGAAACCACCTGAGAGTGTAAGAATGCGGATGTGGTACAGAGAGCTGGTGATTCAGTCGGAATGAAAGGGTTTGTGGTTATGTACATTATGCAATTTAACCCCTTCTTTTTCATAGAAAGTTATAAAATTCTAACAGGACTGGACAGGATGAATGCAAGAAGGATGTTCCCAATGGTGGGGGTGTCCAGAATTAAAAGTCACAGTCTAAGGATACAGGGTAGAATGTTTAGGACAGAAATGAGAAGAAATTTCTTCAACAGTGAGTGGTCAGAATCATAGAATCCCTACAGCGCAGGAGGTGGCCATTCAGCCCATCAAGTCTGCAATAACTCTCCAACAGAAGAACCCACCTAAGCCCTTTCCCGTAACTCCTTGCAATTATCCCACTGATCCATCTAACCTACAAATCTTCGGACTGTGGGAGAAAACTGAAGCACCCAGAAGAAACCCACGCAGACATGGGGAGAATATGCAAACTATACACAGTCACCCAAGGTCAGAATTGAACCCAGATCCCTAGTGCTGTGAGGTAGCAGTCCTAACCACTGTGCTAACGTGCTGCTATTGAGTTTGCTACCACAGAAAATACTTGAGGCTAAAACATTGTATATTTTCAAGAAGAAATTAGATATAGCACTTGGTGTGAAGGGGATCAAAGGATATTGGCGGGGAATGGTGGGCAAGGCAGGATTAGGCTACTGAGTTGGATAATCAGCCATGAACATAATGAATGGCGCGGAATGTGCTCAAAGGGCCACCTCCTGTTCCCGTTTTCTATGTAAATTTGATTGCACTACTTTGTAGTTTGGTTGGGCCCTAGGTTATGTGGTTGGATTTTTGTTTGCTTGTTAAGTTAGCTTTGGTTAGCTGCTTTAAGAGTCCAGTGTTTTTCCTATTACACAGGTGTGATTATTTCATTGACAATGTATAAACTGTGCTTTTGAACTGAACTTTCACTAAATGATTAAGGTTTATTTAATTCCACACACGAACAGGAAAACACATCTTCAATAGTTTAAAGCCCCAGGATAAGGTACACTCTGTGATTCCTTCCATTTTAGTTGGTTGGATAGTATGGCAGGCTGATTTTATTTCATAAAGGCAATAAACCGCAGATGCTGGAATCTGAAACAAGAACAGAAAATGCTGGAAAGTCTCAACAAGTCTGACAGCATCTGTAGAGAGAGACTGGAGCTTTTTTTTAAAAAAAGGTTTCAAGTCTGGATGACGCTTCGTCAGAGGTAAAGTCAAAGAAAACAGGGCGAGATTTATACCGTGAGGGTGACGGTCAGGGAGGGTTGGTGTGGCTGTAACTGGCATAGACAAAAAGACAAAGGGAATATAAATGTGGTTATAGAGACTGAGAATGGTGCTGTGTCCAGTTTATTTCAGTGTTGAAGTTGTTTGCTTGGTTAATTCAGTTGATTGCTGATTAAATTCTCATTGGTTAGTTGATTATCTTTAGACAACAAATGTTTCCCATTTCTTGTTGGCAGAGCTGCCTGTTTTTAATTACGATAAATTCTTTGCCCGGAAGATTGAGGAAAAGATGAATGACCACACCTACCGTGTGTTTAAAACTGTGAACAGAAAGGCAGAGGAATATCCACTGGCAGAGTATTACGAGCCACTGGCCGAAAAGAAGAACGTGTCCGTGTGGTGCAGCAATGATTACCTAGGGATGGGCAGTCACCCCAGGGTCCTGAAAGCCATCATGTAAGTAGATCCAGAAGCCAACACATTCTCATGTGTTCATACACTTACAAAGATACAGCTAGGCATAGGCACAGGACTGGAAACAGGGGAATGTAAGGAGTCAGTGTTGCAGTGAATACCCACCCAACCCAGCAGCTATCTTGGAAAGTGCTAGCTGTATTGGTATACTCTGCAGACACTTCCTGTCTGGGTTGAGATTACCAACAGGTCAGACCTGATCTTAGTGAATGGCAGAGCAGGTTGAGAAGCTGAGTGGCCTTCTCCTGCTCCTAATTTGTAAGTATAAGGAAGAGTCAGCCAACATTGACTACCTGATGTTGGAGGGAAATGGGCTGGGAAAGTTTGTGTCTGCTTAGCTAGTTTAAAACTAAGCCTGGATAAAGAGTAACACTGAGATTCCATTCTTCTATAAAATGCATTTATCAGAATTAATATTTAATGACATCCTTCTGTGACTGTGACAAAGGTAAATTATCCCTTCCTGGCCAGTCAAGAGTCACCAACACAGATCCACACAGTTCACTCCAGTAGCTTCAAGGATGGTCCCCTCCTAGTTCTCATCGATGTGCTTCACATAGTGACATCTTTCAAAAGACAATATCACTTGTAAGCTGATGACATCCAGCTTTAACTCAACACCATCCCTCTCAATCTCTCCACTGTCTCCAAACTATCAGACTGCTTGTCCAAAATCCATCTCTTTCTCAACCTCTCTACTGTATCCAAACCATCACACTTGCTCATCCAAAGTCCATCTTTCTTGATCTCCCCACTGCCTCCAGAGGTTTCACCCAAAATCCGTTTCTCAACTTCCACACCAGTCTCCAAACTATCAGACAGCTCATCCGAAATCCAACTTACAAAGTCTCCCCACTGACTCCAAACTCCGTCTCTTGACCTCCCCACTCTCCAAACTATCAATTGTTCAAAGTCCATCTATTTTGACCTCCCTGTTGGCTCCAAATTATAAGACAATTCATCTAAAATCCATCTCACTCGACTTCTCCACTGTCTCTAAACTATCAGATTGCTCATCCAAAGTCTTTCCCTCTCAATCTCTTCACTGTCTCCAAACTATTAGACTGCTTGTCCAAGTCCAGTACCAAATGAGCAGAAATTGTTCAATTAAGTGTTGGGATGATTGAAGATATTATCTTCAGACTCCACTACAAGTAGCCCTTCTTCATGACTCCATCCCTTTCCCTGACAATAGCCAAAGGCAAAATGAGACTCCACGACCTTGTAGTCATACTTGACACCAAGATGGACTTTCAGCCTGAAACCCACACCATCACTAAAGCCAACTATTTCTCCCTCCATAACACTGCCCAACTCTACACTGCTTCCAGGTATTCTGCCAAAACCATCAATTTGATGACATTAAAAACTCCGGTTCATTTGTCCAAACTCATTCTGTGCTCACATACAGTTTCCTGTAAGCATCCATTTTAAAATTTACATCCTGCAATAAAATGGCTCTGTGATCTGGCCTCTACATCGAAAGCTGAGAGTAGGGATGACATGCAAAATGCAGCATGTAAGGCACAGGGGACAAAGTGATAGCTGGGCAGAGTGGCCCAAGGTGCAAAGTTTTCTTTCACAAGCATCAGTGCTGGGACCACTGTTATTCACAGTTTACATTCACGACTTATACACTGGAATCAAAAGAAAATATCTGAATTTGCAGATAATACCAAATTGCAGGGGACAGTCAACACTGGAGGACTGCAACAAATTACAGGACAAACTTGCAAAATTGGCAAATAAATTCCAAACGGATAAACATGAGCTTATTGTCTGACCTCAAGAAAAATTAGAAGGTTACATAATATCCAGAGAAATAACAATATAAACTTAGGGGTGGGGTGGAGATATCAAAGGAATTTCTGAGTACAAAGCCACTGAAAATAGTGACATGTATCAATAAGGTGATCAGTAAAACACAGTCTCACATGATGACACATTATTTCAAGACGGATGGAATTGAAAAGTAACGAATCCTTGGTAAACATGAACAGAATATTTCTTTAGACTACACCTGGGGTGCACGTACAATTCTGATCACCATTTAGTAAGACACAAGGCACTGGACAGGATGCAAAAAAAAAAATTTACAAGGGCAAGACCAGGACTGCTGGATCACATTGATCCAGAGACGATGAACAGACTGGGTCTCACTTCTCTGAAAAATACAGCTGATGGGCAACCTAATAAAGATCTTTAAAATGATCAAAGATTTTGAAGGAACAGATGGCATCGCTCGTGAGGAAGACTAGAGCAACAACCGAGGAGAGAGAGTTAGCTGAGGAAAGATGAGGGAGGAGGTTTGTAGTGTATCAACACTGGCAGGGCTAGGTGGGCAGAGTGAATATAAAACACACAAACAGGCTACACCATTCAGAAGAATGAGAAGCAATCTCACTGGAATATATAACATTCTTAAATATGCTGGGTAGACTATAGTGGAAAATCCAGGACTAGCAGAGGAATCAAAGTCTCAAAATAAGGGTGACTGAGGTGAGGAGAAATGTGGATTTATGGATGCTCAGGTCGTTTAGTACATTTAAGATACTGATAGATTCTTGTGTTCAAAGGAACATAAGGATAGTGCAGTATAGTTAAGGTAAAGGTTCAGCCATGGTTGTATCAGATAGCAGAACAGAGCAAACTGGAAGGGCTGAATGGCCTACTCCTATTTAACTTATTACACTTGCAGGCAGTTTCAATGTCCCCCCACCCTCAAATAGTATTTACCAGAAAATGCACTGGTCTTGGTTCCTATCACAAATCATGGAAAATCAACAGAAGATGCAATGAAAATGTAGAATAGTCGGGGTTAATATAAACACTACTCATTCTGCTGTCGACAGGGAGACGGTGCAGGAGTACGGTGCAGGAGCTGGTGGGACACGCAACATCTCTGGAACCAGCAAGTTCCACGTGGACCTGGAATCGGAGCTGGCCAACCTCCACCAGAAGGATGCCGCACTCCTCTTCACATCCTGTTATGTGGCTAATGACTCAACTCTCTTCACTCTGGCCAAAATGCTTCCAGGTACAGGGTAGAGACCACACATATTACTTGGTGAGGACAGAGATTAGGGAGAAAGAGTGCAGAAGGGGGACAGGGGGAAAGGGAGAGATAGCATACAAGACAAATGACGAGTGTAAATGTTGCTGATTACCCTCCATTTCGTGTTTCAAACGTGACAGCTAATTTCAGAACAAGGAAATGGTTACGAAACTG
Organism: Prionace glauca; assembly: GCA_037974335.1. Taxonomy (NCBI): domain Eukaryota; kingdom Metazoa; phylum Chordata; class Chondrichthyes; order Carcharhiniformes; family Carcharhinidae; genus Prionace; species Prionace glauca. The sequence continues at coordinate 88,224,636 of CM075733.1, read as the reverse complement.
TTTGATTCCCACAGGCTGTGAGATTTACTCGGATGCTGGGAACCATGCATCCATGATCCAGGGGATTAGGAACAGCGGAATCCCTAAATTTGTTTTCCGGCACAATGACGTCGAACATCTGGAGCAGCTCCTGAGGGAGTCAGACCCAAAGGCCCCCAAAATTGTTGCATTCGAGACAGTGCATTCCATGGATGGTAAGAAATTCGGTGCAATGTTGCTGTGCCAGTCCGAGAGATCATGGTAGGAGAACAGAAGGGAGCCCAGTTTAAATACGCAGCAGCTTTTCATTGTGCAACTCTTTCACAACATAACATTTTGCAATACAGTGTTATTTAAGGCACGATTTGGTAGCTGTAGTATGCTCATGATTAAAGATGACTTTAGAACCATAGAACCCTACAGTGCAGAAACAGGCCCTACGGCCCATCGAGTCTGCACCGAACACAATCCCACCCAGACCCTATCCCCATATCCCTACACATTTACCTGCTAATCCCTCTAACCTACACATCCCAGGACACTAAGGGGCAATTTTAGCATAGCCAATGAACCTAACGCGCACATCTTTGGACTGTGGGAGGAAACCGGAGCACCCGGAGAAAACCCACGCAGACACGAGGAGAATGTGCAAACTCCACACAGGCAGTGACCCGAGTCGGGAATCGAAGCCAGGACCCTGTAGCTGTGAAGCAGCAGTGCTAACCCACTGTGCTACCGTGCTGCCCTTTTGGGTTCATGGTGCCCAAAGTTCCCCATCAGTGGCGTTTTTCATAACTCATACGAGCTTGTTGTGGACTAAATGGTGGAATAGATCAGCGTGAACAGTTCTCAGCTCCGGTCTCTGGTGGGGTCCTGTGCTTCAACCATCTATGGAAACTCTGTACAACCCTCAATTGCTTGAGGAGCAGTCGTGGAACAAGCGGCCACACTTTCCACAAGTGGAATGTGGAAAACAGTTCAAGCTGTAACCATCCAAGTCAGGACATGGCCGACACACTGAATTTCTGCCCCAAGAGATTCACTCCTGGTAACCAGTCACAAGCCACTGAGTTCACTGCTAACTTCGACAGCCTTGATCTAGAACCACGTCCCCAATCATACAAATGTTTCTTTTAAAAAAAAAAGCTTCTTTATCATTATCTAGCAATTTGTATGTGTTAGAACCAACCTTTTGCCTCAAGTTGCTGCTTTGGAGCAGGTGAAAGTTTACAGTCCTCCTTCCTGCGGGAGGCCCCTTGCCTTGCTCAATGGTGGCAAAAGCTGGAGATGTCAGCAATTTGCTCCTTACCAGCCTTCTGGGCTGAAAGTTGTGGTACATTTCCTATTTACCTGGCCAGGTTGCAGAGGGTCCAAAGACTCATTATTAGCCCCTCAAGCGTCCAATTCTCAATGAAAGGGAACAACATACATTTCTGTAGAACCTTCTGTGACTCACTACATGCCAAGGAGTTTCACAGCCAACGAGTTTGCAAAGTGCAGTGAAATAAGGAAATGCAGTAGCCAATCTGAACTCATCAAATTCCCAGAGTTTTTGAAACATTTGGTCAATTTAACAGTCGAACATGGCCCCAGAGGCACTGGGGAAACTTTTTTTTTAAATTTGTACTTGCTATGGGATCATTTAATATCCAACAGAACAGGCACATGTTTGAAAGGTGAAGCTTCCATAAGTGCAGCATTGCCTCAGTAATGCACTAGAAGTCAGACTAGATTACATGGTGAAAATCTTGCCTCTATCTGACTGAGAACTAGTGAAGACCAATTCTCAGCTAGGTCTGTACTGCCTTCAATATTCCAGCACTTCAGAAAGGGTGAAAATTTTAGCCCAAGTTTTCCGCTCTCAGTTACAATCACGTCACTTCTGCCAGCAAGATGTTTGGCTTAACTAACAACAAGGCAAGGGATTCTGGAAGCCCTGTACTACACTTGGCCTCAGTATCCATGTAAGGCAGTTGGAGGTTGGAATTTGGTCACTCAATTGTAGCTCAGTCTCCCAATTTGGTATTGGAAATAGGTATCAAGGAAGATGTCATAGCAAAGTAACTCTCACATTTCAGTGTTAATAGTAGTCTGCCCTGCACTTTATTGATTTATTTGAAAGGTAATGGAACTTATTGTCCAACTATACAGAACTGAGTTTATTCATGATAAAAATAATTTACAGCAATGTATAGAACTACTTACTATGCATTCACCATAGGAGTTGTTTGCTGTGTGACTACACAGTGTTTGAAATTAGTCATTAAAGTGTCACTTCTTCTAATGCAGGTGGCATCTGTCCATTGGAGAAGCTGTGTGACGTTGCTCACAAATACGGAGCCATCACCTTTGTCGACGAGGTGCACGCTGTGGGTTTGTATGGAACTCATGGGGCCGGGATTGGAGAACGGGATGGCATCATGCACAAAATAGACATCATATCAGGAACACTGGGTGAGTCAGCATCACACCTGCACTTTTCACTTTAAGGCTCTAGGGCTCGACTATTAAGGCAAGAATGCAAAGCAGACAAAGGGAAGTTTGGAGTGTGTCTGCTCTAGGCACAGTGTGGTAAGGTTGGTAAATGCAGATACGTTGGATCTAAGGTACAGCAGCACTAATGAAGACTTGGCACAAACAAGGAGAAGGTTGGGAATTTAATATTCCTGACCGCAAAGGTATTCAGGAAAGGCAAGGAAGGGATATCACTCTTTATTAAAGGAGCTGTTATAGCACTGGAAGGGGATCATATACGCAAGCGATTAAAGACAGAAGCTGTTGGTCAAATATAATTAACAGTAAAAGGAGTTATTAAACTGAGAGGTGATGGTCACTAAATAGTGAGGAAAATACAGGTGAGAAAAATCCATAGGAAAGCACAAGGTTAGAGCAGCAAAAATGAAATTCCATTACTTTAATGGAATAGGAAATAACAGAGAAGACAACAGTATAGATTCAAATGAATTGTATACAAGAGAACATTATTGAGCAGTATGGTTCCAGCCTAACAAAAAAGGAAGTAATGCTGGATCTAATCCTGGGGAATTAATTGGCAGATATTTCAGTGGGGAGTACAGCAACCATAATATAATTACATTTTGAACAATCATGGAAAAGGATAAGGAAAAGTAAAATATAAACACAGTTGACTTCAGTGAGCTGACGGGGATTCTGGACCAAGAATACTGGAGTCAAAGGCTAGCAGACGAAAGGCAAGACTTTTTTTTGATATAGGGGTGTACATGCACAAACCTTTAAAGGTGACAGAACTTGAAAAATTAGTTAAAAAGACATATTTTTTTTTGGTTTTACAAATAAAAGGCACAAAATAATAAAGCAAGGTGTTTATGATAAACTTTGATACAATACTGGTTTGGACCTATTAAAGCATTATGGCCAATTTACGGCAACACTGGCAGGAAGGGTGTCATAGCCTCAGAGACTTGGTAGAGAATCTGACCAAAGTGAGACTCCAATTAGGGGAATGACTAGAGAAGCTGGGATTGTTCTCTTTACAGAAGAGAACTTTAAGTGTAATAGATCACACCAATCAGCCTCAGTACCTCTGACTTGAAAGAGTGGTTGGGTTCCTGTGCCTGATTTTCCTCAGTTGATGCTTGCTATATGGATCCCAAGGAAAGAACAGAAGCAGTCTGGGTGAAATGTTGAATAGGTTGCTCCTCAGAATATTAATGGGCACTATGGCTAAACATGACGACTAAAACTAAGTGTAGGAGGGAGGGAACAGCTGCCAAGAAAGTAAGACTGGCTCCAGAGGAAGTAGAGATGGAAGCTGGGGTATTACTTTCCAGGACTGATACTGAACGGTAAATGTTTCATCCTCATTAGGTAAAGCCTTTGGCTGTGTGGGTGGCTACATTGCCAGCACAGCTGCACTTACCGATACAGTTCGATCATATGCAGCTGGCTTCATCTTCACCACAGCACTGCCGCCAATGATACTGGCTGGTGCCTTGGAGTCCATACGTATTTTAAAGAGCGAAGAAGGTCAGGCACTGCGGCGTTCTCACCAGCGCAACGTCAAGTATATGCGGCAGCTGCTGATGGACGCAGGCCTGCCGGTCATCAACTGCCCCAGCCACATCATCCCCATACAGGTAAGTGACCAATACCCTGAGCAACATCAACTCATCACAGAAACATAAACAGTACAAACAATGGCACAGGGCTGTAACAATGAAATCTCACTGTTTAGCCAGTGTCAAGAGGGCTGTAAACAGGGTATTCTTTGTATAACCAGAGTTACGGGGCTGTAACCAGGTAATCCCACTGTATAACCAGTGTCACAGAGTATCTCTGAAAGAAAATTAAGTTGCTACATCCAGGAAGCTCAACAGGGTTTGCAACTGGACATGTCAGCAGCAAATGAGTTGAGTACAGATAAATGTAACCTGCTGCAAATTGACAATAACAGCATGGGGCATATGTACACCAAGGGTAAGAGTTGGGAAGACACCCAGGGTGCTCAGGGAGTTTACCAACTTTGTGTTTACCTTTGTCTTGCTGTTGGAAAATGAAGTCTCCATAGTCCCAGAATAGCTATTGATTATTGGTTGTGACTTTAACCTGATGATCACTACATCTCAGGCGAGAGGCAAGTTGATAAGGTTGGGCCTTCATGAGCAACTGGTACGGAAATTGAATCCGTGTTGTTGGCTTTCGCTCCATATCACAAACCAGCCATCCAGCCAACTGATCGAACAGATGCTCCCACAACAGTTTGAGGTAAAGTGGAAGCACGCCACTGGTCCTGGGGTCTATTTACAAGATAGGGGCACATTCAATCTCTCAGAAATCATTCTGACACCATCAAATGTCTGGAAGCATCAGGGAAAGTGTCAATCGCCAGAACACAGGGTATCAAAACAGAGGAATCCCTGATTGGGAAGAAAAAGGTGAACTCATTACCAGGATTTTTCAATCTCCCACAGAGACTTTCCTGAGGAAGAACCGAAGGGAAAGATAACTAAGGTACAGGGCTATGGGCCAGATGCAGGAAAGTGAGATTAGAAAGGGCACGAGATTATCCAGAGGCTGGCAAAGGACAAGATGGGCCAAATGACTTTCTTCTGTGTTGTAACTTATCTACAGTTCTATATAAACAGAATAAATTTAAGCTGGAATAATATTCCTGGGTGAGCTCACAGGAGAAAACGGTCAATTTTAGGATTGACAGTTTTGCAGCTGACCAAGTGGAAAGGTAATTAGGGAGACATTTTCGTTCCTAATAAAAAGTATTCTTTCATGGGAGGGCTGCTGACAAGGCCGGAAATTTGTTGCCCATCCATATTTGCCGTTGAACTGAGTGGCTTGTCAGGCCATTTCAGAGGGGAAGATGGCAGATTTCCTTTGTTTAAAAGTGTATTAGTGAAGAAATGGGTGTGTATGACAATTGATAATAACTTTCTATGATCACCATCACTAAGGCTAGCTTTATAATTTCAGGTTTGGTGAATTGAATTCGAATTTCACGAGCTGTCGTGAAGGGATTTGAACTCATGTCCCAGAGCCTTGGCCTCTGAATTACCAATCCAGTGATAATTGTCCTTGGCAGTGGTTTAGAGAATGAATAAACACAGCGAGGGTAATGGGAGGGTCAGACTTTGATAGCTTCAGATCCAAGAAAGGCAAAATAAATCAGGTTTAACCGGTCAATGCTTTCCTTGAAGGTGTGCGACGCTGCAAGGAACACAGAGATCAGCAACATCATGATGAGTCGACATGACATCTACGTGCAGGCCATTAACTACCCGACTGTCCCCCGGGGAGAAGAGCTTCTTCGACTGGCCCCCTCCCCGCATCACGAACCCCAGATGATGGACTACTTTGTGGGTGAGTTACAGACAAGTGTATAGTGAGAAAGGGAACCCTGGAATTGTTTTCTGGTGTCTGAGGTGCTGCCTTCCATGGGGTAGTCAGGACAGCAGCACCCCTTGGCTCAGAATTAATTTTGGATTTCAAATTTCTGGCCATTTTCTCAGAACGTGAAGAGGTAGTAATGGAGTGGGCTGCAGCACTCAGCCATGAATCTTGGTAGACACACATCTTTATTCACACAGCCAAAAGAGGAATCAAGGGAGCAAGGGCAAGAGACCTGGAGGGAACCAGTATCAAGCCATAGCCCTTAGAATATTATTGATAAATCAGCAGTAGATTTATCAATGCAACTCCAACACTGTGTTGTAGCTACATCTCTGCAATAATCAGTCAACTAAATGGACAGAGTTATAGAATTTGACACATTCTTTGGCCACTGGTATGACCAGCTACAGCTTCAGGTCATGGGTTTGAGGTGCACTCAAGGATCTTTGAGCTTCAATGCACACCTGTGGGAGGACTGCACTGTCTCAGGTGTTTAGATAAGAAGTGATCCTGTCTGCATAATCAGTTGGATATCAAAGATCCCATGGCTACTTTTGGAAAAAGACAAGACAGTTCTCGTGGTGTCAGAGGGCTGAACTTCTTCCTTCAATCATCACCATCAAAAAGCAAAATCTGAGTGGCTGTTTATATCAGACATAAAATTTTTCTGTGGACACTGTTGACTGGCAGGTTTTCTGACACCAAGTGTCTAAATTAAAAGACTGCATTAATTAAAAGCAATCAAGTCCTCATTATTTATGGTCAGACATTTCAGTTTCAACAATTGTCAAAGAACAATGGAGGGAGTGCAGAGGAGGTTTACTAGGCTGATACCGGAGTTGAGGGGGTTGAGCTATGAGGAGAGGCTGAATAAACTAGGCTTGTACTCGTTAGAGTTTAGAAGAATGAGGGGAGATCTCATTGAGACGTATAAGATGATGAATGGGATGGATAGGATAGTGGTGGAGAGACTCTTCCCGCTCAGAAAGGATAGTAGGACTAGGGGGCACAGCCTCAAGATAAAGGGGGGGGGGCGGTTTAAAACGGAGTTGAGGAGGAACTTCTTCACTCAAAGGGTGGTGAATCTCTGGAATTCTCTGCCCGTTGAAGTGGTGGAGGCTGCCTCGCTAAATATTTTTAAGACGCGGGTTGATAAGAGAGGGGATTAAAGGTTATGGGGAGAGGGCGGGAACGTGGAACTGAGCCACGACAGATCAGCCATGATCTTATTGAATGGCGGGGCAGGCTCGAAGGGCTAGATGGCCTACTCTTGCTCCTATTTCTTATGTTAACACTTCCCTGCTCTCTTCCTCACCTTTGTGATGATCTCAGACTGATCCAGTTAGGGCAGCACGGTGGCACAGCGGTTAGCACCGCTGCCTCTCAGCGCCAGGGACACAAGTTCGATTCCTGTTTGTGTGGAGTTTGCATGTTCTCCCCGTGTCTGTGTGGGTTTCCTCCGGGTGCTCCGGTTTCCTCCCACAGTCTGAAAGGTGTGGTTAGGTACATTGGCCATGCTAAATTCTCCCTCAGTGAACCCCAACAGCCAGAGTGTGGCGACTAGGGGATTTTCATAGTAACCTTGTCATATTGTGAATGTAAGCTGACTAATAGATAAATAAGCTTTACAGATCCATGATAGAATGATTTTCCCTCCAATTTACCGTAAATAAAATCCCCACGCACCCTCCAAATATCTGATCTTCCATTCACCATCACAGTTGGAATGAAAACAGCCCCAGTGTCTCTCACCTTTCCTCACAAGTGTCATTTATTTCCAGATTGCCTGCTTGATACTTGGAAGGAAGTGGGGCTTCCAATGCAGTCCCCGTCCTTGGCAACCTGCAGCTTCTGTCAACGACCCCTGCATTTCGAACTGATGAGCGAATGGGAGCGCTCCTACTTCGGTGAAATGGAGGGACGATACATCACCACGTGCGCCTGAATCAACAGCTGGTGGAGTTCGACAGAATAAACTATCTGAACACAATTAAATTACAAGGAGCAGATGAGCTGAGCTATCAGCTACATATTTCACCATAAGACTTATAAACCTCTATACCATAACATTGTCTGATGAATGCCATATATTCACGATAATAAATTTACCACACCTCTCACTGTAACACTCATATAGAAATATAGAAACCAGAAGTGGGAGTAGACCATTTGGCCCTTTGAGCTTGTTCCACCATTCATTTTGATCACCAAATTCAATATCCTGATTCCCCACTTCCTCCCATATCCTTTGATCCCTTTAGGCCCAAGAGCTATATCTGATTCCTTCTTGAAATCAGACAATGTTTTGGCCACAACTACATTTTGTGATAGTGAATTCCACACATTCACTTCTCTCGGGGTGAAGAAATTTTGCCTCACTTCAGTTCTAAAAGTTTACCTCTTATCCTCAAACTATATGACCCCAGTTGTGGATTCTCCCACTACTGGCAACATTCTTGCTGAATCTACCCTCACTGTGACACTGATATATCCCACACCCCTCACTGTGACACTGATATATCCCACACCCCTCACTGTGACACTGATATATCCCACACCCCTCACTGTGACACTGATATATCCCACACCCCTCACTGTCACAGTCTGATATATTCTGCATCCTTACAGAAATGCTGAATACATCGCTGTATCTCAGATCCTTCACTGCAACACAAAGCTTATAAAAAAGACTTCAGGTCAATATATCACATGTCTTTCCCTTCCTGTGTGAGGCTGTAACTTTCCCTCAGTATGGGCTGTTGAGAAGAGTCTACACTCCAACTAACATCATTACTCTGCTCCCCAAATGCCCAGATTTTGCAATTACATTTGTACAAAAAAAAGGCAAGAGTGTCATATTAGAGAGACAAGATATAGTCCACACCGACACAAAACACTGGATTTTGGAAGGTGAAACAAAACTGAGCTGTAAAGACTCAGAGGCAGCATTAGTGGAGGAATAAAACATGGACCTTTCAGGCCAACAGTCTCAGAACTCTGCAATCTGAAACATTACGAATGTTTATCTCTCCAGAATTGCTGCCTGATCTGCTGAATAATTCCAGCATTTACTACTTTCATAATACATGGTTTGCAGACTGTAATTAAATACATAAACTCCCTCCCCACCCCCACAATTCATCTATTTATCCACATTTCACCCAAAGACTTCACTCAGCCACAACTTCCCATGCTCGGGAAAAACACACAAGATGACAAAATGGACCCAGGAATATCCTTGCCATTAAGGGTCACTGGATACGAACAAGAGCACAGACCATGCTGATTTTTATGCTCTTCCCAATCTCAGCTGCAACAGAGCCAATTACAACATCTCTGCCCTCCACCCTGGTTTATGAGCTAATTCAGCAAGGGCTAAAGAGATAGTCAGGGCAATGAGGCATAAAGTTCAAACCAGGCAGTCACACACAAGCAATCTAAACAAACAAGATTTATTTTCTCAGACAAACATTAGAAGTCACACATTGAAATGTAAATTGAAATGATTAAAAGCAAACAGTCAACAAACAAAAATCCTGACAATAAAAGTTTGTACTCAAATACGAAGGTGTCCATGTCCTTAATAAAGATCACGAGCCAGGTCACCTTGAGGAGACAAGGATGCATAATGTGTAAACAATTGGGCTGGCACCAAATCAGACATCATTATTGGGATTATCTGCTTAAAAAAAGTGCAGTAAAAAGTCTGACAACACCAGGTTGTCAGACTTTTTACTGTGTTTACGCCAGTCCAACGCCGGTATACCCACATCATAAAAAAAGTGCAACAGCAGTGTAGCACCTAGTGCTAACATGGGAAAGAAGAAACTGTCACACTGGGGAGTGCACACTCTAGGACAATGCCTTGCTTCATACGCAACATGCATTGCATCTGTCAGCTGGATAGTATAAAGGGAGCTTTACTCTGTATCTAACTCCATGCTATACTTGTCCTTGGAACATTTGATGTGGACAATGTAAAGGCAGTTTTACACTATCTAAGCCTGTGCTGTACTTGTCCGGGGAATGTTTCATGTAGACAGTGTAAAGGCAGATTTATTCTGAATCTAACCTTGTGTTGTACCTTTTTTGCATTCATTCGTGGGACATGGGCATTGCTGGCTGGCCAGCATTTATTGCCTATACCTAGTTGCCCTTGAGAAGGTGGTGGTGAGCCGTCTTCTTGAATTGCTGCAGTCCATGAGATGTGGGTTGACTCACAATGCCATGGGGTGAGGATTTCAGGATTTTGACCCAGTAACTGCAACGGAATGGCAATATATTTCCAAGTCAGGATAGAGAGTGACTTGGAGGGGAACATGCAGATGGCGGTGTTCCCATACACTGCTGCGCTTGTCCTTCGAGATAGTAGTGGTTGTGGCTTTGGAAGGTGCCATCTAAGAATCTTTGGTGAATTACTGTAGTGCATCTTGTAGATAGTACACACTGCTGCTACTAAGTGTCACTGGTGGCGGGAGTGGATGCGGTGTCAATCAAGTGGGCTGCTTTTTCCTGGATGATATCAAGCTTCTTGAATGTTGTTGGAGCTGCACCCATCCAGGCAAACGGGGGGGGGGGGGGGGGGGGTGTATTCTATCACACTCTTGACTTGTGCCTTGTAGATGATGGATAGGTTATGGGGAGTCAGGAGGCAAGTCACCCACTGCAGTATTCCTAGCCTCTGACCTGCTCTTGGCAGGGTGGAGGGCAGAGATGTTGCAGTTGGCCCTGCTGCAGCTGAGATTGTGGAAGATAATAAAAATCAGCATGGTTCCTGCTCGTTTCCTATCCAGTGACCCTTATTGGCAAGGGTGTGTGTGTCCTGTGATCAGCAGGGGATTTGGCTTGGCTGCGATACTCCCCATTCGTAATGACATTCAGGAATCTAAATCCACAGTGAAGTTGCTCATCAGGCAAGATCCATGGAGAAGGTGACTAAAGCTTTGAATGCCATCTAGAAAGAGTTGCTGCCTGTGGGATTGAGGCAGTTGTAGTGGAGGGAGGTCGAGTGTGGGTGGAGTGTTCATGACAATTGAGAGGATCTGAAACAGTTTCAGCGCGTCTTGGGTTATTTCTAATAATACAGGAGTTCTTGGCCCGTTTTATGTGGTGAGTCCAGTTGAGTTTCTGGTCAATAGTAACTCCAAGGATGCTGACAGTGGAGGATTTAGTGATGGTAACATTATTGAATATCAAGGGGCAGAGTGTCTCTTGTTGATGATGGTCATTGCCTGACATGTGTGGCACAAATGTTACTAGCCACTTATCAGCCCAAGCCTGGTTATTATCCAGATTTTGTTGCATTTGAACATGGATTGCTTCAGTGTCTAAGGAGGTGCAAATGGTGAACATTGTGCAATCAAACATCCCCACTTCTGTTTTTATGATGGAGGGAAGGTCACTGACGAAGCAGCTGAAGGTGGGGCCTAGGGCACTATTGAGGGACTATCCTGAAGCTGAGATAACTGACCCTCCACAACCATCTTCCTAAGTACTAGGTATGACTCAAACCCCTGCTACCCAGATTCCAGTTTTGCTAGGGCTCCTTGATGCCACACTTGGTTGAATGTGGCCTTGGTGTCGAGGGTTGTCACTCTCACCACCTGTAGAATTCAGTTCTTTCATCCATGTTTGAATCAAGGCTGTGATGAGGTTAGGAGCTGAGTGATCCTGACAAAACCAAACTGGGCCTCACTGAGCACATTACAGCTGAGTAGGTGCTACTTGACAGCACTGTTGATGACCCCTTCCATTATTTTACTGATGATCGGGAGTAGATAGAGTGGCTGTGTTGGGTTTCTCCTGCTTTTTGTCCATGTACACATTTTCCACATTGTTGAGTGGATGCCAGTATTGCAACTTTACTGGAAGAGCTTGGCCAGGGGAGCAGCAAGTTTTGGAGCACAAGTCTTCAGTGCTATTGCGGGAATGTTATCAGAGCCCATTGTCTTTGCAGTATCCAGTGCTTCCAACTGTTTCTTAATCACACGAGTGAAATTGAGTTGGCTGGAGATTGGCATCCGAGATGCTGGGGATCACTGGAAGAGGCAGAGATGGATCAACCACTCAGCACTTCTGGCTGAAGATTTCTGCAAATGTTTTAGCCTTATTTTTTGCACTGATGTGCTGAGCTCCTCCATCCTTAAGGATGGGAATATCTGTGGAACTGCCTCTCCAGTGAGTTGTTTAATTGTCCATCATCGTTCATGACTGAATTGTAGTGATAGATTGTTGGTTGTAGGATCACTTAGCTCTATCACTTGCTGTTTATATTTGGCATGCAAGTAGTCCAGTGTTGTAGCTTTACCAGGTTGATGCCTCATTTTTAGATATGCCTGGTGCTGTTCCTGGCGTGCCCACTTGCACTCTTCATTGAAACAGGGTTGATGGCAATGGTTGAATGGAGGATATGCCAGACCATGAGACTGCAGATTATGCTGGGATACAGTTCTGCTCCTGTTGATGGCCCAAAGCACCTCATGAGTGCCCAGTCTTAAGTTGTTAGATTTGTTCGAAGTCTGAACCATTTATCTGTCCCGGAATGGTTGAGGTAGACAGTGTAAAGGGAGCCTTGCTCTGTATCTAAGCCTATGTTGTACCTGACCTGGGAGTATTTGATGGGACAATATAAAGGGGCTCTGGAGTCACTTGAGTGACGGTCCATCTCTTATGTTGTGATTTCACACAATCCAAGAACTCATTGAACACAATTACAAATCTGAACCTCAAAAGGAGACAGGAAGCGTTTGAAACCCAAAGAACAAAGAAAATTACAGCATAGGAACAGGCCCTTCAGCCCTCCAAGCCTGCACCGACATGCTGCCCAACTGAACTAAAGCCCCCTACCCTTCCGGGGACCATATTCCTCTATTTCCATTCTATTCATGTATTTTCAAGACGCCCCTTAAATGTCACTATCGTATCTGCTTCCACGGTCTCCACCAGCAGAGCGTTCCAGGCACCCAACACCGTGTCAAAAAACTTGCCTCGTATATCTCCTTTAAACCTTGCCTCTTGCACCTTAAACCTATGCCTCCTAGTAACTGATTCTTCCGCCCTGGGGAAAAGTTTCTATCCACTCTGTCCATGCCCCTCAATCTTGTAGACTTCTATCAGGTCACCCCTCAGCCTTCATTGTTCCAACGAGAACAAATCAGTGAAGTTTGTACAGAAACTTAGCTCCCAGTCAAAAAAAGTATGCAAACCGTGACACCAAGTTGGCAACGAATATCACCCATGAAGCCTCCCCATATCTTTGGCTAAAGGTCCATATTAAAGTTGATGTCAATGGAATGCTCATGAAATTAAGATTTTCACAATCTAAAACTCAAATCCATGGGAGAGAGATCCACCATGATGACTGGACAGGGAATTATTCAACCATCCTTGGGAGGAGAGGAGAAGGGGATGGCTCTCTGAGATGCTGACCTCTGACTGTTATGGAGTTGGAGGAATGAAGTTCCTCTAGTCACTTGTTCTCGCTCCATAATTGTATGTTTTTGTCGGACAAGAGCCTGATATTCTTCCTTGGTGGTCAGAAGACTGTTCTGGAGAGTTGCTACCTCAGCTGCGACCTCAATAACTGGGGAAAAATAGCAAAAATGAAAGTGACTAGAACATTCATCACAGATAGTGACAGCCGTAAAAACACGTGAGAGATGCAGAGGCACAAACATGAAAACTGCACAATAGACATGATGTGGAGCGCCAGCGATGAACTGGCAAGTCATGGGGGTTACAGATGAATCTTGGGTTCATGTTGTACTGTTTGTAACTTGCAACATCTCACTTACTATCTTGTCTGGAGACAATACACATCTCTTTAACCTATGCTTAATGATATCTCCACTCACATTGTCTGCACCTTTAAGACTTGAAAAGCACGTTAGCTATAAAGACTTGTATTCTAATCAGTATTCTGTAAACAGTGCGCGCCATTATATGCCCTTCTCTGATCAGAACTGTCCACACACCTGACAAAGGAACAGTGTTTCCGAAAGCTTGTGGGTTTACTTTCAAATAAACCGATTGGACTTTAACCTGGTGTTGTGAGACTTCTTACACAATAGATATGATAGAAAGGGCAAAAAAAAACAACTTTGACAAAAGAAAAGCCAGTAAGTGGAAACAGCATGGAGACAAAAAGAGCAGAAATCAGAAGCCGTGAAGAAACAAACATTTAAGAAGTACAGTACCAAGAGCAAAATTATAAAATATTAGAATTTGGATTTTCTGTCTCCTCTCTCAGACTCTCGCTTTTCTGCCTCTCCCTCCCGCCCTTCTATGACCCTCCCTCAGATACATGAACAATATTCCATTCCCTCCTTTCCCTTCATCCATCTCTCTGCCTCTCATGCCTTCACCCCAATCTCACACTTGCCTCCATTCCTCCTCTCCCATGTGCTCGCCCCTGTCCCCACCCCCACACATACCTGGTCTTCTCTGTCTCTTACTTGCCCTTCTTGCGCGCCCCCACCCCAGTCCAAGTCTCTCTCACGTGCACTACGCACACGCCCCCCCTCAACACACACTCCTTCACTTCTCTCTTGCATCTTGGCAGTTTCATTTCCTTGCACTTTCCCCACTGAAGCTGTCTCCTTAGGATTAGGACCATGGATTCTGTACCTTCTTTGAATGAAGCCTGAGCAATCTTCAAACTCTGTGGCACTAAAACACCAAACCACCTGATTGGGTCCTGACAGGGTCGACGTCCATCCTTCTGCTCCACAAGGGTCTCCTCCTCACCAGTGCTTTCTTTCAAAGTCTGTGACCTGCTGGCCACCTCATCTTCAGAGGACAGCTTTTGCTCCTCGTCTTCCTTCCGCTTGGATTTTCTCCTCCTCACTACAGGGATAAAGAGGCCAAAATGTAAATTCATGCAGCAAATCCACATTACACCCTTCCCTCCCCACGCCGCGAATGTTTGATTTAGAAAGAGGCAAAAAGTGAGAGTCAAACCCCTCGTCTCCCTTGCTGCTTCTGCCATCAGAGACTGTTAATCTCATGTTTCCATCCTTTGGTTGCAAGTGCAGCCTGAGTTTCAGCAGGATGTGAAAACATTTCCCCATCGAATATCTCCAGCCCAAGAGATATCCTGACCCTTTGCACCATGCTGCCTCCCAGCAAATGGGAGTTATAGAGGTGAAGAGACATTGCTTGAAAATAACACTTGGCATTATCTATTGATGGTTTGCTGTCTCACTGAGTTAAATACTCACCCTGCTCTCTGGCGCCAATCTCCACTATCTCCTTCTGTTCCTCCTGGAGAGCTCCTGTCCTTTTCACTTCACCACTGTCCACTCTCTCTACTTGGAAGCCACAGCGACCACCTTCCTGCAGACTGTAACAAATACTTTAGCTGAGGTGCAAACTCGGATAGCACCACACATTTCAAGCATATAATGACACCATCCCACTGTCCCAGACCTCCCCATCATCCTGCCCTGTATCTCCTAGGCCCAATTTCAAACTCTGCAGATCTCACAAAACCCAGACACACAGTAGCAGTCGCAGCCAGGAAGACAGAGACTGGTGAAATGGACAGGTCCATAGCCATGAGACCGCCAATAGAGAGAAATCTGAAGTCATATATTTCAGTTAAAAGCATAAAGAAAACAAATAAAATCTGCATGAGCGTCATTCTGAGCATTACAGCAGCATGGTGGATAAGGGGAAACCAATGGAGGTAGTGCATTTGGACCTTCAAACGGCATTCGATAGTGGCATACAAGTCCTCTTCTTCTTCTTTAGCAGTTGCTTAGGATGGAGGATGATTTGTTTCCACTCCAGGGAGGTGGGTTCTGCAGTGATGGAATGCCAGGCAGGTGGTGGGACACACTGGTTTCTGTGCTCTCTCTACACCATTTATGCTTGTCCTCCACGTGTTCTACCTGGAGACTGACACCTTCACAGATGTTTCTTCTCAGTGTGTGTTCTGAGGCAATGCAATTCCCACTTTGGGGATTTTCAGAGTGTTTCTGTGGCCCTCCCAGTGACCACGTGCCAATGCAGAGCTCAGAGTACAGCAGTTGTTTTGGGAGTCTGGTGTTGGGCATACGGACAAAGGGGCCCGCCCATCGCAGCTGGTCACACATGACGAGTGTCTGAATGCTGGGGATAACAACCCGAGTTTGGGCTTCAAACACTCTGCTCCTCAGATGTCTAAAGACTGCACTGATGTCTGCTTGTGCTGAGAGGAGGCTTCCAAGGTATGGAAAATGATCCCTATTGTCAAGGGGCTCATCGTGGATCCTGATATTTGATATGGGAGGGAGGGGGGTGCCGGTTCAGTTGTGTGCGGCAGCAGGACTGGACCGGCATGGAACCTTTGTTTTCCGGTTCTTTAGTCTGAGTCCCATTCTCTCCTATGCCTCAGTGAGTGCACCAACGATGGTTTATAGCTCAGCCTCAGTGTGCACACGAACAGGTGTCGTCTACGTATTGCAACTAGATGACAGAAGTTGGGGTGGTTTTGGTTCTGGCTTGGAGGTATCAGACAGTATTGAACAATCTCCCATTTATCCAGTAGGCTAGCCTCACTCCAGCAGGGAAACTCCAGGGTCACAGGCTGAAATGTTGCTGCGAGGAAGATGGAGAAGGCTGTTGGTGTGATGAAGCGGTCCTGTTTGACCCCAGATTGCACATGTATTGTGTCTGTGATAGCTCTGTTAGTGAGGATCATAGCTTGCATGTCATTGCAGAGCAGGCAGATAATGCTAACAAATTTCCACAATCCCTCATGGTTGAGAGTTGAAGGCCTTTGTGAAATCAAAGAAGGTGGTTAAGAGGCATTGAATGCAACAGCAGGAAGGTTATGATGAAGCTGCATAAAACACTGATCGAATGGACAGAACAGCAGCAAATGGAATTTACCCTCTGAAAAGTATGAGGCAATGCATTCTGGGTGAAGTAACAAAGCAAGTGAATACACAATGAAGTATAGTGTACCAGAGGGATCTTAGCGTGAATGTCCATAGATCCCTGAAAGCAGAACAGGTAGATAAGGTGGTTAAGGAGGCATTGAATGCAACTGCAAGAAGGTTATAATGGAGCTGCATTAAATACTGGTTAGGCCACATCTGGAATATTGTGAGCTGTTCTGGTCAGCACACTATAGGATGTGAGTGGACTAGAAATGGTGAAGAGGAGATTCAATAGGACATTGCCCAGGTTGAAGCATTTCAACTATGAGAAAAGACTGGTAGGCAATGGTTGTTTTCTTTAGAACAGAGAAGGGGAGACCTGATTGAGGTTTACAAAACTAAGAGGGACAAAGATAGGGGGGATAGGAAGGAAACTTTTGGGTGGCACAGTGGTTATCAAGGATCTGGGTTCAGTTCCAGCTTTGGGTGACTATCTGTGTGGAGTTTGCATGTTCTCTATATCTGCACGAGTTTCCTCTTGGTGCATCGGTTTCCTCCCACAGTCCAAAGATGTGCAGGTTAGGTAGATTGGGCAAGATAAATTGTCCCCAAGTGTCAGTGCAATTAGCAGGGTAAATGTGTAATTATGGGGAGGGGGCCTGGGTGGAATTGTTGTCGGTGCAGGCTCGATGGGCCAAATGGCCTCCTTCTGCAGTGTAGGGATTCAATGACTTTTCTCTTAATAGAGGGGTTATTAACCAGGGGGCATAGATTAAAGATAAGGGGCATGCAATTTAGAGGAGAGTCTTTATCCAGAGAGTGACAGGAATGTGAAACTTTGCCCAAAAAAGGTGGTAGAGGCTGAAACTCTCAACATTTAAGAAGCATTTAGATGAGCACTTGAAACACCATGGCATTCAAGGCTACAGACCGCAGACCAAGTGCTGGAAAATGCCATTAAAATAGATGGATGCTTGAGAGCTGACCCAGACATGATGGATCAAAGAGCCTCTTTTCTTGCTGTAACTCTCAATGACTCGTGCCACTACTGTTTCTTAGCTCCAACCAAACAGCTGGACTTGCCTGTGTGCAAACTCCACACAGGCAAGTCACCCAAAGCCGGAATTGAACCCGGGTCCTTGGCGTTGGGAGTCAGCAGTCGTAACCACTACCATCATGCTACCCATAGTCACATGGAAATATAATGTGGTGGCAAGAATGGTTAACTCAAGGACAGACATCAATGGTTGTTGAATATTCTTGGATACAAGCTGGTCAGGAAAGATAGAGAGGGGGAAAAATGAGGAGGGGCTGACAGCATTGATTCGGTGTAACGTTGCAATGCTGAAGAGAGGACTTTCCTGACGTGGGTTTCCCCCAGGTGCTCCGGTTTCTCCCATAGTCTAAAGATACGCAGATTAGGTGGACTGGCCATGCTAAATTGCTCCTTAGCATCAGGGGGATTAATGGGGTACGTACATGGGGTTACAGAGATACGGCCTAGTTGGGATTGTTGTTGGTGCAGGCTCGATGGGCTGAACGGCCTCCTTCAGTACTGTAGGGATTCTATGACTATCTGCGGCTCAGCAGCCTTACTCATCACACTTCATTTTCACGTCCAGGTACGATAAACTGAATTTAGATTTTATTAACTTCCCTTGTACACTGATCCCATCAAATGGCTTATTATTTATTTCCTATTCTACTGCAGTGTCTCCCAATTCTCTCTCTACCTTTTAATTTTCTATTTATTACCAACTCCCCGAACTTAGATCGCTGTAACATGGCTGAAATCCTTACTCTCAAACTAGCAAACTCTCTGGGAAGACAGATCCTGGCTCTGTTCAGATGCAACATGCCCAGATTCTCATGTCTCATCCTTCCCAAAATCAGTCCCAATATCCCACGGTTCAAAAGGTCGCCGTCTTGTACCAGTTCTTCAGTTACTCATTCATCTGCTCTGTCCTATTTCTGGACTCACTCGCATGCTTTTTTATAAAAAAAGAGATTAATCTGGAGGTTACTACCTTTGACATCCTGCATCTTGGTTTCTTGTCTAACTCGCTAAAATCTGCCTCTGACATTGTCCCATCAACGTCATTGCTACGCACTATTCACGACTACTGCCTATTCACTATTTCTCCTTTCTTGCATTCAGGAGCCAGTGACATTCTGGACGTTAAAAACACTAAAGCAGCACCATAACTGACAAAAAGGACATGGTTAGATATGTAAACATCATTCCTTTCCTCTTAAATGCTGCCAGATCTGCTGAGTATTTTCAACATTTTCTGTTTCTATTTCAGGTTTCCAGCACATGCATGATTCTGCTTTTGGATCGGTGACATCCTTGATTCTGCACCTCCCCACACCCCTCCAGAACAGCAACATCCCAGCTCCTGCTGCCCCCCGCCCAGGGCAACACCCCAGCTAGGTCCCAGCCCATCTGGAATTCACCAGAGGGATAACAGGCCATCCAAATTTAAGTCATTTCACCTGACTATTGCCTTCACCTTTGAATTCCAGTCTTCCTCCTGTACTCTGGTACCTACCTCACATCAACTTGAGCCAAAGGTACCATCTCCGGTCCGTATTGGAGTGACGAAACCCACTTGTTTCCCATGGAATAACGAGCCTTGGAGAGTGAGAACCAGCCCTAGGGTAGAGGGACACTGGGTTAGAAGGCAAAATGGACCACCGAGAATCAGCCCACTCCCAGTCCCAGGTGGACATAAGGGAAGAAACAATAGTGCACCCAAACGTACAATCTAAACTCACGAGTTTAATGGATCAATGGGTGACGGCACCTCAGTGTGGTGCTGACACACAAGCTGGTCTGTGTTGAGTGAATGAACCACATTCAATGCCCTAGAGCTTCAGGGCTAAAGGAAATAAGCTGCAGCCTCCATCCAAGAGCGTGGTCAAAGTGACATGAGCAGAGATTGTAAAAAAAAAAGTACACAGCAAAGTCAATGAGCTTACCCGAGGTCTGTCCCGACAGACGCTGATCCCCTTTTCACATCCCAAACTAGCAAAGGAGCATGGAAAATTGCAGCACAGGAGACCGAATGCATCCGAGATGCTGCCTCCTAATCCCGTTACTCAGTCTCCTTTCAATAATTGAGAAACTAAAAAAGCATTTGTATAATGCCATGCACGACCATCTGACTTCCCATAAAGGAACAGCAAATTCCTGCACTGTGACATCTATTATGCATACTGCCAATTTCAAACAACAATGTGATCATGACCTTATAATCTGCTTTCTTGACGTTATTAGAGACAAATATTGGCCTCAGGACACTGGGGATAATGCCCCTATTCTTCAAAAGACATCTACCATCGTGAAGTGTTACGAATAGCACAAATCAATTCCAGCCTCCCAGATTGCCTGGATCCTCTAGTTCACCTATCGCCGCAACAGTCCACAGCAGACTCCATCTCCATGGACCTGCACTCAATCCTGGAACACCTAGATAATAAGGACATCGTGTCAGACTCCTATTTATTGACTACAGCTCAACCTTTAACAACATTATTTCTATGAAACTCATCTCCAAACTCCGTGTCCCGGGACGCAGCTCCTCCTTCCGCGACTGGATCCTGAACTTCCTAACCCACAGACCATAATTAGTAAGATCAGGCAACAACACCACCTCCATGATCATCCTCAACGCCGGTGTCCCACAAGATGTGTACTCAGCTCCCTACTATACTCCTTACATGACTACGTGCCTATGGCTACGTGGCCAAATTCCCCTCCAACTCAATTTTCATGTTTGCTGACAACACAACTTAGCGGGTCAGATCTCAGTGGCAACACATGATACAGGAACAAATTAGAGAATCTCATGAACTGGTGCAACAACAATAATCTCTCCCTCAATGACAGCCAAATGAAGATGATCGTCATTGACCTCAGGAAACGTAGAGGAGAACATGCCCCTGTCTACATTAATGGGGACTAGAAATGTAGAAGGGCTTCAAGTTTTTAGGTGTCCAGATCACCAACAACCTGTCCTGGTCCCCCCATGCCGACACTATAGTTAAAGCCCACTAACGCCCTCTACTTTCTCAAAAGACTAAGGAAATTTGGCTACGACTCTCACCAATTTTCACAGATGCACCACAGAAAGCATTCTTTCTAGTTGTATCAGAGTTTGGTATGGCTCCTACTCTGCCAAAGACTGCAAGAAACTACAAAGGATCATGAATGTTGCCCAGTCCATCACACAAACCTGCCTCCCATCCACTGACTCTATCTGCTAGCTTTCGGAGCGCTAGTCCTTCATCAAGTGAGTGGGATTTTAGTTCACAAACAGGGTGTATAAAGACACAAGACACAAACTCAATTTACAAAAATAAGGGTTGGAATTCGAGTCTTTATAGGTAAAGACATCTTAAAAGGTTCAGACAATGTGAGCAGAAAGAGGGTTAAGCACAGGTTAAAAAAAAAAATGTGTATTGTCTCCAGTCAGGACAGTTAGTGAGATTTTGCAAGCCTAGGCCATTCATGGGGGTTACAGATAAGAACATAAGAAATAGGAGCAGGAGTAGGCCATCTAGCCCTTCGAGCCTGCCCCGCCATTCAATAAGATCATGGCTGATCTGTCGTGGCTCAGTTCCACCTTCCCGCCCTCTCCCCATAACCCTTAATCCCCTCTCTTATCAAAAACCCATCAACCCGCGTCTTAAAAATATTTAGCGAGGCAGCCTCCACCACTTCAACGGGCAGAGAATTCCAGAGATTCACCACCCTTTGAGTGAAGAAGTTCCTCCTCAACTCTGTTCTAAACCGCCCCCCCTTTATCTTGAGGCTGTGCCCCCTAGTCCTACTGTCTTTTTTGAGCGGGAAGGCTTTTTTGAGCGGGAATACAACCTTAAGCAAAATAATGTTAAACAATTACATGTGCCCATTACAACATACATAAAAGCTGTAGTCAGTTCTGTAGGGCTCTTTTGTGATGAAAAAACATCAAAACATTATATCCTACAAACAGAAATGCTGTAAACTCTGAAATTTCAATATTATGAAGGAAATAAATAGAAGAACTATGCCAATTCTTTCTACTTTCTCTCATTTGCCTCTTTCCTCTGTAAACCTTCTCCCCACTAACTCAGTGCCCCCACCCCAAGCTCTACCCCTCTTCCCCATTCAAGATGAGTTACTTGCCGTAGAATTCCTAGTCTCTGACCTGCTCTGGTAGCCAAAGAATTTATATATCTGGTCCAGTTCAGTTTCTATTCAATGATGTTGATATTGGGGGATTCAGTGATGGTAATGCCATTGAATGTCAAAGAGCAATGTTTACATTTCCTCTTATTGGTGATAATCATTGCCTGGCAGTCTGGGGTGCATAGGAACATAGGAAACGAGTAGGCCATTTAGCCTGTTGAGCCCATTTAATCACAGCTGATTAGAACTTTTAATGCCTTTTACGCACACTATTCCTGTAACCCTTTAACATTATTGTTAATCAGAAATATATCAATCTCTAAACATACTCAATGATTGAGATCCCTTCACCCTCTGGACTAGAAAATTCCAAAAATCCACAACCCTCAAAGAATTTCTCTTCATCTTAGCCCCAAGTTACTTCCCCCTTATTTTGAAATTGTGCTCCCTATTTTGGGCTCGAGAACAAGAGAAACATCTCATCTGCATCATCCGATAACGGTCCAAGTGTCTCATTATCATGATTCTAGCGTATTCCCTGATGTACTGCCAACAGATTTGTAGTTCCCTGTTTTCACTCTCCCTCCCTTCTTAAATAGTGACATTTGCTACCTTCCAATCTTTAGGAACCATTTCAAAATTTTGGAAGTTGACCACCAATGCAGCCATGGTCTCCACCATTTCTGACTGCACACAATGGTGTTCGGCAGTGATCAGTGCTGGGGTCCCTGTTTTATATGAATAAAAAATTGATCTGGAGGAGAATGTAGGGTTCTGTTTACAATGTTTGCAGATGACACAAAGATTGGGGGAGCTGTTGATAGTGAGGAGGATTGCCAAGGGATACAGCAGGATATAGTTAGGCTGGAGATTTGTGGAGAAATGGCAGATGGAATTTAATCCAGACAAATGTAATGCATCTTGGAAGGTCTAATGCAGGGGGGTGGGAAGCATAAATGGCAGATCCCTTCAAAGCACAAACACACCGATGATCTAGGCGTACAGGTCCACATTTCCCTGAAAGAGGCCACACAAGTGGATAAAGGGGTCGAAGTGGCGAATGGCATACTTCCCATCAGTTGGGGCATGGAGTATAGTAATTGGCAAATCATGTTGCAGCTGTATTGAACCTTAGTTATGCCACATTTGAAATATCGCATCAGTTCTGTCAGCACACTACCGGAAGGATGTGGAGCCTTGAGAAGATATTGAAAAAGTTTCAGGATGTTGCCTGGTTTGGAGGGTATTAGCTGTGAGGAGAGACTGGACAAACTTTGTTTTCACTTGAAATTTGGAGATTGAGGGACAATCTGATAAGATGTTCACAAAATTATGAGAAGCATGGATAGTCGGGAGTCTTTTCCCCAGGGTAGAAATGTTAATTGCTATGGAACATAGGTTTAAGGTAAAAGGGGGAAAATTTAAAGGAGTGTGAGAGGCACTTTTTTTTAAAAACAGGGTGGTAAGTGCCTGGACTTTACAGCCCCAGGCGATGATAGCAGAAGATACAATAACAATGGACTAAAACCTGGTGTTGTCAGACTTTTTACTAAGATAAACCTTGACAGATGCATAAATAGGCAGGGAAGAGAGGGATACAGATCATGCAGAAGCAAAAGGTCTTAGTTTAGAAAGGTGTTATGTCAGGTACTTGATGGTCAAAGGGCCTGTTCTTGTGCTTCACTGTACTTCATTTTTCTTTGATCTATAGCAACTTCTATCATCAGATCTTGGGGACTTATCAACTTTCAGTCCCATTAATTTCTCCAACAAAACCTTCTTATACTAATTTTCCTCACATCAACATCTCGACTCCTTTGGGAAATTTCCTGCATCATTAACGAACATAGACATTAATCAATCATTTAGCTTTTCTGTCATTTCTCTACTCCCCATTATGAATTCTCCTGACTCTGCCTGTAATGGACCTACAGTGGTTTTTGCCAAACACTTCCTTCTTGTATTCATTTTTAAATGATTTTGCCCGGTTGCATTCATATTCTATTCTCCCTTTATCAGCTTGTTGGCCTTCCTTTACTGCATTCTAAAAACCTTCTAATATTCAGATTTATTATTTCTGGCAACCTTATGAGCCTTGGCCTCAGCTATTCACCATTTATATAGATGATCTGGAGGAGGGAACCGAATGTATGGTGTCGAAATTTGCTGATGACACTAAGATTGGTGGAACGGCAAATTGCGCGGAGGGTGTGGAGAGTCTGCAGAAGGATCTAGATAGGCTGGGCGAATGGGCCAGGAACTAGCAAATGGAATTTAATGTTGGCAAATGTGAGGTTGTCCACTTCGGTAGGAATAACAGTAGGAAAGACTATTACTTACGTTGCGAAAAACTGCAGCATGCGATGGTGCAGAGGGATCTCGGGGTCCTTGTGCATGAGTCGCAAAAACCCAGCCTGCAGGTGCAGCAGGTGGTCAGGAAGGCGAATGGAATGCTGGCCTTCATAGTGAGGGGGATTGAATATAAAAGTAGGGAGGTCTTGCTGCAGCTGTATAGGGCACTGGTGAGGCCGCAGCTGGAGTACTGTGTGCAGTTTTGGTCGTCGCACTTACGCAAGGATATTTTGGCCGTGGAGGGAGTGCAGAGGAGGTTTACTAGGCTGATTCCGGAGTTGAGGGGTTTGAGCTATGAGGAGAGGCTGAATAAACTAGGCTTGTACTCGTTAGAGTTTAGAAGAATGAGGGGAGATCTCATTGAGACGTATAAGATGATGAATGGGATGGATAGGATAGAGGTGGAGAGACTCTTCCCGCTCAAAAAAAACAGTAGGACTAGGGGGCACAGCCTCAAGATAAAGGGGGGGACGGTTTAGAGCGGAGTTGAGGAGGAACTTCTTCACTCAAAGGGTGGTGAATCTCTGGAATTCTCTGCATGTTGAAGTGGTGGAAGCTGCTTCGCTCAATATTTTTAAGACGCGGGTTGATAGGTTTTTGATAGGCAAGGGGATTAAGAGTTATGGGGAGAGGGCGGGAATGTGGAACTGAGCCATGACAGATCAGCCATAATCTTATTGAAAGGCTGTTCACGCTCGAGGGGCTAGATGGCCTACTCCTGCTCCTATTTCTTACGTTCTTAAGTTCTTAATCTTATACAATTCTTAACTTTCTTTTGCAGCCAAGGCTGACTGGCTTTTTGCACCCTGAAGGAACATCTAGGTACTGTAAGCTATGTAATGGTTTTTTGAAGATTATCCAGTGCCTACGCATAGTCATAACTTTTAATGCAATTTCCCAATCTACTTCGGCCAATTTGTCCCTCATGTTTTCACAACTTCAACATCTTTATTCAGTTTGAACTTCCTCACTATGTAAAATTCCAACATATTGTGGTCACACATCCCAAAATTAATTTTACAACTAGATTATGAATTAGCCCTTTTTACATAATACTAGATCTAGAATAGTCTGTTCTTTAGTTGGCTCAACATTCTATCTCAGAAACCCATCCCTAACACACTCCAAAAACTTGTCTTCCTCAGCATTACTGTTCATTTGATTTAGCCAGTCTGTGAAGATTGAAGTCACCCACGATCATGGTCTTGGCCATGCTACATGCTGCTTTCGTCTCCAGATCAATATTATGCCCCATATTATCACTGTTAGGCGATCTAAAAACAAATCCAACCAACGTCTGCTGCCCTTTGCTGTTTCTTAGCTCTACACAAACAGATTCCACACATTGTTTTTCTGATCTGAGATTCCTCCTTACTACTACACTGATCTCATCCCTTATCAGCACAACTCCACCTCCTTTCCTTCCTTGTCCATCCTCCCTAAATGTTAAAGGTGTTCGAATATTCAGTCCCCTAACTTGGTCACTATATAGCCATGTTTCCGTAATAGCAATTACATCATACCTATTTTACACTATTTGTACCTTCAGATCATCTATGTTATGAACGCACACTTAGGTGGCGTATCCTTAACTTTGTCTTTGCGACATCTTTCCACATTTGATGCAAACTCTATGCTTTTCTTTGTTTCTCCTGTATTCTGGTCTCACTACCACTTCCTGTTATGAGCTACTGTACAATTTGGGCCAGCCTTAAGGTTCCCAACCTTCATCAAGTTGCTTTAAACCACACCAACAGCACTAGCAAATCTCCCTGCAAGTATATCAGTGCTAGTCCTGTTTCACTCATCCAGCTTGTACAGGTTCCACCTAACTGCGAATCTGTCCCAATGCCTCAAATCTAAAGCCCTCCCTCCTACACCACGTCCTCCAGCCACATATTTAATTAACAAATCCCCCTATGCCTATGCTCACTCCATTCCCATGAAGTGAACTCTCCATTCACTTGACAAAGAGGGTAACCTCGAAAGCTTGTGAGAATATTATCAAATAAATCGGTTGGACTAAAACCTGGTGTTGTCAGACTTTTTACTGTGTTTACGCCAGTCCAACGCCGGCATACCCACATTATGCTCACTAGCACATGGAACCAGGAATATTCCAGAGATAACTGTGCGTGAGGTCCTGTTTTTTAATTTCCTTCCTTTTGCCCTAAAATCTGCTTCCAGGACCTCAACCCTCTTCCTGCCAAGGTGGGCCACGACTTCTGGCTGCTCCCTCTCCCTCCCCTCCGTGGAATCCCCTGGCACCAGGGAGGCAACACACCGTCCTGGAGTCACGTTTACTGCCACAGAAATGCCCGTCTGACCCCAGTCACTTGGGAACTCCTCATCCTCCATTCTTTTTCCCCTTCTGTACAGCTAAGCCACCCATGATGCCACAGGCATGGCTCTGGCTGCACTCCCAAGAAGTCACCCTCATCAGCTTTCTAAAAGCAAAACTGATCAGCAAGCAGTATGGACTCAAGGGACGCTGCACTGCCTGTCTGGCAGTCACCCATTTTCTCTCTAGCTGTACACTTCTAACCTGAATGTGCTATGCACATAGCCCTCAGCCTCACACATTAATGATGCCAACCGCTAAAACCCGGAGCTCAAGCTTGTGCAGCTGGGGACACTTTCTTCCTACAGATGTTTATCTGAGACATATATGTCTGTGACTTCACACATATCACAGGATGCACACTCCATTTGGCCAAACTGACCTGCCATTTCTTAACTTTAACTATTTATTACACTTAGCACAAGTACAATGAGTAGTAAAAATTGCTCATATTAAATTTACGATAAGTGTAGTAAAGTTATCTTACTTTATCTCAATTTGACTTAATTTAAAGTTTTAAAGTTTATTAGTCATAAGTAAGGCTGTGTCATAAGTAGCACTGCAATAAAGTTACTGTGAAATTCCCCTAGTTGCCACACTCTGGTGCCTGTTTAGGGCAATGCACCTAACCAGCATGTCTTTCATACTGTGGGAGGAAACCACAGCACCCAGAGAAACCCCATGCAGACACAGGGAGAATGTGCAAATTCCACACAGTGACCTAAGCCAGGAATCAAACACAGGCACCTGGCACTGTGAAGCAGCAGTGCTAACCACTGTGCTACTGTGGCACCCAGATTACTTCCCTACTGCAAGTGATCAGTACTGAAATCCAAGCTCCCTGACTCTTCTCTTTCTGATGTTCGTTAGAGTTTAGAAGAATGAGGGGAGATCTCATTGAGACATATAAGATGATGAATGGGATGGATAGGATAGAAGTGGAGAGGCTCTTCCCGCTCAGAAAGGACAGTAGGACTAGAGGGCACAGCCTCAAGATAAAGGGGGGGGGGCAGTTTAGAACGGAGTTGAGGAGAAACTTCTTCACTCAAAGGAAGGTGAATCTCTGGAATTCTCTGCCCATTGAAGTGGTGGAGGCTGCCTCGCTAAATATATTTAAGACGCAGGTTAATAGGTTTTTGATAGGCAAGGGGATTAAGGGTTATGGGGAGAGGGCAGGAAAGTGGAACTGAGCCACGACAGATCAGCCATGATCTTATTGAATGGCGGGGCAGGCTCGAGGGGCTAGATGGCCTACTCCTGCTCCTATTTCTTATGTTCTTATCTCCCCAGCTCCATTCTCTTTACTAATCATCAGCCCAAGGCTTGATATTGTTCAGGTTTTGTTGCATTTAGACATCGACTGCTTCAGTTTTCGCGTCGTCGTGAATGGTCAGCCAGTAAACACCTCCACTTCTGATCTTATAAAAGGCCGTTGATGAAGCAGCCGAAGATAGTTGTGCCTAAGACACCCCGCTGAGGAGCACTGATGTTCTGGAGTTGAGGTGTTTGACCTCCAACCACCACCAGCACTTTCCTTCAGTACAACCAGTGGAAATTTTCTCCCATGACTCCAGTTCTGCTAGGGCTCCTTGATGCCACACTCAAGTCAAATGCAGCCTTCATGACAAGGACAGTCATGCTCACCTATCTTTCGGAGTTCAGCCCTTTTGTCCATGTTTGAACCAAAGCTGCAATGGGGTCAGAAGCTGGCAGAGCTCTAAGCATCCATGAGCAGGATACTGCTGAGTAAAAGCCAATTGATAGTACTATGATCACTTTACTGTTAATCAAGAGTTGACTGATCGAGTAGTAAGTGCCCGAGTTGGATTTGTCGTCCTGTTACTCTTTTGAATTAAACAAATGATCAATAAATTAACCAAAAAGACAGGGGTGACAGCCCCTTGTACTGTAACTGAAACAAAACCTCAACAAAAACTTGACAAATGAAACCAAAATATAATTCCCAGTTGATGATGCACTACTGGTCGTAGAATGACTCAAGCATGCCAGTTGTCACCGCGAGATCCTTCTCCAAGGCTGCCCAGCTGCGAATGTAGCAGCCATACAGGGGCAGTCAGTCGGATAACAGAGCAGGCTTGCGAGGAGATCTTCTTCCCTCCTCACTCACTTTCTACACCGGGTGATGAACATTAGGAGCATGGTGTTGCAGTGCAACCAAAGGTTGAGGCACAGCCCCTTCAAGTAGATTTAAAAAAGGGGCTGTGAAATGCAGCTTTGGAGTCTGTGAATCATCTTAATCTATGATTGCGTGGCACTTCCCACACCACAGGACTCCCACGTAGACCATCCACCACTCAAAACCTCCCCCAAAGCCAGGCAATAGTTTGTCCAGCTTTTGTGTACAGGACCAATTAGGTAGGGAGGTCTTGCTGCAGCTGTATAGGGCATTGGTGAGGCCGCAGCTGGAGTACTGTGTGCAATTTTGGGCGCCGCACCTGCGCAAGGATATTTTGGCCCTGGAGGGAGTGCAGAGGAGGTTTACTAGGCTGATACCGGAGTTGAGGGGATTGAGCTATGAGGAGAGGCTGAATAAACTAGGCTTGTACTCGTTAGAGTTTAGAAGAATGAGGGGAGATCTCATTGAGACGTATAAGATGATGAATGGGATGGATAGGATAGAGGTGGAGAGACTCTTCCCGCTCAAAAAAGACAGTAGGACTAGGGGGCACAGCCTCAAGATAAAGGGGAGGCGGTTTAGAACAGAGTTGAGGAGGAACTTCTTCACTCAAAGGGTGGTGAATCTCTGGAATTCTCTGCCCGTTGAAGTGGTGGAGGCTGCCTCGCTAAATATTTTTAAGAAACGGATTGATGGGTTTTTGATAAGAGAAGGGATTAAGGGTTATGGGGAGAGGGTGGGAAGGTGGAGCTGAGTCACGACAGATCAGCCATGATCTTATTGAATGGCGGGGCAGGCTCGAAGGGCCAGATGGCCTACACCTGCTCCTATTTCTTATGTTCTTATGAAACGTGCTAAAGCTGAATGAAGCCCCTACACGAGATGTGCACACCAACCCTCCTATTTCTGCAACATTAAAGTGGAATAATCCTGAATGAGGCAACTTAAATCAGAGACTTCCCACATTGTCATGAAATCTTGAACTCCAGCTAAAGGGCAGACGGGACCTCAGTTTAATGGCTCATCTGAAAAACTGCACCATGAACAATACAGTATTTCACAAGTACCACACTGGAATCTGAAAGAGGAAGCAACCCTGAACTCAGGGCTGTTGGCTATTTCTCCACCTCACTCCCAATCTGAGCACTAAGCTACCAGACCTTGCTGAGTCAGAGTTTTACAGCACAGAAATAAGTCATTCAGCTATTGTGCAAAATGGCTGCTGGCCATCAAGCCCCTATCGAATCTAATCCCATTTTCCAGCACTTTGTCTGTAATCTCACATGCCAAGGCATTTGAAGAGCTCCTTTAAATGCATCCACTCTCTGGCTGAAATCCCCACTAAATCTCCTGTCCCTTACCTGAAATCTTCCCCTGGTTTTTGACCCATCGACTAAAAGGAAACATTTCATCCTATCTACGTCCAGCATAATTTTGTACACCTTAATCAGGCACCTCCTTAGCCTTCTCTAAGGAAGGCAACACCAGCCTAACCAGACTCTCTTCATACCTGAAACGCTCCACCTCAAACAACATCCTGGTGAATCTCCTCTGCACCCATTCCACTGCAATCACATCCTTTCTATAATGTAGCAACAGAACTGCAGACAGTATTCTAGCTGCACCCTAACGATCACATCTTACAAATTTGACTGAATTTTTTGAGACATGGAGAGGAGGGCAGTGCAGTTAATGTACCTACATGGACTTCAGTCAGGCTTCTGACACGGTCCTACATGGGAGGCTGATGAAGAAGCTCAGAGCCCATAGTAGCCAAGGCAATTTGGTAAACTGGATTCAAAACTGGCTTAATGGCAGAGGGTGTTGGATGAAGGTTGATTTTGTGACTATAAACCTGTGTCCAATGATGTTTGGCACAGATCTGTACTGTGTCCCTTGTTGTTAGTAGTATACATAATGATCTAGATGTGAATGTAGGAGTTACGATAAACAAGTTTACAGATGACAAAAATCAGTGGTGTGGTAAATAGTGAAGTGGCAAGCCTCAGACGACAGGACAATATAGACAGGTCGGTTAGAAGCAGAAAACAGTGGAATTGGAACCTGAAAAGCATGAGGCTTTGCATTTTGAGATGACTAACAAGACAACGGTATGAATGAATGGTAGACCATCAAGGATTACAGGGAACTGGAGGGTGGGGATACATGTTTACAGATTCCTGAAGGAGGCAGGACAGGTAGATAACGTGGTTAAGCAGGCACAAAGGATACTTGCATTCAATGCCTCAGCTAATAAATGTAAGAGCAGGAAGATTATGATGAAGCTGTATAAAAAGGCTGGTTAGGCCACAGCTAGAGTACCACGCGCAGTTCCGGTCACCACATTATAGGAAGAATGTGATTGCACTAGAAAAATCCGAGAGACTTTAGACACACGAATGTGTCTACGAACAGAAGGATGAAAATCGTGCATCGGCGCACACTTGGTGGGCCAAAGGGTCTATTCTAGGATGTTGCCTGGATTGGAGCTTTTCAGCTATGAAGAGAGAACATAAGAACATAAGAAATAGGAGCAGGAGTAGGCTATCTAGCCCTTCGAGCCTGCCCCGCCATTCAATAAGATCATGGCTGATCTGTCGTGGCTCAGTTCCACATTCCCGCCCTCTCCCCATAACCCTTAATCCCTTCTCTTATCAAAAACCCATCAACCCGTTTCTTAAAAATATTTAGCGAGGCAGCCTCCACCACTTCAACGGGCAGAGAATTCCAGAGATTCACCACCCTTTGAGTGAAGAAGTTCCTCCTCAACTCTGTTCTAAACCGCCTCCCCTTTATCTTGAGGCTGTGCCCCCTAGTCCTACTGTCTTTTTTGAGCGGGAAGAGTCTCTCCACCTCTATCCTATCCGTCCCATTCATCATCTTATATGTCTCAATGAGATCTCCCCTCATTCTTCTAAACTCTAACGAGTACAAGCCTAGTTTATTCAGCCTCTCCTCATAGCTCAATCCCCTCAACTCCGGTATCAGCCTAGTAAACCTCTTCTGCACTCCCTCCAGGGCCAAAATATCCTTGCGCAGGTGCGGCGCCCAAAACTGCACACAGTACTCCAGCTGCGGCCTCACCAATGCCCTATACAGCTGCAGCAAAACCTCCCTACTTTTATATTCAATCCCCCTCGCTATGAAGGCCAGCATCCCATTCGCCTTCCTGACCACCTGCTGCACCTGCAAGCTGGGTTTTTGCGACTCATGCACAAGGACCCCGAGGTCCCTCTGCACCTGGTCAGGCGGGAGTTGTTTTCCTTAGAGCAGAGAAGGACAAGAAGGGACCAAATTGAAGTGTATAAAATTATGAGGGGCCACAGATAAGAAAATTTTCTCCTTAATATAGAATCCCTACAATGCAGAAAGAGTCCATTTGGTCCACTGAGACTGCACCAACCACAATCCCACCTAGGCCCTATTCCCATAACTCCACATATTTACCCTGCTAATCCCCCCGATACTAGGGTCAATTTAGCATGGCCAATCCACCTAACCCACACATCTTTGGACTGTAGTTGGAAACCAGAGCACCCGGAGAAAACCCATACAAACAATGGGAGGATGTGCAGACTTCACACAAGACAATGACCTGAGGCCAGAACTGAACCTGGGTCCCTGGCACTATGAGGCAGTAGCGCTAACCACTGTGCCATCTCCTTAGTAGAGAGGTCAATAATGGGGAGGGGAGGGGAGGGGGAGCACAGATTTAAGATAAGATAAAGGGAAATTTGAAGAGAAACTTTTTCACCCAGAGAATGGTTGGAATCTGGAACTCACTGCCCAAAAGTGTGGTAGAGGCAGGAACTCTCACACAACATTTTAGAAGTACATGGATGAACACTTGAAATATGACAGCATACAAGGGTACAGCCCAAGTGCTGGAAAATAGGATTAGAATAGATAGACAGAGTAAGAAGTTACCCAACAGCAGGTTAAAGTCCAACAAGTTTATTTGGTAGCACAAGCTTTCAGAACACTGCCCCTTCATCAGGTGAATCAACCTCCCATGAGACTCACCTGACTCAGCAAAGGCATTCCAAAGTTGGTGTTACCAAATAAGCCTGTTGGACTTTAATCGATTCTGAGACTTCTTACCTGAACAGGTGCCTGATGACCAACACATATATGAGGGCCGAAGGGCCTCTTTTTGTGCTGGAAAACGCTGTGGGCGGGATTTTACGACCCCGTTCGAACGCAAACCCCGCCTCAGGTGCGGGGACATTTCCATTGCCCGCGCCTCGCCCACGCCAATTCCGTGGCGGGCGGTAGAATTCCGCATGCGGCTCGATGCCCTCTGATTCTCTCCAGCTGACTGCCCCGGGCCCGCGTCTTTCCAGAACTTACTCTGCTCATTCCAAAACCCCTCCCTCAGGCCGGGGCCCATCCGCCGCCTCACCTGCTCCATCAGCGCCTCCAGCCGCTGCCGCTTCTCGCTCAGACTCTCCATTTCCTGCAAATAGCGCAACAGCTGCTCCTCCAACCGCTCACACAGTGACTCCAACGTACTGTCCGACTCCATTCCGACAGTTCCTCACCGACTAACTGCCCCCTCTGACTTACAGCTCGGTCACCCAATCAGAGACACAGATGCTGACCGACAGCTCCAGCAACCAACCCAAACACAGCGTCATCCGGCTCGGCCAATCAAAAGCCCAACCCCGCATTAACTCCCGCCCACACCCGGCCCTCCAACTGACTGCTCGGTGAACCAATCAGGAACCATACCCTTCATCCCGCCCTGACTGAACGTTCGATGAACCAATCAGAACCTCAACAGCCCCTCAACTCGCCCACACCCGAACCCCTTGACTGACAGCTCTGCAAACCAATCAGAAGCACAGCTCCTCACCCACTAACTCCCGCCCACTCCCAACCTCCTGAGTGACAGCTCGATGAACCAATCCAGAGCCTGGCTCCTCGCCCCCGCCCGAATGATGGCTCCGTAAACACAGTAAAAAGTCTGACAACACCAGGTTTGAGTCCCAACCTATTTATTTGATAATATACGCACAAGCTTTCGGGGTTAGTCCCTTCGTCAGGTGAATGGAGAGTTCTGGCCTCAGACAGAGCATATAAAGCACAGACAGTTTAGAGATTACTGATTAGAATGCGAATCCTTACACCTAACCTGCTGTTCAAGACCTGAAGTGGCTGATAATGTGAGTGGAAGGAGCACTGATCACAGTTTAAAGAGATGTGTATTGTTTCCAGACAGTACAGTAAGTGAGGTTTTGCAAACCCCTGTGACTTGCCTGGGTTTGCAAAACCTCACTTACTGTAGTGTCTGGAGACAATACACATCTCTTTAAACTGTGATCAGTGCTCCTTCCACTCACATTATCAGCCACTTCAGGTCTTGAACAGCAGGTTAGGTGTAAGGATTTGCATTCTAATCAGTAATCTCTAAACTGTCTGTGCTTTATATGCTCTGTCTGTGGCCAGAGCTCTCCATTCACCTGACGAAGGGGCTAACCCCGAAAGCTTGTGAGTATATTATCAAATAAATAGGTTGGACTAAAACCTGGTGTTGTCAGACTCTTTACTGTGTTTACGCCAGTCCAACGCCGGCATACCCACATCATCCGTAAACCAATCCAGAGCAGGGCTCCTCACCCACTAACTCCCGCCCACATCCAGACCCCTGACTGACAACTCGATGAGCCAATCCCAGGACAGTAATCACCCTCGCTCCACCAATCCGGTACACGGAACATCACTCAGTGCTGATTGATAGCTGAATCCACTAATCACAGCACGGTGCGTCCACAAGCTCTGCTGACCTGGACACGGCTCCTCAGCTCTGCTCCGTTAGTCGGACACCCCTATCTAAGGATGAACATCGGGATCAAGCAGTAATACCCGGCGTTCCGTCACAGCTCCCTTCATCTCCGTTGATTATTTATTCTTGTCGCAAGTAGTCTTACATTAAGACTGCAATGAAGTTACTGTGAAAATCCCCTATTGCCACAGTGCAGCGTCTGTTCGGGTACGCTGAGGGAGACTTTAACATGAGGGTGGCACAGTGGTTAGCAGTGCTGCCTCACAGCACTTGGGACCCAGGTTCAATATCGGCCTCAGGTCTATTGTCTGTGTGGACTTTGCACATTCTCTCTGTATCTACCTGGGTTTCCTCCGGGTGCTTTGGTTTCCTCCCACATTCCAAAAGTGTGTGGGTTTCGGTGCATTGGCCATGCTAAATTGACCCCAGCTTCAGGGGTAATAGCAGGGTAAATATGTGGATTATGGGGGATAGGGTGGGATTGTTAGTGCAGGCTCGATGGGCCAAATGGCCTTCTGTACTGTAGGGGTTCTATGATTCAATGTTCCTAACCTTTGGATTGTGGGAGGAAACTGGAGCACGTGGACAAAACCCACGCAGATATGGGGAGAATGTGCGAACTCCACACAGACAGTGACCCAAGCCAGGAATTGAACCCGGGTCCCTGGTATTGTGAGGCAGCAGTACTAACCACTGTGTCACCTTGCGGCCCTCTATCACGTTTTCCCAGTGACTCCTCAGTCTGCCAAAAGCACTCTCTCCCTCTCAGCCAATCTGACAACACCCTTTGATTGAAAGTTCTCTTCACAAGGAATCAACAGTGAGACAGGCAAAAGCTGGTCCACCTGAAAGCTTTGGGACTGCTCCCAACAGCCTCGTAGTCAGTCCAGTATGGCCATCAGCCCCTCCTGCATTCCCTGGTTCTGTTACTGCACCTCCAGCAGCTGAGGGGGACGTGATCTCAGAGGCCAAACCTGGGGCCAGCTGTGTCTTCCTGTCTGGCAGGCCTCCTGTGGCTTGTGGGCAATGATAATCAGAAATTTCTGTCCATTGATGGAATTTCTAAATATTACCGGCAACCCTTTTTCAATGAGGGCCTATTTCCTTCTGCTGTGGCCAAGGTCCTGGAGACATACGCTATTGGGTGTTCCTGTCCATTTGGCCGTCCATGTGCTAATACTGCCCCGAGTATGCATGAGATATACAGATGCATCATAGGTTAGCACTAACATGCAGGCCATTCCCAACCTTGACTCTCACAGTTGATGTAGCGGACCCAAGATGGAGACCCGGTTTAGTATGAATTTCCCATAGTAGATCAGCAGTCCTAGAAATGACCGTACCTCTTGGATGAACATGGGAGTCTTTTATCGCACAGACCCGCTCCTCCAAAGTTGTCCATTTTGTAGCCCAGATAAGTTACTTGAGGATATATTTTTCCCTTCTTATGCACAAGCCAGCCCTTGAAAAATGATTGAGAACTTCTTCCAGGTTCTATATGTGTTCCACCTTTGTTTTATCTATGTTGAAAACATCATCCAGACAGTAGGCCATCTGAGGAAACCATGTAAGATGTTCTTCATTGTTCTCTGGAAGATCAAGCAGGCTGCTGATATCACCAAAAGATAACCTTGTGTCTTCATAGAGACCCTTTAGAGTATAGTCACTTAATTACAGGAAGGATATTAACAAGGTCGAAAGAGAACAGAGAAGGCTTACAAGGATGTTGCCGGGACTTGAGAAATTGAGTCACAGAGAAATGTCGAATAGGTTAGGGCTTTTTTCACTGGAGCGTAGAAGAATGAGGGGAGATTTGATAGAGGTGTATAAAATTATGATGGGTATAGATAGAGTGAATGCAAGCAGGCTTTTTCCACTGAGGCTAGGGGAGAAAAAAAACTAGAGGACACGGGTTAAGGGTGAAGGGGAGAAAGTTTAAAGGGAATATTGGGGGGGGGGTTCTTCACACAGAAAGTGGTGGGAATGAGCTGCCAGATGAAGTGGTAAATGTGGGCTCACTTTTAACATTGAAGAAAAACTTGGACAGGTACATGGATGAGAGGGGTGTGGAGGGATATGTTCCAGATGTAGGTCAGTGGGTCTGGGGGGTGGGGGATGAAGTGACTGTCCCCTCTAACAGATTGGCTCCCCTGCCACATCCCTCCCAGGCCAGATAATGCCTCTCCCCAGTCCCCACAGACATTGCCCCATACACAATGGCCACTCAGGGCACTGATGGTGGCCTCCTGGGTGCGATTTGGCTCCATTCCCCAAATCTAATTGAAATCACTGAGTGCACCCATAGAGCGGGAGGGAAAATCTCCCGCTTTCCTGCCCATTTGGGCACTTAGATTTTTTGGCGGAAGCTCGCTCCTAATATCTTCTTGAATGGGGACCAAAACTGCTCATAGTACTTCAGATGTCATCTTGCTAGTATGTTGTACAATTGCAGCAAGACTTCTGTACTTTTAAACTCCAACCCAATGAAATGAGTGCAAATATTTCATTCGCGTTCCTGATTACCTGCTGCACCTGTGTACTAGCTTTCTGTGTTTTGTCCACAAATATCCCCAAATCCCTCTGAAATGCGGTTTTTCTCCATTTATATAATATTCTGGTTCTTTTGTTCTCCCTTCCAAAATGAATAATTTCACATTTTTCACATGACACAGTTCATTTGCTTCATCTGTCCAATGAATTATGTAGATTGTAAACTGTGGTGATCCCCAGCAGAGATCCCTGTTGAACTCTACCGATTTTGAGTCATCAACCTAAAAAAGAATCTTTAATCCCCATTCGCTCCAATCGGCACCTCCAACTAACTGCACAGGTGCAGAAAAAATGATAGATTGACGCTCCCCTGCCACATCCCTCCCAGGCCAGATAATACCTCCCCCCAGTCCCCACAGACATTGCCCCATCCCCACAACATTAATGACCCACTTATCCTCCCACCCAGACTGATCGCAGGCCCCTCCCCCTTCCCCCCTACTGATCTCAGGCAGAGTAGCAGCAGACCCCCCTTCCCTTCCCCCAGCGATCTCAGGCAGAGGTGCAGCAGACCACCACCCCCCCCCCCCCCCTCCTTCTCCCCACTGATCTCAGGCAGATCAATCCACCCTCCCCCTTCCACCCAACAGATATCAGGAAGAGTGATCCCCCTCATCCCCACCTTGGACCTTCCGTACAAGGCTCCCATCTCCTCCAGACTCCAATGGCTGTGTGACTGATGTACTGATCCACCCACGCTCTCCCCCTTCAATCAGCACATCTGCACGTGCTGACTTGCCTTCCCCTCAATGCGAACAAGCAAACTACATGGAACTTGCTGGAATGCCCTCATAGAATCATTGAAACCCTACAGTGCAGAAAGAGGCCATTTGGCCCATTGAGTCTGCAGCAACCACAATCCTACCCATTCCCTACCCCCATATCCACCAGCTAATCCCTGTAACCTACACATCCCAGAACACTAAGGGGCAATTTTAGCATGGCCAGTCAACCTAACCCGCACATCTTTGGACTGTGGGAGGAAACCGGAGCACCCAGAGGAAACCCATGCAGACATGAGGAGAATGTGCAAACTCCACGCAGACAGTGACCCAAACCGGGAATCGAATCCAGGTCCCTGGAGCTGTGAAGCAGCAGTGCTAATCACTGTGCTAGCGTACTGCCCCCCCAAAATGCCTGCATCTGATCTGCCCTAACGAGGGGCAGCTCCATAAAAACCCCAAGATTGGACAGGCATTCCTGTGCAAAATGTATGCATGACCAGCACCTCAATTTAATTAGGTTGACTTTGGGAGGCTGCTGGATGCAGCAGAGGTGAGGCGGGACACCTTCTTCCCCCAGGAGGACGTAGACCCAGGGGGCTGATGGAAACATGGCCTGGGAGGAAGTCACTGCCTTGGTCAGTGCCAGGGCACTGGCTGCCCCCCGAATCCAGGAAGGAGTGCCGGAAAAAATTCAATGACCTCATCCATGCAGCAAGGGTGAATGCTGAACCCCATCTCGCATATTCCCCCAAATCTCATCCAGATCCTCCCATCCCCAGCATCCTTCATGCTTCCAGCCCCTGACCCCCAAGAGCCCCACTCCACTTGCCTGATACTCATCCTCAAAGGATATGGGTGAAGAGACCTCTGAGGGTGGCACCGTTTTGGCATCAGCTGCCAGCTCACAACTCATCAGGTGAGTATCATCACCTGATACTCTGCTGGAGTCACACCATCATTTCTTTCATGGTTCCTTCTGTCTACACAGGAGAAGACCAAACACAACACCCATGAGAGGGTTATGACAGAAGGTGGTGAGCCAGACCTCCAGTTCCTTATCCCTTTAGAGAAGCAGGCGCCAGAGCTCTCCAGAGAACGGGAGATGCACGCGGGCTGTATAGTGACAACATGGTTGGGCTGCTGTCAAGACATGGGCACCTGCATTCCTCCACTCACTTTGAGCAACTTCTCGGGAGCTCGAGTTTTGGGTGCGAGGGACAATGTTAAAAGATGTACGAGGCATGTTTATTTGCACAGAGAGGGTAGTAGGTGCCTGGAACTCGCTGACTGGAACTCCCTGAGAGGTGGCCCCCGACTCAAGTGGCCATTGCAGAGGAGTCGCCCACCATGGATAGGATGCAGGTTGTCATCCAGGTCTGTCAGTGCCAGGTGATGCCAGAGCTTTTGGACTCACTGCAGAAGCACCGCCGTCCCATGGAGTGACCCAGGGAGCCCCAAGGGAGGAGAAAGGGCTCAAGCCTGTGCCGGGGCCTTCCAGCCAAGAGACTGTGACTGTGGCTACACCTTTTGACTCTCCCCTTCCTGACACCGGGGCATCTCAGGGGCAGTGGGATGAAGAGGGTATCATGGAAACGTCCCAGACACCTGGAAACAGGCCGGGTGCTCCAGTTCCTTTAAGGGGCATGTGATAGTCCCTTTAAGGGGCATCTTTACAGCTATGTGAATGCGATCGGGATAGAGACATTTGGTCCCCGGAAGGGTAGGGGGGTTACAAATCAGATGGGCAGCCTTATCACAACAGGGCCGAAGGGCCTGTTCCTGTGCTGTAATTTTCTTCTATGTTTAGTGAAGAAATGTGAATCATGTGCTCGGCATCCCAGATTCCTCTCCCTCCCTCGCACTTAACTTTGTGTCCTGTGTTGCAGGGACACGTCCGGACACCCCGGTGCCTTCTGAACTCCAGGCTGGTACTGCAGCTCCTGCCCATCCTGGTCCAGATAGCTCGGACGAGTCCTCAGAGGATATGGGTGAAGGGACCTCCGAGGGTGGCACCGTTTTGGTGTCAGCTGCCACCTCAGAACTCATCATCCCAGACTCTGACATGTCAGTGAGCACGACATACCTGCTGATGTACATCGGGTGGAGGAGGGAACGTCCAGGCTTCTGGCATGATGGGACCTGCTGGAGGCGAGGATTCAGCTGGCCCCAGGCTGCATGCTGGGCCTCTGAGATCACTTCTCCCTCAGCTGCTGGAGATACAGCAACAGAGCCAGGGAATGCAGGAGGGGCTGACGGCCACACTGGACTGACTGCAAGGCTGCTGGGAGGAATCCCAAAGCTTTCAGGCGGACCAGCTCTTGCCTGCTTT
This sequence comes from Prionace glauca, assembly GCA_037974335.1. Lineage (NCBI taxonomy): Eukaryota > Metazoa > Chordata > Chondrichthyes > Carcharhiniformes > Carcharhinidae > Prionace > Prionace glauca. The sequence continues at coordinate 88,184,517 of CM075733.1, read as the reverse complement.
ATGTGCTTCCCAGCCAATTCTCCCAGCTACATGCTCCCCACAATCACAGTATCCCCAATTCCCCCAGTTAAATGCTCCCCACAATCATAGCACCCCCCCCCCAATTCCTCTCCAGCCACAATCATTGCCCCCCCCATAATTCCCTCAGCCAAATAATCCCTACAATCACAGCTCCCCCAGTTCCCCCAGCCACATGCTCCCCACAATCACAGCTCATTGCAAAGTTGAGGGGCTGCAGCGGTGCAATTTGCAAGGGCTTTGCGCACAAACTTCAGCTGGAAGTGTGCTGGGTGCACTGGGACCCAGCAGCACCGCAAGACCAAGGTCAGTACTGAGACCCAGGTCCGTACTGCAAGTTAGACATTGGACACCCTATAGCGTAACAGTCCCCCACCTGTATCCCCCCCACACACTTGCAGAACCGCCATCGACCTGAGGAAGAAAAGACCACACGAAATGACACCCGTGAGCAACAGAGAACTGTCGGACGCAATGCACTTACCTCCTCACTAACCCTCACTGATGGAGCGCCCAAATCAGACTCTTATGGAGCGTGTCTTTTTCGTACCGATTCTGGATTGGCGAATGCGTGGTAAGGGGGGAGTGCCTGTAACGCTGGGCATGCAGCTCATTAATTTAATTTAAATGCATTCAAGTATATTTAAATGGCCGTCATGCCCATTTCGGGCATGATTCCAATCTTCCCATTTTCAGGCTATGGTAAAGGGGGAACGGTTACAGACGCAGGCGCCGATTGCGTTCCTTGTCTCACGCCCGTCTTTACCAATTGATGGTAAAATCGGGCCCCATGTCACTTCCATGCCCTCTGAAATAGCTTTCCTGCAATGCCCATATCCCATGGTTACAGGGTGTCATGACTGGGAATTAAATGTTCAGGAGTATCAAGACTATTCGGAAGGACTGACAGGAAGGTAAAGGAGGTGGTGTAGCTCTGTTATCTAAGAATTACTTCAGAGTAGTAGTGAGAGAAGATATAGGTTCTCCTGAGGAAAAGGTTGAATCCATTTGGGTGGAAAGTAGAAATAGTTAGGAGAAAAAAAATCACTGATAGGTGTAGTCTATAGTCCACCAAATAATGACATCATGGTGGGGCGAGAAATAAACGAAGAAATAACTGATGTATGTAAAAATGGTACAGCAATTATCATGGGGGACTTTAATCTACATGTCAATTGGTCAAACCAGGTCGGTCAAGGCAGCCTTGAGGAGGAGTTCATAGAAAGTATCCATGATAGATTCCTTGAATCATATGTAATGGTTCCTACAAAGGAACAAGTTATTCTAGATCTCATTTTGTGTAATGAGACAAGAATAATTAATGATCTTGCAGTTAGGGACCCTCTCAGAAGGAGTGATCATGGTATGGTTAGATTTAAAATACAGATGGAGCGTGAGAAGGTAAAATCCAATACCAGTGTCTTGTGCTTAAACAAACGACACTACAATGGGATGGGGGAGGAATTAGCTAAGGTAGACTGGGGGTAAAGCTTTATGATGGAACAATTGAGGGACAGTGGAGGACTTGCAAAGCTGGTTACATAAGAACATAAGAACATAAGAAATAGGAGCAGGAGTAGGCCATCTAGCCCTTCGAGCCTGCCCCGCCATTCAATAAGATCATGGCTGATCTGAAACATTCAGAACTAACATCATATGGCCAGCAATGGCCATTTCATTAGTCCAGCTATTCTTAAAAGTTAAAAAAAATTGTAAAGAGACCAGGCTGAGTTAGATATGTATATTTTCCATCCTGTCTTCAGAATGGGAAACTTACAGCTCCAATGTTCTATGGCACAAATCCCATTTCTATGTTGGCCTGTGTTTCTGATAGTTTTAACTATCTTCTTCTGCAAACCATCAAACATCCCACCCAGGTAGGTGAATGGTTGACTTTATTGTAATATAAAAAGTGTTCATCAGAAGGGATTAACTGAACCTGTTTGTTCAGTGACTGTAATTAATGTCAGTCTCTGTAGATATAATTCTGTCTCTGGAGGGTTTCCCGCTTCTACTAATATGGGAATTCTCTCCATGTGTTATCCAGAGTGTCAGCGGGAGCATCACCCCCCATCAGTGACAGGAATCCGCAGCTCCGGAGACAGGGAGAGATCAGAATCTGAGGAGACTCGATTGGAATATTCCAACTATGGATCAGAGTCTGAGAACAATCGATTGGAATGTTACATCAATGAGCAGGGATCTAACCTACTGGCTTAACATGATATCTGTGCATTCGCAATGGAGCACATTGGAAAATCGGATCTATTATGGACTGAGGATTATTCAGCACTTTTATTATCCTATCCTGGCTATTGTTGGTATTCCTGGTAAGCCTCTCTATCCAGCTGTTAATTCTGTAACTGTTTATGTCACTTAGAACATAAGAACATAAGAAATAGGAGTAGGAGTAGGCCATCTAGCCCTTCGAGCCTGCCCCGCCATTCAATAAGATCATGGCTGATCTGTCGTGGCTCAGTTCCACATTCCCGCCCCCTCCCCATAACCCTTAATCCCCTCTCTTATCAAGAACCCATCAACCCTCTTCTTAAAAATATTTAGCGAGGCAACCTCCACCACTTCAACGGGCAGAGAATTCCAGAGATTCACCACCCTTTGAGTGAAGAAGTTCCTCCTCAACTCCGTTCTAAACCGCCTCCCCTTTATCTTGAGGCTGTGCCCCCTAGTCCTACTGTCTTTTTTGAGCGGGAAGAGTCTCTCCACCTCTATCCTATCCATCCCATTCATCATCTTATACGTCTCAATGAGATCTCCCCTCATTCTTCTAAACTCTAATGAGTACAAGCCTAGTTTATTCAGCCTCTCCTCATAGCTCAACCCCCTCAACTCCGGTATCAGCCTAGTAAACCTCCTCTGCACTCCCTCCAAGGCCAAAATATTCTTGCGCAGGTGAGGCGCCCAAAACAGCACACAGTACTCCAGCTGCGGCCTCACCAATGCCCTATACAGCTGCAGCAAGACCTCCCTACTTTTATATTCAATCCCCCTCGCTATGAAGGCCAGCATCCCATTCGCCTTCCTGACCACCTGCTGCACCTGCAGGCTGGGATTTTGCGACTCATGCACAAGGACCCCGAGGTCCCTCTGCACCAGGTGGTCAGGAAGGCGAATGGGATGCTGGCCTTCATAGCGAGGGGGATTGAATATAAAAGTAGGGAGTTCTTGGTGCAGCTGTATAGGGCATTGGTGAGGCCATAGCTAGAGTACTGTTGCAGTTTTGGTCGCCACGCTTGCGCAAGGATATTTTGGCCTTGGAGGGAGTGCAGAGGAGGTTTACTAGGCTGATTCCGGAGTTGAGGGGGTTGAGCTATGAGGAGAGGCTGAATAAACTAGGCTTGTACTTGTTAGAGTTTAGAAAAATGAGGGGAGATCTCATTGAGACATATAAGATGATGAATGGGATGGATAGGATAGAGGTGGAGAGGCTCTTCCCGCTCAGAAAGGACAGTAGGACTAGGGGGCACAGCCTCAAGATAAAGGGGGGGGCGGTTTAGACTGGAGTTGAGGAGGAACTTCTTCACTCAAAGGGTGGTGAATCTCTGGAATTCTCTGCCCGTTGAAGTGGTGGAGGCTGCCTCGCTAAATATTTTTAAGATGCGGGTTGATGGGTTTTTGATAAGCGAGGGGATTAAGGGTTATGGGGAGGGGGCGGGAATGTGGAACTGAGCCACGACAGATCAGCCATGATCTTATTGAATGGCGGGGCAGGCTCGAAGGGCTAGATGGCCTACACCTGCTCCTATTCCTTATGTTCTTATGTGATTGACTTTTTTTTAGATTTTCGCGGGGTTTCTCTTTTTTACAAGTTTCTTTAACAGTAAAGTGAAAGTGGGCCGAGGGGTGACCTGGGAAGGGTTTGTTAGTGAGTGAGGTTTAAAAAGCAGGCCGCACTATACAGCGGGCAGCATCGGTAGCGGGCAGTAGAGTGAGCAGGTAGCAGAGTGAGAGAGCTAAAGGGCTTTGGCTCAACAGGCTTACGTGGAAACAGGAGAGGCAGGGTAGGTTTAACCTCTTAGTTTCTTTTCCTGCGGAATTTGAAGAAAAGGGGAATTATGAGTGTGAGGTCAGTTTGTTGTTCTCAGTGTTGGATGTGGGAGATCCTGGAGTCTCCTAGCTTCCGGAACGTACATATCTGCGCCGGGTGCATCAAGCTGCGGCTCCTAATGGACCGCGTTAGGGAACTGAAGCTGCAACTCGATGATCTTCGCCGGTTCAGGAAGAACGAAGAGGTGATAGATAAGAGTTACAGGCAGGTGGTCACAGCAGGGCCACGGGAGGCAGGCAAGTAGGTCACAGTTAGGAAGGGGAAAGGTCAGGTGCTGGAGAGCACCCCAGCGGAGATGCCCCTTCACAATAAGTACTCCTGTCAGAGTACTGTTGGGGCGGGGGGGGGGGGGGGGGGGGCGGGGGGGGGGGGGCAGCCCCCCTGGTGGAAGCAGCAGTGACATGCCTCTGGCACAGAGTCCAGCCCTGTAGCTCAGAAGGGTAAGGAAAGGAGGAGGAAGGCAATAGTGATAGGGGACTCTACAGTGAGGGGGTCGCACAGGTGATTTTGTGGAGGCAGACGAGAAACTCGGATGGTAGTTTGACTCCCTGGTGCCGGAATCCAGGATGTTTCTGGTCACATCCAAGAAATCCTGAAGTGGGAGGGAGAGGAGCCAGAGGTCATGGTACATATTGGTACCACTGACATAGGTAGGAAAAGGGAAGGGGTCATGAAAAGAGAATATAGGGAGTTAGGTAGAGAGTTGAGGAGGAGGACTGCAAAGGTAGTAATCTCGGGATTGCTGCCCGTGCTACGAGAAAGTGAGAACAGGATTGGAATGAGGTGGAGAATAAATGTGTGGCTGAGGGATTGGAGCAGGGGACAGGGATTCAGGTTCCTGGATCATTGGGACCTCTTTAGGGGCAGCTATGACCTGTACAAAAAGGATGGGCTGCACTTGAATCCCAGGGGGACTAATATCCTGGCGGGAAGGTTTGCTAAGGCTACTGGGGAGACTTTAAACTAGAATGGTTTGGGGTGGGAATCAAAATGAAGTGACTGGGAGAGAGAGGTGAGCTCGCAAATAGAAAAAGCTTGTCGATCGTGTGAGAGGGAGGATAGGCAGGTGATGGAGAAGGGGAGCGCTCAGGCCAAAGGTTTGAAATGTGTCTATTTTAATGCAAGAAGTGTTGGATCACTACTTGGAAATGTGATGTGGTGGCTATTACAGAGACTTGGATGACACAGGGACAAGACTGGATACTTCAAGTGCCGGCTTTCAGATGTTTCAGGAGGGACAAGGAGGGAGGCAAAAGAGGTGGGGGAGTGGCACTGTTGATCAGAGATAGTGTCATGGCTGTAGAAAAGATGGACGCCATGGAGGGATTGTCTACAGAGTCTCTGTGGGTGAAGGTTCAGAACAGGAAGGGGTCAGTAACTTTACTGGGTGTTTTCTATAGGCCACCCAATAGTAACAGGGATGTTGAGGAACAGATAGGGAAACAGATCCAGGAGAGATGTAATAATAACAGTGTTGTCGTGATGGGAGACTTTAATTTCCCAAATATCAATTGGTATCTCCCTAGGGTAAGGAGTTTAGATGGGGAGGAGTTTGTTAGGTATGTTCAGGAGGGTTTCCTGACACAGTATGTGGATAAGCCTATAATAGGAGAGGCTGTACTTGATTTGGTATTGGGAAATGAACCTGGACATGTGTCAGATCTCTCAGTGGGAGAGCATTTTGGGGATAGTGATCATAACTCTATCTCCTTTACATTAGCATAGGAGATAGAATCAGACAAGCTAAGAAAGTGTTTATCTGGAGTAAGGGGAATTATGAAGCCATCAAGCAGGAAATTAGAGGCATAAATTGGAAGGAGGTTTTCTCAGGGAAATGTACAGAAGTAATGTGGCAGATTTTCAAGAAATATTTGTCTGGAGTTCTGCATGACAATGTTCCAATAAGACAGGAAAGTTTTGGTAGATTACAAGAACCGTGGTGCATGAAAGCTGTAATGAATTTAGTCAAGAAGAAAAGAAAAGCTTACAAAAGGTTCAGGGAGCTAGGTAATGTTAAAGATCTAGAGGAGTATACGACTAGTAGCAAGGAACTTAAGAAGGAAATTAGGAGAGCCAGAAGGAGTCATGAGAGGGCATTGGTAGGTAAGATTAAGGAAACCCCCAAGGCATTCTACAAGTATGTGAAGAGCAAAAGGATGAGATGTGAAGGAATAGGACCTATCAAATGTGATGGTGGGAAAGTTTGTATAGAACCGGTAGAAATAGCAGAGGTACTCAGTGAATACTTTACTTCAGTATTCACAGTGGCAAAGGATCTTGGTGGTTGTAGTGAAGGACTGAAAAGCTTGAGTATGTTGACATTAAGAAAGAGGATGTGTTGGAGCTTTGGAAAAGCATCAAGTTAGATAAGTCACCAGGACTGGATGGGATGTACCCCAGGTTACTGTGTGGGAGGCGAGGGAAGAGATTGCAGAGCCTCTGGCGATGATCTTCGCATCATCAATGGAGACGGGAGAGGTTCCGGAGGATTGCAGATGTGGTTCCTTTATTCAAGAAAGGGAGAAGAGATAGTCCAGGAGATTATCGACTGGTGAGTCTAACCTCAGTGGTTGGTATGTTGATGGAGAAGATCCTGAGAGGCAGGATTTACAAACATTTGGAGAGGTATACTATGATCAAAAATAGTCAGCTTGGCTTTGTCAAGGGCAGATCGTGCCTTACGAGCCTGGTTGAATTTTTTGAAGATGTGACTAAACACATTGATGAAGGAAGAGCAGTAGATGTAGTTTATATGGACTTCAGCAAGGTATTCAATAAGGTCCCCCATGCAAGGCTTATTGAGAAAGTGAGGGAGCATGGGATCCAAGAGGACATTGCTTTGTGGATCCAGAACTGACTTGCCCACAGAAGGCAAAGAGTGGTTGTAGATGGGTCTTTTTCTGCATGGAGGTCAGTCACCAGTGGAGTGCCCCAGGGATCTGTTCTGGGATCCTTGCTCCTTGTGATTTTTATAAATGACCTGGATGAGGAAGTGGAGGGATGGGTTGGTAATTTTGCTGATGACACAAAGGCTGGAGGTGTTGTGGATAGTGTGGAGGGATGTCAGAAGTTGCAATGAGACATGGATAGGATGCATGACTAGGAGGAGAACTTCAACCCAGATAAGTGTGTGGCGATTCATTTGGCAGGTCAAATAGGATGATGGAATATAATATTAAAGGGAAGACTCTTGGCAGTGTGGAAGATCAGAAGGATCTTGGGGTCCGGGGACATAGGACGCTCAAATCAGCTTTGCAAGTAGAGGATGTGGTTAAGAAGGCATATGGTGTACTGGCCTTCATCAATCGAGGAATTGAGTTTAGGAGTCAGGAGATAATGCTGCAGCTGTATAAGACCCTGGTCAGACCCCATTTGGAGTACTGTGCTCAGTTCCAGTCACCACAGGAAAGATGTGGAAGCCATAGAAAGGGTGAAGAGATTTACAAGGATGTTACCTGGATTAGGTGGCATGCCTTATGAGATAGGTTGGGAGAGCTCGGTCTTTTCTCCTTAGAGAGACAAAGGATGAGAGGTGACCTGATATAGGTGTATAAGATGTTGAGAGGTATTGATCGAGTGGATTCTCAGAGGACTTTTCCCAGGGCTGAAATGGTTGCCACAAGAGGACACAGGAAGAGTGCAGATGAGATTTACAAGAATGGCGCCAGAGTTGAGAAATTTCAGTTATGAGAATAGATTGGCGAGTTTGGGAATGTTCTCCTTGGAGAGAAGAAGCTAATAAAAGGCTGTGCAACAAAACGGAGGGCTTGTCCTCACTAAGTTCCCTGGAGTTACATTATGTTGCGGTTTTTGGGACACTCTTTCACTGCCAATCCGAGCAGTTGTAACTAACGGTGGTAAAGGTTTAGCAGTTCAAATTCTTGTAGTTCCTTCAGGCCATGGCTTGAATCACACCCTATTCCTGTCACCCCACATATTTACCCACTGCCCAAATTCGGGTCAATTTATCATGGCCAATCAACCAAACCTGCATGTCTTTGGAGTGTGGCAGGAAAGCGGGGCACCCCAAGGAAACCCACACAGACTCGGGGAGAATGTACAAACTCCACACAGACAGTGACCCAAACTGGGAATTGAACCTGGGTCCCTGGTGCTCTGAGGCAGCAGTGCTGACCACTACGCCATTGTGACGCCTTAGCGAATATAATCATTACAAAAGCAATGTAATTATGTTTCAGCCAGGGAGGAATGGGAAGTAGGGGCGGGTTATACTCAACATTTAGTTGAACAAGTTCAGTAACATTACCGATGCCATTTAAGCTCTCCCATATTCCACCTTATTACAGATCTTCCCATTTGTTCTTTCAAGTACATTCATGGAATAAATTAATGGATAGAGCAACACAATTGAGGATTTCAGTAAAAACTCAATGAAACTGGTACCTTTACTCCCAGCCTGATGTTTTATTTTCCTCTCCTCACAGTTAACTTAGTGACGATTATGATCCTCTTCCAGGGAAAGTGCGGTCTCTCCAAATCTGTCACTCACTACCTGGTTGCCATGGCAGCAGCTGATCTACTGGTCATTATCGTTGACTTGATATTGAGACACATTTCAATTACTTTTGATGACCAGTTTTATTTCCGGCGATCCATCCCCATCTGTAACATCCACGCCGTCCTGCTCTATGCAGTTACTGACTGTTCTGTCTATTTCACCGTCACTTTCACCTTTGATCGATTTGTTGCCATTTGCTGCCAGAAGCTGAAAAGGAAATACTGCAGTGAGAAAACGGCAACTGTGGTCCTGGGAACAGTGACTGTGCTGAGCTGCTTAAAGAATATTTTCTGGTATTTTATGTTCCTGCCTCAGTACAGGTGGAGGGTCAGCCTCTGGTTTTGTGAAGTGTCATTCCATTTTCAGTTATCTCGAATCTGGGGACCAATCGAGTTCCTCCATTACATTCTAAATCCAGCAGTCCCATTTGTCCTGATTCTGTTCCTCAATGGATTCACTGTCAGACACGTTATAGTGAGCAGCAGTGCCCACAGGAGACTCCGGACTCACAGCAGTGGAGAGAGTCCCAGGGACCCAGAGATGGAGAATCGAATTAAATCCATAATTTTACTCTGTTATCTCAGGCAATTTCATCATTTTGTGGGCACTGATAATGTTTTATTTCATATGGTACAGAATGTACATTTTGGGGTATCGATCTGTTTATCTCCATCCTTTTGTGGTCCAATTTGGTTACATGCTGCAGCTCTTGAGTTGCTGCACCAACACTTGCATTTATGCTGTGACCCAGGCTAAGTTCAGAGAACAGCTGAAGAATATGCTGAAATATCCCTTTACTCTAATTTTGAAATCCATTCACTGAAGAAAAGAATTGAGTCACTGAATGATTCCAGAAATTTACCATGTTATTTCACATCTAGGTAGATTAATCCCTGGGACCTGTTGAAGTGTATCCCAGGACATTATGAGAGGCAAGGGAGGAAAATGTGGGTCCCCTAGCTGAAATATTTAAATCATTGATAGTCACGGGTGCGGTGCCTGAAGATTGGAGGATGGAAAATGTTGTTCCTTTGTTTAAAAAGGGCTGCAGGGAAAAGACTGGAAACTATAGGCCAGTGAGCCTAACATCTGTGGCAGTTAAATTGTTGGAAGGTATTTTTGAGAGACATGATCTACAGGCATTTAGAAATACAAGAATTGATTAGGGTCAGTCGGCATGGCTTTGTGAATGGCAAACCATGTCTCACAAATTTAATTGAGTTTTTTGAAGGGGTAACCAAGGTAGATGACGGCAGTGCAGTTTATGTTGTCTACATGGACTTTAGCATGGCCTTTAACAAGTACCGCATGGTAGGTTGTTGCATAAGGTTAAATCTCATGGGATCCAGGGTGAGGTATCTAAATGGATACAAAATTGGCTTCTTGATAGAAGCCAGAGGGTGGTTGTAGAATGTTGTTTGTCAAACTGGAGGCCTGTGACTAGCGGTGTGCCTCAGGCATCAGTGCTAGGCCTACTGTTATTTGTCATGAATACTAATGATTTGGATGAGAATATAGGGGGCATGGTTAGTAAGTATGCAGATGACACCAAGATTGGTGACATAGTGGGCAGTGAAGAAAATTACCTCCAATTACAACAGGATCTTGATCAATAGGGCCAGTGGGCTGATGAATGGCAGATGGAGTTTAAATTAGACAAATGCGAGGTGATGCATTTTGGTAGATTGCACCAGGGCAAGACTTAATCAGTTAATGGTAGGGCACTGGGGAGAGTTACAGAACAAAGAGATCTAGGGGTACATGTTCATAGCTCCTTGAAAGTGGAGTCACAGGTGGACAGAGAGTTGAAGAAGGCATTCAGCATGCTTGGTTTCATCAATCAGAACATTGAAGACAGGAGTTGGAATGTCTTGTTGAAGTTATACAAGACATTGGTAAAGCAACACTTGGAATACTGTGTGCAATTCTGGTCACCCTATTATAGAAAGGATATTATTAAACTAGAAAGAGCGCAGAAAAGATTTGGTAGGCTGCTACTGGGATTTGATGGATTGAGTTATAAGGAGAGGCTGAGTAGACTTGGACTTTTTTTCTCTGGAGCGTAGGAGGCTGAGGACTGACCTTATAGAGATCTATAAAATAATGAGGGGCATAGATAAGGTAGATAGTCAATATCTTTTCCCAAAGGTAAAGGAGTCTAAAACTAGAGAGCATTGGTTTAAGATGAGGGCGGAGATACACAAAAGTGTCCAGAGGGGCATTTTTTCACACAGATGGTGGTGAGTGTCTGGAACAAGATGCCAGAGGTAGTAGTAGAGGCAGGTACAATTTTATCTTTTAAAGAGCATTTAGATAGCTACAAGGGTGCAATGGGTGTAGAGTGACATGGGCCAAATGCAGGCAATTGAAATTAGCTTAGGGGTTTTAAAAAAAGGGCGGCATGGACAAGTTGGGCCGAAGGGCCTGTTTCCATGCTGTAAACCCCTGTGACTCTATTCTAACATGATAGGTACAGTTGGGGGAGGGGGGTTGTGGAGAGGGTTGTTCCCCATTGTGATGGTAGATCAACATGCAGCTGTTCCTAACTGGATGGTGAGTTGGAAATATTAAGTGGTCCAGGGGGGCAGCACTTCCTATCAAGGCCCAAAATACTTATAGCTATACAACGTCACTGGGCACTTCACCCAACAGACTCTCAAAAAAGGCAATCATGGGACCAACTACAACAGAGCTCAGAACATATGGCCACATTGGAAGCATTCAATACTGTGACTGCAAAAGCAAATCAGAGGATGAGAATCCTGCTGTAATAATCCACTGTTTGCCTCCCCTTCATCCACCATCGTTAGTGCTGAAATCAGAAGTGTAATGGATAATCTCCAGTTGCTTGAATGAGTGCAACTCCAACAACATTCAAGAAGCTCCACACCATCCAGGAAACATCGGCCCACTGGAGATTTTGTGCCTGCACCACCATTCAGTATAGGTTGAGGATCAATGTCTGGTTTTGTGATGTTTCAATCCATGTTCAGTTATCTCGAATCTGGGGACCATTCGAATTCCTCCATTACATTCTAAATCCAGCAGTCCCATTTGTCCTGATTCTGTCCCTCAATGGATTCACCGTCAGACACATTGTATTGAGCAGCAGAACCCGCAGGAGACTCCGAACTCACAGCAGTGGAGAGACTCCCAGAGACCCAGAGATGGAGAGTCGTAGGAAATCCATCATTTTACTCTTTGCTATCTCAGGCAATTTCACCATGTTATGTGCAGTTAATGTTTTATTTCATATGGTACCGAATGTCAGTTTTGGGGTATCGATCTGCTTATCTCCTTGAAATCGATCTGCTTTTGTGGTCCAATTGGGTTTCATGGCGCAGCTCTTGAGTTGTGCACCAACACTTGCATTTACACTGTGACCCAGACTAAGTTCAGAGAGCATTTGAAATATCCCTTTACTCAAATTCTGAAACCATTCATTGAGGAACAGAATTGAGTCACTGAGTGATTCCAGAAATTTGCCATGTTATTTCCCCTTTCCAGCACGGTGGGTGTGGGGGGAGGGGTGGGGTAGGGAGGGGGGGGGGTGCAGAGTGCCATTCCTCACTGTGATGGTGGAAAAACATGTGGCTGCTCCTAATGGGATGGTGAGTTGGACATGTCCTATGGAAACCTGACTTACTTACAGGTATTGCGCTTCGCTGAAATCAGAAATGTGATGGATACTCTTCACTTGCTTGGATGATTACAACTCCAACAACATTCAAGAAGCTCGACACCATCCAGGGAAGATCAGCCCACTGGAGCATTCCGAGTCTGTGCCGCCATTCAGTATGATTAATGGCGGATTTTGAGTTTCAACTGCACAGATCCTGCTTTGCCCCTTATTCCTTGTTTCCAAGGTTGGAATATGTGTTTAACCGAGCCTTCAATGTATTTAATGATGGAGCATCCACAGGCTCTTGGGGTAGAGAATTCTAAAGAGTCATAAGCCATTCTGTGAAATGAGTTGTCCTGATCTCACTCCTAAATGTTCAGCCCCGTGTCCTTCGACCGTCTCCCCATGTTTTATAATCCCCCAGCAGTGGGAATGATCTCTCAGCATCCGCTCCGTGAAATCGCCTCTGAATCTTGTACAGTTAAATGGGATCAGTGATCGTTCTTGAATTCAGTAGAAAATGGACACAATTTTACTCAGCCTCCAATAATAAGGCACACTCCTTATTAATAATTAATAATAAGGCATGATTTCATGAACCTTCACTGTTCCTCCTCCATTGCAAATAATTCTTGGTTTAAATGTCAACACCAAAAACTCAAAAATATTCCAGATGCGATATTATCAAAACCCTATACAATTCAAGCAATTTTCTGTACATCAATCCCCTGACAATAGAAGTAACATTCATTTTGTGTTCCTCATTTCCTACTGCCCCCGTCTGTTAAATGTTTATATTTCAGCTCTAAGCAACCTCAAGTCGCTTTGAAAATCAAAACCTACAAGCTTTGTCACCATTTGGAAGAATTGGATTTTCTATGGACAACTTCACAATTCCCTTCACATTATAATCTATCTTGTTGCTCACTCACTTTCACCTGTCAATGGGCCCAGTTTTACCATTTTCATTCAAAGTGCTGAATCTGGGCACAATTCAGGCCCTCCCCCCACCATTAGCACTTAGCCCAAAATAAAATTGCAAGTTGGAACCATGCGGTAGACGGTGACTTATCGCCCCCAAAACGATTGGAGCTCTGAACTGCGCATGAACAGTTAGAAATAAAATCGAAAAAGTGCACCCGTGTCACATTGTTCCCCAGCCACAAAATGTGGATAAAGTGGCCTGGAAATGAAAAGCGGGAGAGATGGCCCCCACAGAGATCACCCTGCCCCCACAACATAACTGTCCCCCTTATCAACCCACCACCCTCCGGCTACTCCACCGATCGCGACCCCCTTCCCCCACCACCGATCACCCGCAGAGTGGCAGCGGTCCACCCCCGTCCCCCACACCAGAGAACCATCTGGCCTCCACCCCCCCAGTGAGCGACTGGGCCTCCCCCTACTAAAATGAGATACATCTTACCTACCTACCTCCCTCCTTCCACCCCCAACCCACACAGAGCAGAGAACAATTGGGCCTCTCCACCCCCCCCACCAGATAACGATCTGTCTTCCCTCGCCACCACCAAGCAGGGAGCGATCTGGCCTCCCTCTGCCCTTCCCCCCACCCCCACCCCCCACACCAGACAACGATCTGCCCTCTCTCCCCTCCCTCCACCTCCTCCCTTCCCACCCTCTCACCAGAGAATGATTCGACTCACCTCTCCAGCTTCCCCGCCCCCGTCACCAATCAGACAATGATCTGTCCTCCGGTTCCTTTCAGAGTTTCCCCTCTCTTTATTTACAGCCATATCTGTGTTCACTCGTATCAATGTAATCATCCTTGCTTAGGCTGAAGATTGTTGTTTCCGAATGGAATTTGTTAGTTTCCAAATGGAAATTGATTTCAATGGTGTTGTGGGGTGTCCTTCTATATTTTGTGCAGATTTCACACTGGGCTGATGTTTGCTCAGTGAGATCATTGTATCCTTTGTCCAGCACATCTGCATCCTGCAGCAGTGCTCTCAGTCTCTGTGGTGCTGGATGACCAAACTACTTATGGAGTTTCAGAATAATTTTCTTTTTGTCCATCATGCACTTGTCTGTTAGCAACATTAACGTGTCATGAATCCTTTGATCTGATAATTTCAGTTTGTTTGAAGGAAGACAATAATGGACAGGTCTTGGCCGCTTTGTTGGTCCATAGTTGTCCCAAATACCATGGCTTTATCCTATTTCAAATTGATGGTTATCTGAGCTTTTTTCATTGCCGACCTGCTTAACAATAAAAGGTATATCACTGGAAAGTGCATCTGTGCTTACAAATAAAATTATTTTCACAATCTTACAGGGAACTTTCACCCTTTTGGAGAATGTTAAAGTGCTGTGATCTCCAAACCTAAAGCAGGTGGAACAATCATTCTCTTTTAGTTTCTTTCAGTCTTTATAATTAAGAGATCGTAAAGAACAATTTAGCCAATCTTCACTGCAGACAGAGGACTTACTTCCACTATCTAAAACAGCACAGTTAAGAGTCTATCATCAGAACGCTCATTATGGGATTCAACATTTCTGCCACGAAAACAATGCCTTCCTGGTCCTTATCCTCGTCACTATCAGTTTCCATGTATTCTGTGTCACATGTTGTTTCAAAGACATAATTTCTTCTTTTTGGACAGCTTACAATGTAGTGGTATGGGGAGTCGCATTGGAAACAGCAATTCACAATCCCTCTAGCATTCCGTTGATTTAATCGTCTTTTATCAGTTTCCCATGTGTGTCTTCTTTCTCCATTTTCAAATTGGTTATAACGGTTTTTGACACTAGGTCTATTATTAACATAACTCTGTTTAAAGGTCTTTGTGTACCATTTGGTCTGACGTGTGGTTGAGTCACTATTGACCCCTCATTCTAGGCGCTATGGTATTCCAGCCTGTATTGAACAAGGTGGCGGGGAAGCATTCTTTCCCAAAAAACCTCTTTAATGAAGCTTACATTAGATCAAAGAGGGGCTCAGTTCCACTTAATTGAATTCCAGTCATTTCCAAAAGAGAATGCATGTGTGACAGACATGCACAGTCCAACAACTTAAAGGCCAATACTGCATCTGGAATCTCCAAATCAAATTTCATTAGCCTGTTACAGGCCCTATCAAAATCCATAATATACTCTTCCAAGGACTGAGTATCTTGTCTCCTAATCCTGTCAAACATCATCCACCCTTCATAATTCTCCAGGAACTCAGGAGCTGTAGCTCTTCTTTATTTAGGGCATCTGCTGTCCAATCGGAGTATACTTTGCTTCTTGTCTTATTCCCAATTGGAAGTGACACATCTAATATCATATCTTGCTATTTTTTGGTATTTTGTTGACAAGGGTCCACATTTCCACCCCTACCTTCCATTGCCGATATGGGTCAGCATCTGATAAGACAGGGGACAATAAATCCCACCAGTTTCCTTCTACCTTCTGCCATGGTTGGAGCACTTCTTTAAAAACAAGCACCAAGTTACAATGGCCTTTCCTTTGCTATCAATGTTTTTCCGTAAGGAACTCTTCAAATGCAGACAACAAAAATATAAGAAAGCTTATTCTAATTTATAAATCAAAAAAAGAGTTTAATAAAGAAACTTCTTATTCCAAACTTGGGAGCCTCGCCCTGGGCCAATCCAAACTCTCCACAATTCCAAACAGATTCTTATTTATAGTCAGTCAGCTGGTCATCACATCATCCTGTAATTGGTTCCATGGTTTACTGGGTTTGTTGACCCTTACAGCTTGTTACCATTGGTGACATTACATACAATACGAGATTGTCACCGGTTACATTCTAACATATTTATGTCTCGTAACTGGTAAAAGTTATATTAATTCTTTTTTTGTATATTCTGTCTAAATAAATAATCTTTGATAGAGTGCATCACTAGAATCATATCTGGAGTGAAATATTTTATGCTCACCAATGCCAAAATCAAATATAAATTTAGGGTCTGGGTTAAGTTCACAAAAGAACTCAGAGTTTCTGTACTGAGCCTTCACACTGATTTCTGCCTCCCTGCCTTCTTGAGCTGAGGTGCTATGTTTGCTACTTTCCAATCTGTTGGATAGTTTTTAACTTCCTGAAAATAAGAGCCAAATCAGCTGTGCAATGGATCAGCATTTGCCAAACATTGAAATAATGCAATCTAGAATCACAGAATGATAGAATCCTACACTGCAGAAGGAAGCCGTTCGGCCCATCAAGTCTACACCAATTATAAGAACATAAGAACATAAGAAATAGGAGCAGGAGTAGGCCATCTGGCCCTTCGAGCCTGCCCCGCCATTCAATAAGATCATGGCTGATCTGTCGTGACTCAGCTCCACCTTCCTGCCCTCTCCCCATAACCCTTATTCCCTTCTCTTATCAAAAACCCATCAACCCGTTTCTTAAAAATATTTAGCGAGGCAGCCTCCACCACTTCAACGGGCAGAGAATTCCAGAGATTCACCGCCCTTTGAGTGAAGAAGTTCCTCCTCAACTCTGTTCTAAACTGCCTCCCCTTTATCTTGAGGCTGTGCCCCCTAGTCCTACTGTCTTTTTTGAGCGGGAAGAGTCTCTCCACCTCTATCCTATCCATCCCATTCATCATCTTATACGTCTCAATGAGATCTCCCCTCATTCTTCTAAACTCTAACGAGTACAAGCCCAGTTTATTCAGCCTCTCCTCATAGCTCAATCCCCTCAACTCCGGTATCAGCCGAGTAAACCTCCTCTGCACTCCCTCCAGGGCCAAAATATCCTTGCGCAGGTGCAGCGCCCAAAACTGCACACAGTACTCCAGCTGCGGCCTCACCAATGCCCTATACAGCTGTAGCAAGACCTCCCTACTCCTATATTCAATCCCCCTTGCTATGAAGGCCAGCATCCCATTCGCCTTCCTGACCACCTGCTGCACCTGCAAGCTGGGTTTTTGCGACTCATGCACAAGGACCCCGAGGTCCCTCTGCACCGTCGCCTGCTGCAGTTTTTCGCCCCGTAATAGTCCTTCCTACCATTCCTCCTACCAAAGTGGACCACCTCACACTTGCCAACATTAAATTCCATTTGCCATTTCCTGGCCCATTCGCCCAGCCTATCTAGATCCTTCTGCAGACTCTCCACATCCTCCTCACAATTTGCCTTTCCCCCAATCTTGGTGTCATCAGCAAATTTCGACACCCTGCACTCGGTTCCCTCCTCCAGATCATCTATATAAATGGTAAATAGCTGAGGCCCCAGCACCGATCCCTGGGGCACCCCACTAGTCACCAACCGCCAATCCGAATAGCATCCATTGACCCCCACTCTCTGCCTCCTATTTGACAACCAATCCTCTATCCACGCTAACACCCTACCCCCAACTCCATATCCCCTGACCTTCTGCAATAACCTCTTGTGAGGTACCTTGTTAAACGCCTTCTGAAAATCCAGAAAGACCACATCCACCGGCTCTCCTCTATCCACTGCCCTAGACACATCCTCATAGAACTCCAGTAAATTTGTCAGACACGACTTCCCTTTAATGAAACCGTGTTGCGTCCGCCCTATCAAGCAATTCCCCTCAAGATGCCTCACTATTTCCTCCTTAATGACGGTTTCTAACATTTTACCTACCACAGACGTTAAACTAACCGGCCTATAATTCCCCGCCTTTTGCCTGGCACCCTTCTTAAACAACGGCGTAACATTAGCCGTTTTCCAATCTTCTGGCACTTCCCCGGAATCCAGCGACGTCTGGAAAATATCCACCAAGGCATCCACTATCACCTCCGCCATTTCTTTCAGAACCCTCGGATGCATTCCATTCGGTCCTGGGGACTTGTCCACAATCAGCCCCTCCAGTCTGTCGAGCACCACCTCTCTAGTAACAGTAATGTCATTAAGACCCTCCATTCCTACCACCTTTCCATCGCTAACACCCGGCAAATTATTCACGTCCTCCTCCGTGAAGACAGAAACAAAAAAGTTATTCAAGACCTTAGCCATAACCCCATCCCCTACCACTAGCTCCCCTTTCTCATCCTCTAAAGGACCAACGTTTACCCTAGCCAGCCTCTTCCTTTTTATATATTTATAAAAACTCTTGCTATCCTTTTTTATATTAAGTGCTAGCCCAGCCTCATAGCTTCTCCTACCCTCTATCAATTTCTTTGTCAATCTTTGTTGACATTTAAACCTTTCCCAATCCTCTTCTCGCTCACTGCTCTTAGCTACTCTAAACTCCTCCGCTTTTAATTTAACACTTTCCTTCACCTCCTTCGTTATCCACGGCTTATTACCTCTCCTCCTACTGTCCTTTTTAACCATCGGAATAAATTTCTGCTGAGCACCAAGAAAGATCTCCTTAAAGATCCTCCACTGCTCCTCAGCAGACCTACCTTCCAACGCACTCCCCCAGTCCACATTCGCCAATTCTTCTCTCATCCTACCGTACTCCCCTCTATTCAAACAAAGGACGCGTGTCTGGGAACCCACTTTCTCCTCCTCCATCTGCACCAGAAACTCCACCATACAATGATCACTCTCTCCAAGAGGATCCTTCACCACAAGGTCCCTAATTCTACCCGCCTCATTACATAGCACCAGATCCAAGATAGCTCGCTCCCTCGTCGGCTCCAACACACACTGTTCAAGGAAATTATCCCGGCAGCATTCCAAGAACTCCTCCTCGAGCCCACCTCGTCCAACATGGGTCGACCAATCAATATGCAGATTGAAATCTCCCATAACTACTGCCGTCCCATTCCTGCACGCTGCACTTATTTGCGCGTTAACAGCCCGCCCCACCTCCAGATCATTATTCGGGGGCCTATAGACGACACCCACTAGTGTCTTCCTCCCTTTTCTGTTCCTAATCTCCACCCACAACGATTCCACTTTCTGCTCCTTGGCTCCGATATCATCCCTTGCTACTACCTTGATACTATCCTTAATCAGCAGAGCTACGCCACCCCCTCTTTCCTCCTGCCTATCCTTCCTAAACACTTGATAACCCTGTACATTCAGCTCCCAGTCCCTGTCACCTTGCAGCCACGTCTCTGTAATGGCCACCAGATCGTATCCATTTGTGTCGATCTGCGCCATCAGCTCATCCACTTTATTCCGAATGCTTCGTGCATTCAGATAAAGCGCTTTCATCCCAGCCTTCACCTGGACCCTACTTGCCGTAACGCCACCAATTGGGATATCCTTGGCCTCTTCCCTTACCTGTACCCTATCCTTAACTTTAGACCTCATAGCGTCACCTACCCTCGCACCCTCCCCCCCCCCCTAATTAGTTTAAAGCCCTGTCTACCGTCCTCTTTACTCGATTCGCCAGCACTCTGGTCCCAGCATGATTCAGACCAACCCCATCCTGCCCGAACAGGTCCCACCTACCCCAATACTGGTGCCAATGCCCCATAAATTCAAACCCATTCCTCCCACACCAATCCCTGAGCCACCCATTTACTTCCTTTATCCTATCAACCCTACGCCCGTCTGCCCTCGGTTCAGGCAGTAGCCCAGAGATAACCACCTTGTCGGTTCTACTTTTTAATTCCATTCCCAGCTTCTCATACTCCCTTCCCAGATTCTCAGTCCGCATTTTGCCTACGTCGCCGGCACCCACATGCACTACAACGACCGGGTTCTCACCCTCCCACTCCAGATTCCTCTGCAGCCCAGCTGCGACATCCTGTACCCGAGCACCAGGCAGACAACACACCCTTCTGTGCACTTTGTCATTGTGACAAAGGACAGTGTCAATACCCTTCACCCCACTATCCCCAATCACTACTACGTTCCTTTTCCCCTTCTCTTTGCCTATGTCCTGCTGCATCACTGTACCGTGTGCAGTTTGCTCACCAACCTCTCTTGCCTCGTCCTCTTCCAGACTGGAAGCAAGAACCTCAAACCTGTTATGCAGGTTAAGAGGCTGAGGCCTCCGCTCCTCACCCCCCTTCCTCCAGCATAATCCCACACAGGCCCTATTCCCATAGACCCACATATTTACCCTGCCAATCCCTCTGACGCTAAGGGGCAATTTAGCATGGCCAATCCTCCTAACCCGCACATCTTTGATGAATGTGGAAGGAAACCGGAGCACCTGGAGGAAACGCACGCAGACACATGAGAATGTGCAAACTCCACACAGTGACCCGAGATTGGAATTGAACACAGGTCCCTGGCACTTTGAGGCAGCAGTGCTAACCACTGTGCCACTCACAATCTAGATGCAGTGAATGCCACAAGAACTGCACAGCAGAGAAAAGAGATGACAGCTCCTGATGTACAAAGCATACCATGGCACACTGTAGGAGGCAACTTATTCACACACAGGCGATGTCAGAATGTAACAGGTGACAACTTTGTATTGGGTGTAACGTGACCAATGGAAAAAAGCTGTAAGTGTCAGTAAGCCATGGAACCAATTACAGAATGATGTAATAGATAACTGATCCACTATAAATAAGAACCTGTTTGGAATTGTGGGGCACTTGGAGTGGCCCAGGGTGTGGCCCCAAGTTGGGAATAATGAAGTTTCTTTATTAAATTCTTTATTTGGTATACAAGTTGGCATTAGTTTTGTTATATTTTCATTATATGCATTTAGAGAGTCATAGAGGGCCTTCGGCCCAACTTGTCCATGCTGTCCCTTTTTTCAACCCCTAAGCTAGTTCCAATTGCCCACAATTGGCCCATATCGCTCTATGTCCATCTTACCAATGTAATGATCAAAATAGATTAAAAAGACAAAACTGTACCCACTTCTATTACAAACTCTGACAGCTTGTTCCAGAGACTCACCACCCTCTGTGTGAACAAAATGTCCATCTGGACCCTTTTGCATCTCTCCCCTCTCACCTTAAATTTATGCCCTCTAGTTTTGGGCTCCCCTACCTTTGAGAAAAGAAATTGCCTATCTAGCTGAACTACGCCTGAAATTATTTTATCGACCTCTATAAGACATACCCCTTCCTGATGAGCTCAATGCATCCTACACCTGCTTTCAGCAATGGTCAGTGAGACATGCCATCCACCCCGGAAGCTCAGGATGAACAAATATCTTCGGTCACCAATGCAGATGTGAGAGCAGCTTTCTCGAACATCAAGCCACGGAAAGTGACTGGCCCGGATGGGGTACCTATTCAAGCACTCAGCTTCTGTGCGGATCAGCTGGCGGGGGTATTCACAGACATCTTCAACCTGTCTTCACAACAATCTGAGGTCCCTAACTGCTTCAAGAATCATAGAATCATTGAACCCTACAGTGCAGAAAGAGGCCCTTTGGCCCATCGAGTCTGCACTGAACACAATCCCAGCCAGGCCCTACCCCCATATCCCTACGTATTATAGCCACTAATCCCTCTAACCTACGCATCCCTGGATACTAAGGGGCAATTTCTTAGCATGGCCAATCAACTTAACCCGCACATCTTTGGACTGTGGGAGGAACTCGGAGTACCCAGAGGAAACCCGTGCAGACGTGAGAAGAATGTGCAAACTCCATACAGAAAGTGACCCGAGGCCAGGAGTCAAACCCAGGACCCTGGAGCTGTGAAGCAGCAGTGCTAACCGCTGTGTCACCGTGCCAACCTAAGAAGATGACCATCATCCCAGTATCTAAGAAAAACCAAGCAGCATGCCTTAATGGCAAGTGCCCGGTGGCTCTAACATCCATCATTATGAAGTGCTTCAACAGGCTAGTTATGGCATGAACAATTCCAGCACCCCACACTGCCTGGATGCACTATGGTTTGCCTATCAATAGGTCCACAGCAGATACCATCTTCCTGGATCAGCACTCAATCCTGGAACACCTATCTAACAAGGACACAGTGGCACAGTGGTTAGCACTGCTGCCTCACAGCTCCAGGGACTGGGGTTCGATTCCTGACTTAGGTCACTGTCTGTGTTGGGCTCGCATGTTCTCCCTGTGTCTGTGTGGGTTTCCTTTGGGGGCTGTGATTTCCTCCCATTGTCCAAAGATGTGCAGGTTAGATTGATAGGCCCCTCAGTGTCCTTCGATGTGTAGCTTAGAGGTAATAGCAGGGTAAATTTGTGTGTTAACAGGGATACGGCTTGGATGGGATTGTTGTCAGTGCAGATTCGATGGGCCACATGGAATCATTCTGATCTGTAGGATTTCTATGATTCCATGATACCTATGTTAAACTCCTATTTACTGACTATAGCTCAGCCATTAACACTATTACTTCCACGAAACTCATCTCCAAACTCCATGGCCTGGGCCTCAGCAGCTCCATCTGCAACTGGATCCTGAACTGCTGAACCCACAGATCGCAGTCAGTAAGGATAGGCAACAACACCTCCTCCACGATCATCCTCAACACTGGTGCCCCACAAGGATGTGTCCTCAGCCCCTAACTATACCCCTTATATACCCTATGACTGTGTGGCCAAATTTCCACCCAATTTGATTTTCAAGTTTGCAAATGACGCCACTGTGGTGGGATGGATTTAAACTATGATGAGACAGTGTACAGGAATGAGATTGAGAATCTGGTGAACTTGTGCAGCAATAATAATCTCTCTCAATGTCTACAAAATGAAGGAGATTGTCATCGACTTCAGGAAACGTAAAGGAGAACATGCCCCTGCGTACATCAATGGGGACGAAGTAGAAATGGTCGAGCTTCAACTTTTTAGGTATCCAGATTACCAACCACCTGTTCTGGACACCCCATGCCAACACTATAGTTAAGAATGCCCACCAATGCCCCTATTTTCTCAGAGACGAAGGAAATTTAGCACATCAACTACGACTCTCACCAACTTTTATAGATGCACCATAGAGAGCATTTTTGGTATGGTTCCTGCTCTGCCCAAGACAGCAAGAAACTACAAAGATCATGAATGCAGCCCAATCCATCACGTAAACCAGCCACCCATCCATTGACTCTGTCTACCCTTTCCACTGCCTTGGCAAAGCAACTAGCATAATTAAGGACATTCTTTCTTCCATCCTCTTCCATCAGGAAAAAGATACAAAAGTCTGAAGTCATGGACCAACCGACTCAAGGCAGCTTCTTCCCTGCTGCTGTCAGACTTTTGAATGCACCCACCGTGCATTAAGTTGATCTTTCTCTACACCCTAGCTATGACTGTAACACCACATCTTGCATTCTCTCCTTCCCTTCTCCATGAATGGTATGTTTTGTCTGTATAGCACGCAAGAAACAATACTTTTCACTGTATGTTAATACATGTGACAATAATAAATCAAATCAAATTAAATCAAAGATCACCCCCTAAGCCTCCCACGCTCCAGAGAAAATAAAAATCCCAGATTTTCCAGCCTCTCCTTATAACTCAAACCAAGTCTCAGTTACATCCCGGTAAATCTTTTCTTCACTACTTCTAGTTTAATAATATCCTTTCCACAATAGAGGGATCAGAACTGCACACTATATTCTAAATGTGGCCTTACCAATGTCTTATACAACTTCAACTTATGATCTTTTGTAACTTTTGTATTCAATGTTCTAACAAATGAAACCAAGCAGGCGACTGTGCAGAGGGACCTCAGGGTCCTTGTGCATGAGTCGCAAAAAAACCAGCCTGCAGGTGCAGCAGGTGGTCAGGAAGGCAAATGGGATGCTGGCCTTCATAGCGAGGGGGATTGAATATAAAAGTAGGGACGTCTTGCTGCAGCTGTATAGGGCATTGGTGAGGCCGCAGCTGGAGTACTGTGTGCCGTTTTGGGCGCCGCACCTGCGCAAAGATATTTTGGCCTTGGAGGGAGTGCAGAGGAGGTTTACTAGGCTGATACCGGAGTTGAGGGGGTTGAGCTATGAGGAGAGGCTGAATAAACTGGGCTTGTACTCGTTAGAGTTTAGAAGAATGAGGGGAGATCTCATTGAGTCGTATAAGATGATGAATGGGATGGATAGGATAGAGGTGGAGAGACTCTTCCCGCTCAAAAAAGACAGTAGGACTAGGGGGCACAGCCTCAAGATAAAAGGGGGGCGGTTTAGAACGGAGTTGAGGAGGAACTTCTTCACTCAAAGGGTGGTGAATCTCTGGAATTCTCTGCCCGTTGAAGTGGTGGAGGCTGCCTCGCTAAATATTTTTAAGACGCGGATTGATGGGTTTTTGATAAGAGAGGGGATTAAGGGTTATGGGGAGAAAGCGGGAAAGTGGAACTGAGCAGCAACAGATCAGCCATGATCTTATTGAATGGCGGGGCAGGCTCGAAGGGCTGGATGGCCTACTCCTGCTCCTATTTCTTATGTTCTTATGAACACCTTCTTCACCACTCTGTCCACCTGAGACTTCACTTTCAAGGAGTTATGAACTTGTACTCCTAGATTTGTTTGTTCTTTAACTCTCTTCAACACTCTACCATTAAGTCCTTCCCTGGTTCAACCTACCAAAATGCATGACCTCGCATTTATCTAAGTTAATATTCATTTGCCATTTGTCAGCCCAGTGGCCCAATTGATCAAGAATCTGTTGCAATCCTAGATAACATTCTTCACTGTCCACCATGCCACCAATCTTGGTGTAATTTGCAAACTTACTAACCATGCCTCCTAAATTCGCATACAAATATTCATACAAATGACAAATAACAGTGGACCCGGCACCAATCCCTCAGGCACACCACTGGTCACAGGCCTCCAATTTGAAAACAACACTCTATAACCACACTCTGTCTTCCATCATTAAGCTAATTTTGTATTGACGATTAAAGGGCATCTTAACAAATTCATGAATAGGATGGCAATAGAAGGATATGGAAGAGTAGGGGGTTATAGTTCAGTTGGGCAACATGGTCTGTGTCGGCTCAGAGAGTCAAAGAGCCTGTTCCTGTGCTGTTGTTTTCTTTTTTCTTTGTTAAACAACAACTAAAGATAAAAGTATAAAGCTGTATAATTTAAGCAACAGCTCATGTGGCTGGGTGGTTTCAGGTCAAGATAGTCAGCAAATCAAGTCCCTTGTTAAAATCCGTTGCATTTTGAGCAGGTAACTGCAGAAATATTATGACAAAGTTGGAGATGATGGGGCTGAATGTTACCGGCACATCTGCCCAATCCCACCCGAGGCAAATGGAAAATGCTGTTCTCCGAGCCTTGCCCACCCCTGGAATCATAATGCATGTTCCAGTAAAATGCAGGCCAATGAATGATAAATAACTGTCTTTGACCATAGCTGGCCAAGGAGTGTTACAATCCAGTGATTTAATGGTTGGCATTTTTAAACTGCTCAGAAACATTCAGAAATAACATCATGTGGTCAGCAATGGCCATTTGATTAGTCCAATCATTCGTAAAAATTAAAACAAATTGTAAAGAGACCAGGCTGATTTAGAATGTATATTTCCCATCCTGTCTTCAGCATAAATCCTTTTCCATGTTGGCAGTGTTTTCAATATTTTTACCAATCTTTTCCTCTGCAAACCATCGAACATCTCACCCAATTGGGTAAATGGTTTGACTTCATTGTATTATAAAAAGTGTTCATCGAAAGGGGTTAACTGAACTCTTTCTTCAGTGGCTGTAATTAATGTCAGTCCCCGTAGAACTAAATCTGTCTCTGGAGAGTTTCCCACTCTATTAATATGGGAATTCTCTCCATGTGTAATCCAGAGCTTCAGTGGGAGCATCACCCGCCTCAGTGACAGGAATCCGCAGCTCCGGAGACAGGGAGAGATCAGAATCTGAGGAGACTTGATTGGAATATTCCAACAATGGATCAGAGTCTGAGAACAATCGATTGGAATGTTACATCAATGAGCAGGGATCTATCCTATTGGCTTTATATGATATCTGTGGATTCGCAATTGGACACATTGCAAAATCGGATCCAATTTGGACTGAAGATTATTCAGCACTTTTACTATCCTATCCTGGCTATTGTTGGCATCCCATGTAAGTCTCTCTAACCATCTGTCACTTCTTTAACTGTTTATGTCATTTAGTCTTCCATTTTTGTGCTTTTATTGATCCTGCCAATCTTGTAAAAGGATCAATCCAACATGAAACATTAACTCTGTTTCACTCTGCAGATCTGCTGCAATCCTCCAGTATTTTCTGATGCTATTGTACAAGATACCAGTTAGACCTCAGCTGGAATGTTGTGTAACATTCTGAGCACCATACAATAGGAAGGATGTGAACAAATTAGAGAGGGTGCAGAAGAGAGTTAGAAGAACGGTTCCAGGGTTGAGCATGTTCAGTTATGAAAATAGACTGGAGAGGTTGGGACTGCTCTCCATGGAGAGAAGAAGCTAACAAAAGACAATGTCACAAAACGGTGAGCTTGGCCATGCTAAGTTCACTGGAGAGGCGCTGTGTTGTGATTTCACTGCAGATCCAAGCAGTCGCAACCAGCGATGTTGTTCCACCGGGCTCTGGCTTTATTTCATTGTCTGAAATTATTGCCCAGGAGTGATCCAGGTGAAATTAGGAGGGAGAGAGAAGAGCAAGGGGTGCAGCAGCTGCGGTGATCTTTCGTGTGGGGATGGAGCTGGGTGAGGGGTGGAGGAGATGCTGTATGGACTACAATTAAAACTGCATCAAATAACTCATTTCAAAGTGTTAGCATCTCTCCCTCTGATTGAGATAAATACACAGCTCAAGAGACAGACCTTCCAATCACGTCATTAACATGGTGCAGAGATTTCTGCATTACTTGGGTGGCACTGAGAGTATCTTCTGGGGGCTAAAATTTCCTCCAACAGTCCAAAGATGTGCGGGCTAGGTTGATTGGCCATGCTGAATTGCCCCTTAGTGTCAGGGCGATCATCAGGGTAAGTGTGAAGTGTTACAGGAATAGGTCCTAGGTGGGATTGTGGTTGGTGCAGACTCAATGGGCTGAATGGCCTCCTTCTGTACTGTAGGGATTCTGTGATTTTTTTTTCACTTTGGACTCTCACTGCATCTGGGACAGCAAGTTGTTGTTGTAGCTTGTGGAAAATGAAGGGGTTAAACAGTATCAGATGGTCAATAGCTTCTGGCTTCTGGCCAGAGATTCTGGCACCTGAAACATCATCACTCGGGGTGTTTAGACTCATAGAATCCCCACAGTACAGAAGGAGGACATTCAGCCCATTGAGCCTGCACCGTCAACAATCCCACACTATTCCCATGCCTGCACCGTCAACAATCCCACACTATTCCCATGACTCCACATATTTAGCCTGCTGATCCCCCCCGAAACTCAAGTCAATTTAGCATGGCCTATCCACCTTACCTGCACATCTTTGGAATGATGCAGGAAAGCAGGGCACCCAGACGAAACCCATGCAGACAGTGACCCAAGCCAGGAGTGGAACCCGTGTTCCTGGCCCTCTGAGGCAGCAGTTCTCACCGCTGTGCAACCTTGACGCCCTCGCAATGTAATCATTTCAAAAGAAATGTAATTGTATTCCAGTCCAGAAGGAATATGAAGTAGGGGTGGGTTATAATCAACATTTAGTTGAACAATTTCAATAACATCACATGTGCCATTTAAGCACTCCCATATTCCACCTTATTACAGATTTGTTCTTTCAGTTGTTCTTTCAAGTACATTCATGGAATAAATCAATGGGAGAGCAACACAATTGAGGATTTCAGTTAAACCTCAATGAAACTGCTACCTTTACTTCCAGCCTGATGTTTTATTTTCCTCTCCTACAGTTAACTTAGTGACGATTATGATCCTCTCCCGGGGAAAGTGCGGTCTCTCCAAATCTGTCACTCACTACCTGGTTGCCATGGCAGCAGCTGATCTACTGGTCATTATCGTTGACTTGATATTGAGACACATTTCAATTACTTTTGATGACCAGTTTTATTTCCGGACATCCATACCCATCTGTAATATCCACGCCGTCCTGCTCTATGCAGTTACTGACTGCTCTGTCTATTTCACCGTCACTTTCACCTTTGATCGATTTGTTGCCATTTGCTGCCAGAAGCTGAAAAGGAAATACTGCAGTGAGAAAACGGCAACTGTGGTCCTGGGAACAGTGACTGTGCTGAGCTGCTTAAAGAATATTTTCTGGTATTTTATGTTCCTGCCTCAGTATAGGTTGAGGATCAGTACTTGGTTTTGTGAAATGTCATTCTATGTTCAGGTATCTCAAATTTGGGGACCAATCGAGTTCCTCCATCACATTCTAAATCCAGCAGTCCCATTTGTCCTGATTCTGCTCCTCAACGGATTCACTGTCAGACACGTTATAGTGAGCAGCAGAGTTCGCAAGAGACTACGGACTCACAGCAGTGAAGACAGTCCCAGAGACCCAGAGATTGAGAGTCGCAGGAAATCCATAATTCTACTCTTTGTTATCTCGGGCAATTTCATCATCTTGTGGGCACTGTTAATGTTTTATTTTATATGGTACCGAATGTCAGGTTTGGGATATCAATCTGTTTTTCTCCATCCTTTGATGCTTGAATTGGGTTTCATGCTGCAACTCTTGAGTTGCTGCACCAACACTTGCATTTATGCTGTGACCCAGACTAAGTTCAGAGAGGAGTTGAAGAGTATGCTGAAGTATTCCTTTATTCTAACTCTGAAATCCATTCATTGAGGAACAGAATTGAGTCACTGAGTGATTCCAGAAATTTTACCATGTTATTTCCCATTTCCAGCACGGTGTGTGGGAGGAAAGGGGGAGGGGGATTGTGCAGAGGGACGTTCCCCATTGTGATGATGGAAGAACATGCGGCCATTCCTAATGGGATGGTGAGTTGGACACGTTGAGCAATCTGGTCAGATAGTATTTCCCATGAAAACCTGACATGCTTATAGTTATTGAATTTACTGGACACTTGACACAAACAGATCATCAGAGATGGCAACCGTGGGACCATCCTCACTGGAGCCCAGAATGTCCAGCCACCTTGGAAGCATTCAATGCTGTGGCTGCAAGAGCAAATCAGAGGATGAGAATCCACTGCTTTCCTCCCCATTGTCCACAATTATTAGTGCTGAATTTAGGAGTGTGATGGGCGAATGGGCCAGGAACTGGCAAATGCAATTTAATGTTAGCAAGTGTGAAGTTGTCCACTTTGGTAGGAAGGACTATTACTTACATGGTGAAAAACTGCAGCATGCAACGGTGCAGAGGGACCTCGGGGTCCTTGTGCATGAGTCGCAAAAACCCAGCTTGCAGGTGCAGCAGGTGGTCAGGAAGGCGAATGGGATGCTGGCCTTCATAGTGAGGGGGATTGAATATAAAAGTACGGAGGTCTTGCTGCAGCTGTATAGGGCATTGGTGAGGCTGCAGCTGGAGTACTGTGTGCAGTTTTGGGCGCCGCACCTGCGCAAGGATATTTTGGCCCTGGAGGGAGTGCAGAGGAGGTTTACTAGGCTGATACCAGAGTTGAGGGGATTGAGCTATGAGGAGAGGCTGAATAAACTAGGCTTGTACTCGTTAGAGTTTAGAAGAATGAGGGGTCACCTCATTGAGACATATAAGATGATGAATGGGATGGATAGGATAGAGGTGGAGAGGCTCTTCCCGCTCAGAAAGAACAATAGGACTAGAGGGCATATCCTCAAGATAAGGGGGGGGGGGACAGTTTAGAACGGAGTTGAGGAGGAACTTCTTCACTCAAAGGGTGGTGAATCTCTGGAATTCTCTGCCTGTTGAAGTGGTGAGGACTGCCTCACTAAATATATTTAAGACACGGGTTGATGGGTTTTTGATAGGCAAGGGGATTAGGGTTATGGGGAGAGGGCGGGAAGGTGGAACTGATCCACAACAGATCAGCCATGATCTTATTGAATGGCGGGGCAGGCTCGAAGGACTAGACGGCCTACTCCTGCTCCTATTTCTTATGTTCTTATGATATTCTCTGCTTGCCTGGATGAGTGCAAGTCCAACAGTACTCAAACAATTCAACACCATTCAGCGAAAAGCAGCCCACTGGAGCGTTCCAAATCTGCATCGCCATTCAGTATGATTAATGGTGGATTTTGGGCTTTAACTGCACAGACCACCCTTCCTCCATGTTCCCTGTTTCCAAGAGATCAGTCAATTGAGCCTTCAATGTATTTAATAATGGAGCATCCACAGCCTTCTGGGATAGAGAAGACCAAAGATTTGCAATCCTTTAAGAAGAATAATTTCTTCTCATCTCAATTCTAAATGACCAGCTCCCCATGTTTTATATTCCCCAAGAGAGCAAATGATCTCTCAGCATCCACCCTTTGAAGTCCCTCCTGAATCTGATGTGATTAAATGAGATCATTGATCATTCTTTGAACTCAATAGAAAATGGACACAATTTGTCCAGCCTCCAATCATAAGACAATCCCCTCATCTGAGGCACTAGTTTAATGAACCTTCACTGTTCCTCCTCCATTGGTTTAAATGTCAATACCAAAGCTTCAAAAATATTCCTGATATGCTATTATCAAAACCTTGTACAATTGAAGTAAATCTTCTTTATTCTTGTACACCAATCCCCTGACAATAGAAGTCAATATTCACTTTGCATTCCTCATTACCTGCGCCCCCTGTCTGTTAAATGTTTGCATTCCAGTTCTAAGCAATCCCGAGTCTCTTTGAAAATCAAAACCTACAAGTTTCTCGCTATTTGAAAGAATTGGATTTTCTATAATAACTTCACATTTCCATAGATTATAATCTACCTTGTTGCCCATTTGCTTAATTTGTCTATATCTCTTTGATGTCTCTCTCTCTCTGTGTCCTCCTCGCTGCTTACCTTCCCACTGAGCTTTTCATCACCAGCACACTTAGATACATCTCTCTCTATCCCTTGACCTAAAACATTAATAAACATTGTAAATGGCTGAGGGCCCAGCACTAACCCTTGTGAACCTCCACCAATGACAACATGAAAGAAACACGATTAGTCTGTCAACCAATCTTCTATTCATGCTGATATAATACCTCCAAATCTACACACAATCATCTTGCCTCTTAACCATTTGTGTGGCACTTTGTAACTGCCTTTTATAAATCCAGGTAATTTACATCTATTGATTCCCCATTTTTCCCTTTACCACCCCATCCCCCAACATCTCCTTACTTTTGGTAAATACGGCTATATACCAATATTGCTCTTGCGACCCATTTTAGATCATTGGTTGGTGTATTCTATATTAAACCTTGACTGCTAAGGGTGGCACGATGGCACAGTGGTTAGCAGTACCACCTCACAATGCCTGGGACCGGCCTTCAATTCTGGCCTTGGGTCGCGGTTTGTGTGGACTTTGCCACATTCTCCTTGTGTCTGCATGTGTCCCTCCCGGTGCTCTGTTTTTTCCCATATACCAAAGATGTCTGCTTTAGGTTGACTGGCCATGTTAAATTGCCCCTTAGTATCAGGGGGACCAGCATGGTAAATAAATGTGGTCACAGGGATGGGGCCTGGGTGGGATTGTTGTTGGTGCAGACAGGATGGGCTGAAGGGCCTCTTCTGCACTGTATGATTCTATGATTATATTTATCAATGCTACCTTTTTGGTCACCTTTCGCTGGTTTCTACTACTCTCATATTTTTAGCAATGTTGCAAGCATGTTCTTTCAATCTAATGCCGTCTCTAAACAGTGAGTCATGGATGGATTCCTCTCACGTTTTCTCATGGAATGTACTTCTGGTGGATGTAGTTACTTGTTCCTTTCAGAGTTTCCCTGCTGTTTTTTTTACAGCCATACCTCTCAGTCAATTTAATTAATTTACGCTGTTCACTCGTATCGATGTAACCATCTTTGTTTAGATGGAAAATTGTTCTTTCTAATTGGAATTTGTTAGTTTCCAGATGGACATTGATTTCAATGGTGTCGTGGGGTAAATTCAGATGGCCGGTACTGTCTTTAACTACAGACAATAAAAAACTCATGAGACAGATACCTCTGTATAAAAAACATAATATTTAACAAAAATACAACATGCAATTGCTCAGAGGTCACCAAAAAGGTTAAGCAGCTCTGGGATAGAGTGGCAGAATCTCTCTGGTGAATCTAACATTTACAGTCAAAAACAGATCAATTATAGATCTTCTGATCAATTATTCCTGCCTTACATTACTTTAATATTAATTACACCTAATATGCACACATCAATAAGTCTCTGACATTCACCCCAGCCATTCTATCATCCAGTATAATGATATCTCATTCATCCATTTAATCTGGATGCTGACTCCAAATTTGGCTAAAGTCACTTCCTGGTTGCCTGGTTACCTTGGACGCTTGCTGCAGGGATCAAACTGGATTATCCCCACCGGTTCATTGCCAACCTGCATGAACAGGTGGTCCTGTGTCCAGGCACATCCTTGTCCTGAGTCTAGACAATGAATTGAGCCTATTTATAATGTTCCCTCGCAATTCTGATAAGAATTTCACTAATCATGGGATTCCCAGGCCTTCGGTTTTGAACTCTTCACCTTTACCATCATCCTTTCCTGTAACCTGCTTTCTGCTGAAGTGAGCAATGATTCATACATTTAAAATGTATTTCAAAATCTCAATAAATATGTTGGAAAATCATAAAGATTTGTTCAATTCTCTTACTGCATCCACACGTGTAAATTATTCACCTCATTGGCTCGCTAATTTTGTTTCAAGGACCATTTAGCGCTTTGCTAATAGTCTTGCTAGTGTCTCAATGTATTGTTATGCACCTTATTAACTAATTAGGAACTTCCCATTTCAATCCCCCTCCTGGCCATTGGTTAGCCCAATGCTAAGCCAGTAAATACTTAAATTCTAAAAGTGATTGGATTCTTGATTTCAACGAACATAGATCATAGAACAGTACAGGCCCTTGATGTTATGCCCAGCTTTGTCCAAGATCAAGCTATCCCACTCCCTATCATTCTGGAGCGCTCCATGTGCCTATCCAATAACCGCTTGAAAGTTCCTAAAGTGTCTGACTCCACTATCACAGCAGGCAATCCATTCCACACCCCAACCACTCTTTCAGTGAAGAACTTACCTCGGACATCCCTTCTATATTTCCCACCATGAACCTTATAGTTATGCCCCCTTGTAATAGCTATATCCACCCGAGGAAATAGTCTCTGCACGTCCACTCTATCTATCATCATCTTATGAACCTCTATTAAGTTGCCTCTCATCCTCCTCCGCCCCAAAAGAAAAAAGCCCCATTTCCCTCAACCTTTCCTCATAAGACCTATCCTCCAAACCAGGCAACATCCTGGTAAATCTCCTCTTCACTCTCTCCAAAGCTTCCACATCCTTCTTATAGTGAGGTGACCAGATCTGCACACAATATTCCAAATGTGGTCCCACCAAAGTCCTGTATATTTGCAGCATAACCCCACGGCTCTTAAACTCAAATCCCCATTAATAAACGCTAACACACTATAATAATGATAACTCCATCTGCCACTTTTCTGCCCAGCTCTGCATCCTAATAATTCTCTTTGCAGTCTACAACAGCCCTCCACCTCATCCACTACTCCACCAATCTTGGTGATATCAGTAAATTTACTGACCCATCCTTCAGCCCCCTCTTCCAAGTCATTGATAAAAATCACAAATAGCAGAGAACCCAGCACTGATCCCTGTGATACATCGCTGGTAACTGGTCTCCAGTCTGAAAATTTTCCATCCACCTTCACCCTCTGTCTTCCGCGAGTCAGACAGTTACTTATCCAATCGGCCAATTTCCCTCTATCCCACACCTCCTTACTTTCTTCATGAGTCTACCATGGGGAACCTTATCAAATGCCTTTCTAAATTCCATGTATACGCTATCAATTGCTCTACCTTCATCTATACACTTAGTTACCTCCTCAAAAAATTCAATCAAATTTGTCACGCAAGACTTACCATTCACAAATCCATGCTGACTATCCCGGATTAAGCTGCATCTTTCCAAATGGTCAGTAATCCTATCCCTCAGGACCTTTTCCACTAACTTACCAACCAGCGAGGTAGGACTAACCGGCCTATAATTACCAGGGTCATTCCTATTTCCTTTCTTGAAGACAGGAACAACATTTGCCACTCTCCAGTCCTCTGGCACTATCCCCATGAACGGTGAGGACCCAAAGATCAAAGCCAAATGTTCTTCAATCTCATCTCTTGCCTCCCAAAGAATCCTAAGTTATATCCCATCTGGCCCAGGGGACTTATCAACCCTCAGGTTTTTCAAAATTGCTAACACATCTTCTTTCAGAACATCTACCTCTTTTAGCCTATCAGCCTGTATCACACTCTCATCCTTAAAAACATGGCCGCCCTCCTTGGTAAACACTGGAGAAAAGTATTCATTCATCACCTCTCCTATCTCTTCTGGTTCCATGCACAAGTTCCCACTACTATCCTTGACCAGCCCTAACCTCATCCTGGTCATTCTTTTATTTCTCACATAAGAGTATCTGACCCATCAAGGACATCTCATGCCCTCTCCTTGCTCTCCTTAGGCCTCTTTTTAGCTCATACCTTGCTACCTTGTAACCCTCAAGCAACCCAACTGAACCTTGTTTTCTCATCCTTATATACGCTTCTTTTTCCCTCCTGACAAGACATTCATCCTCTTTTGTGAACCATGGTTCCTCACTCGGCCATTTCCTCCCTGCCTGACTGGGACATACCTATCAAGGGTACACAGTATTTGTTCCTTGAACAAGCTCCACTTTTCATTTGTGCCTTTCCCTGACAGTTTCTGTTCCCACATCATGCTCCCTAATTCTTGCCTAATCACATCAGAATGACCTCTCCCCCAATTATAAACCTTGACCTGCCGTATGGCCCTATCCCTCTCCACTCCAATATTGAAAAACACCGAATTGTGGTCACTATCTCCAATGTACTCTCCTGCAAACAAATCTAACACTTGGCCCAGTTCATTACCCAGTACCAAGTCCAATGTGGCCCCACCTCTTGTCAGCCTATCCACATAGTGTGTCAGGAAACCCTCCTGCACACACTGTACAAAAACTGCCCCATCTGAACTATTCAACCTATAAAGGTTCCAATCAATATTTGGAAAGTTAAAGTCACCCATGATAACTACCCTATGACCTCCACACCTTATCCATAATCTGCTTTGCAATTTCCTCCTCCGCATCTCTGTTACTATTTGGTGGCCTATAGAAAACTCCTAACAACATGACCAATCCTTTCCTATTTCTAACTTCAGCCCATATTACCTCAGTAGGCATATCCTCTTCAAACTGCCTTTCAGCAGTTTGAAGAGGATATGCTGGATCAACTATCCTGGATTAACAATGCTACTCTTCCACCTCTTTTACCACCTTCCCTACTCTTACAGAAATCCTATACCCCAGAACTTCCAACAACCATTCCTGTCCCTGTTCTAACCATGTCTCTGTAATGGCCCTAACACTGTAGTCCCAAGTGCCAATTCATGCTCCAAGTTCACCTACCTTATTCCGGATGCTCCTTGCAATGAAGTAGATATTTCTTCCTTCTTAACCTGGGTGTCATCACCAATAACATATTGAATGTATATAATTGTGTATAAATCATAATCCCACTAATACTTAAAAATCATAAAGAAAACTTAATATCGTCTCACATAGGTCATCAAATAGCTGTCTGGCAATACATATTCTTATCAACCAGCGGAGCACTTAGTCACAGGGACATCTCCTTGTCCTCTTGGGTCGATGCCACAGCTGCTGTCCTCATCAGTGACTTTGTTGCCAAAGAACAGCAAAATTTGAACTCATGCACAATTATAATGATCATTGGAATGAAAATGGAGTAAAATACTATCCCTTGCACGATTCTGTGCCAAGTGACCTCATCCAGTCAGTTCTGCAGCTCCTCAGAGAAGAAGATGTTGGTTCTTTAAGTTTCTCGAAGTCCTTCTGAATGTGTGCAGCCAAATTAATTATGTTCTCTGAAGTGTCTGGTAAGTATGTGCGATATTTTGATCCAATTAAAGCACATCTTCCACCCTTAGCTGCCAATATGAAGTCTAATGCCCACATGTTTTGTCGCACAACTGTCTGCATGGCAACCATCTCATTACTGATCTCCAATAAGTCCCATTGAGTGTTAGGTAAGTGTGCTTCCCCCTGAAGCAATATCAAATAATGCAAGATTGATTACTACTGGGTGGATCCAGACCAATTTGGTTGGTTATATCTCTCGAGTGTTGACATTTGTTCATGCCCAAATCTCTTCCAGCGCCTCTTCTATTCTCAATGCACAATATATCTTGCAGTTTCCGTTCTTCTTCATTTAAAGTGAGGCTGGATGTGGGACTGGATGTATTAAAAATAGGTGAATACCTCTTCATGTTACCTGGCCCACCTGTACAGGATCGATTTCTATAAAAATCTACTCTATCACAAGCCCTAGGAAAACCTACTGCTGTTCCTCATGATCCAAAAAGACTGAATAAGCCGATCCCACACAATTAAATCTGCCCATGATAAAGCTACTAGGTGTAAAGGAATCTGGGAGCACATCCAACATTTAGATATATGAGCAGTTTTAGCATAGTGTATGCCATATACAGATAAGTATTAGTATGCAGTTCTTGATGGACTGTCAGTATAAAACATAACAAACTCAACAGTAAAAGAACAGGAAAGTTTAAAAGCCTTTCAATAATTCTTAACTGATCATATTAATATTCTCTTTGTAAATTTCCCAGCTGCTTGTTAATATTAAAAAAGATAAACATGCATTTACAGAACCGCGCTATAGGGCAGTGTTGTACCATTTTATGTCTGAGTGCTGAGTGGACTTGAAACTGGGAGAGTTTCAGATCCAACTTTGGGCTTGTTTTTAGGCCCCCCCCCCCCCCCCTTACATACTCTGCCTGCAAAATTTTGAGCGAGTCTGATTCATGCTGCAGAAGTCCGTGGGTGGGGATTAACTCGCCCAAAACCCTGCAGCTCCAATCGAAGCCTCCTACTGCACATGCGCAAAATGAAATAATGGTGTTCCTCTCCCACATCCCTCCTGGCGGACCAGCACAGATCTCTGTGATACACCACTGGCCTCGAGTCACTAAAACAGCAGTCTGTCATCACCCTTTGTTTCCTACCACTAAGCCAATTATGAATCCATCTCGTCAGGTCACCCTGTATCCCATGTGCATTAGCCTTCTTAATAAGTCTCCCACATGGGATTTTGTCAAAGGCTTTGCTGAACTCCATGTAAACTACATCAACCGCACTACCCTCATCCACATACTTGGTTACCTGCTCAAAAAGTTTAATCAAATTTGTTAGGCATGACCTCCCTCTGACAAAACCATGCTGACCATCCCTGATCAAACCATGTCTCTTCAAAAGAAGATAGATCCTCTCCTTCAGAATCATCTCCAGGAGTTTCTCAACATGAGATTCACCGTCTGTAGTTCCCTGACTTGTCTCTACAACTTTCTTCAATAGTGGCACTACATTAGCTGTTCTCCAGTCCTCTTGGGTGTGGAGATGCCAGCATTGGACTGAGGTAAGCATAGTAAGAAATCTCACAACATCAGGTTAAAGTCCAACAGGTTTAGTTGGTAGCACAGCTTTCAGAGTGTCACTCCTTCTTCAGTACTCACCTAAAGAAGTGACACTCTAAAAGCTTGTGCTAACAATAAAGCTGTTGGACTTTAACCTGGTACTGTGAGACGACTTACTGTACCCCTTTGGTGGTCAGGGAGGAATTAAAAATTTTAGTCAGAGCCTCTATTTCCTCCCTTGCTTCCCACTATAGCCTTGGATACAATTCATTTGGACCTGGCAATCTGTCCACCTTGGTTTTGTGAAGTGTCATTCCATGTTCAGTTATCTTGCGTATGGGGGGCAACTGAGTTCCTCCATTACATTCTAAACCCAGCAGTGCCACTTATCCTGATTCTACTGCTCAATGTCTTTACTGTCAGGCATATTTTAGTGAGCAACAGAGCCCGCAGGAGACTCCGGACTCACAGCAGTGGAGACAGTCCCGGAGATCCAGAGATGGAGAGTGGCAGGAAATCCATCATTTTACTCTTTATCATCTCAGGCAATTTCATCACCTTATAGGCACTGTTAATGTTTTACTTTATATGGTACCGAATGTTCAGTTTGGGATATTGATCTATAATTCTCCATAATTCTTTGGTCCAATTGGGTTTTATGCTGCAGCTTCTGAGTTGCTGCACCAATACTTGCATTTATGCTGTGACCTAGACAAAATTCAGAGAGCAGTTGAAGTATGTGCTGAAATATCCCTTCATACCAATTCTTAAATCCATTCACTGAGTGTAGTACGGAGTCCTTCAGAATATAAATCATTTTCCAATGTTATTTCCAACTTTCAATGGGGGAGAAGGGAGTTCATTCCCCTTTGTGATAATAGAGCAGCATGGGTTGTTCCCATTGGGATGGTCAGGGTGATGGTCTGTTGGGCACCACTTCCCAAATGACAACCACTGTAGCAAAAACAGCAGCAGCATGTTCAGAGAGGGTGTGGGAGGCTTAAGACTGCACATTTCCTATACCCTTCACTTAATCATCCTCCTCCCTTAATTATAACCCTCAAAAGGAAATTGCTACTCCTCTGTCCCTCCCTCACAACTTTGCCTCTTATAAGTTCTGCAAAATCCTTGGTCAAACAAAGGACATTGTGGGCGTTTAGCATCACTGGAAATTGCCAGAATTTCTTCTCTCTCAATCACACAGATAACTCTGTAACATTCCCACAGAACAATACTGCCTGCATGTGTACCCATCATTAAATATCCCACCTCACTGTACTCACTGACGTCCCACCTCTTTTCACACCAATTGCAAAATCGTCATTGTCATTTGCAGATTCTTCTTGGGCCTTACTCAATTCTACCTCTCTGGGCTTCTCACGTCATTTACTCTTCTGATTTTGACTTCACCTAGACCCGACACTGGTGATGTAGCTCAATGGCAGACCGTGTGCTTTGGCAGCATGCGGACCCGGGTTCAAATCCCAGCATTCCCACCCCAATTTTGGGCAGCACAGTGGCATAGTGGTTAGCACTGCAGCCTCACAGCACCAGGGGCCCAGGTTCACTGTCTGTGTGGAGTTCGCACATCCTCCCCATGTCTGAGTGGGTTTCTTCCGGGTGCTCCGGTTTCATCCCACAGTCCAAAGATGTGCGGGTTAGGTTGATTGGCCATGCTAAATTGACCCTAGTGTCAGAGGGACTGGCTGGGTAAATCTGTGGGGTTGCGGGAGTAGGGCATGGGTGGGATTGTGGTCGGTGCAGACTTGACGGGCCGAATGGCCTCCTTCTGTACTGTAGGATTTCTACGATTTTCTATGACGGCCCTGGTTCTCCAGCTAGGTCCATTTTAACACTTACACTGTGGAAGTTTCAAGCTGGGGAGAATTTAGCCGCAGGTAACATCTATGGGTCTAGCACTCCTGACAGCCAGGTTAATGCGCTGTGAAAATCAGTTTGAATCCCACCATGGCAGCTGGTGGAATGTAAATTCATATAATAAACCTGGAAAATAAAGCCAGTTTCAATAACCATGACCATGAAAACATTATCGATTGTTGCAAAGATATTTGGTTCGTAATACACTTTCTATAAGAAAATCTGCCATCTGTTCCTGGTTTGCCATGGGATGGTGTATATGTGATTCCACAACATGAAAGATGTCTCTTATTTGTTTATTGAAATCCTAGAACTCCGACAGTGCAGAAGGAGGCCATTTGGCTTATCGGGTCTGCATCAATTCTCCAACAAAGCATCTCCATCAAAGCACCGAGGCCCTATCCCAGGTATTTACCCCATTAATCCCTGTAATCTACATATCTTAGTCAGAAGTCTCACAATTCCAGGTTAAAATCCAACAGGTTTATTTGGTAGCACGAGCTTTCGGATCATTGCTCTTTCATCAGGTGAAGGAACAGTGCTCCGAAAGCTCATTCTATCAAATAAACCTATTAGACTTTAACCTGGTGTTGTGAGACTTGTTATTGTGCCCACCCCACTCCAACGCCGACACCTCCACATCATACCTTCATATCTTGGAGTACAAAGAGGCAATTTATTCCTGAACTCATGAACTTATTTCACAAGCAACATATGCCTGGCCAATAAGTCCAATTCCCATGTAAAAATGAACAAAAATATTCAGCTGCTGTTTTTTGCTTTTGAATTTTCCCCAGTATTTACATCTCTGATTGTGAGTTTTAATACTGGAGCAAGAGATTTGAAAGGCGACAATGACGGCGATCTTACCAAAATAAGTCGAAGTCCAGGACTATAGTGGGGGTCTTTTAAAAGGTGGCTGATTTCTAAAAAACTTATTCTATTTGAAAAGCTCCGCAAAAGACAAAGTCTTTGTTCAAAAGGTGCAGCCAATATATATTTTAAACACAAAAATCATACAAGACAGACAAGACATTAACATACGGCTGTTGGAGGCCTTCAGAGGGTCAAACAGCTCAGGTTCAGTGCTGTCAAACTACTCCAAAGATCTGAGACACTTAGCCAAAATACAGAACAATTACACCTTTTGTTATCTAAAATGTACCTCCTCACTAGCTTAGATTCAGTTTTATTTAGTGTTCACATGTCAGTCCAGTTTTTGACATGGAATTTTATCAGCACGTCCACCCAAGATTTGTATGATCCCACCCGAGGCCAACAGAGAATGCCGTTCTCTGAGTCTTGCCAGTGCCTGGAATCGGGGCGGATTGCCAGTAAATCTCAGTTAATTACAGATGCCACTCAATATAATGATATTCCATTTGTCCCTTTAATTCTGGACATCTTCCCACTTTGGTTGAAACCGCTTTGTGGTTGCTATATTGTTAAGGATGCTTCCATAGCTGAACCTTTCCCACAGGAACATCGCCAAGACAGAGAGATATGTCTCTTCCTGGGCCCTAGAAAGACACTTTCTCATGTCTGGACAATTATGCCACAATGTATGTCCTGAGACTTGAAACATTTAATGCTTATTTCTGCTGACTAATGGATTCCCAGCTCTGAACTTCTGACCTCATCATTACTTTCTGCTGCATCCGTACTTTTTACTGAGACGAACAATACATTTTACAGATTAAAATATATTTAATTCTTCAATATGTATTTTAAAATTAAAATCACTTCATTTTAATACTATTACATTCACATATGAGCAAACTGTTAACATTAACTCGTTAGAAAGAACCATCTAACCTCCCCTAGCTATTATATTGTAAAGAGTACATCTGTCTGTGAATCCAAATCGCTGATTTAAAATTCCCTTCCACAAGAATGGGCGTGAAAATGGGGGACTTTCGGCATTGAGGCAGCAGTGTTAACCACTGTACCATTGTGGGTAGGAATAAGGAATGCCCATGGGAGGCATAAAGTGAGCAAAATGATTTGGTCGAGTGTGCAGCTACTGGGCTGCATCTTCTATGCAAATGTCTCTAACCTGAGTATTAATGGTCACCTGTTCTATCCTAATATCACAGGAAAAGAAGAGTTTTTTTTTCTGAAGCAGTCCAGCACTTATTTTATTAATTTGCTGATGTTATTAGTTACTGCCCTCGGACCGTTCTCCATCATGTTTGTTTCTCCTCACAGAGGCACATGTTTCTGAAGGCAATCACCCAACAATGAACAAAAAACATTCGTGACCACTGGGATCAGATATCCCATCCCCAAGTTAGTGAACCCGCGTTCAGAACAATCAACAGTAATATAGGACAACTGTGCTCTGTTTGGTGACTGTAGTAGCATGGCCCCTTTCATTGGGCAATCTCTAACTGGCCACATAGAACCATCAAAAATTACAGCTCAGAAACAGGCTTTTTGGCCCTTCTTGTTTGTGCCGAACTGTTCTTTTGCCTAGTCCCACTAACCTGCACTTATAGAACCATAGAAAATTATGAAACATGATCGGGCCAGACCCTATGGACAGACAGTGTGGGAAGTCAAGCTAATCGGGTACAAGGACATCCATCCAGGGTCAGGGAGCAAAAGACACATACTGCAGTTCTGTTTGTACGTACATAAATGTTGACAATAATCAGTTTGTAACTTAAATCCACAATGAGTAACCTTCAAAGTTATTACAGTGACAAATCAGTATGATTTGACACAAACTGATCACACCACTAATACCTTCTATCAGATCTTTGCCTGCATTGAGGTCCATTTCAACAGTATGCAATACACCACTAACAGAAATAACATGACACTGCAGTGAGCTACAAACAGAGGCTCATAGAAAAACATTAGAATTGAATGAAGTATCATCGATCAACTGTCTATATAATAGTGGCAACTAAAGCAACATATGACTCCATCAATTACAGAGCAAAACAGAAAACAACTCACACAGACAGCTACAACAATTTCATCGATTCTCACTTATCATGAACACCAACAAAGGCAAGTATGGTATAGTAAATTTTTCTGACAAGATAAAATGTTTCCATCCCTTTCCCTTTGGAAGTGCTATGTTTCTTGATGTTGCAGGATCTGGATCAGCACCATCTCCAGAAGCTTTATCAAATTCACAGTGTGAACTCCTGTGGGGAGATTGAGGTTATAACATCTTTCAACATGCTTTTTTAATATGAATAACAGACTGATTTAAATCCCTGTGTATTATTTAGTTTCCATACTGAATTGGAACTCCCCAAAGATTGGACTGGTGTAATCACTACAGTGAGCTCATGTAAATTAAAATCCATATTTCCCCAGTATTGAGGGTGTATTTTCAAACCCAGTGGATGCTGAGAGGATGCATCCCTGGGTGCCAAGGATGAGAATGAGGGGAACATACCATTTAAAAATTAGGGATCTCCCATTTCAGACGGAGAGGAGGGTTGCGAATCTTTGGAAGTCTATTCCCCAGAGTGGCAGAGGACACATCATTGATTATTGCCAAGGCACAGGGAGACAGATTTTTGGCTAACAACTGTGACAACAACCATCAGCCGAGGCAGAAAATGGACCTGAAGCCAGAAACAGGTCAGACATGAATTTATTGAATGATGGAGCAAGCTCAAGAATTTGGGGGGTCCACTCCTCCTGCTAATTCATATGTTAGTCCCATCAAGGTTTTTATTTGCCACATCCTCAGACATACTGGATGGTCTCCGCCAGGGCCGTACGGCGCACTGGGATGGTCTCCGCCAGGGCCGTACGGCGCGCTGGGATGGTCTCCGCCAGGGCCGTACGGCGCGCTGGGGTGGTCTCCGCCAGGGCCGTACGGCGCGCTGGGGTGGTCTCCGCCAGGGCCGTACGGCGCACTGGGATGGTCTCCGCCAGGGCCGTACGGCGCGCTGGGATGGTCTCCGCCAGGGCCGTACGGCGCGCTGGGGTGGTCTCCGCCAGGGCCGTACGGCGCGCTGGGGTGGTCTCCGCCAGGGCCGTACGGCGCGC
Source organism: Prionace glauca (assembly GCA_037974335.1). NCBI lineage: Eukaryota > Metazoa > Chordata > Chondrichthyes > Carcharhiniformes > Carcharhinidae > Prionace > Prionace glauca. Next base: position 88,141,059 of record CM075733.1, on the reverse strand, counting down.
TGGGGTGGTCTCCGCCAGGGCCGTACGGCGCGCTGGGATGGTCTCCGCCAGGGCCGTACGGCGCGCTGGGATGGTCTCCGCCAGGGCCGTACGGCGCGCTGGGGTGGTCTCCGCCAGGGCCGTACGGCGCGCTGGGATGGTCTCCGCCAGGGCCGTACGGCGCGCTGGGATGGTCTCCGCCAGGGCCGTACGGCGCGCTGGGATGGTCTCCGCCAGGGCCGTACGGCGCACTGGGATGGTCTCCGCCAGGGCCGTACGGCGCACTGGGATGGTCTCCGCCAGAGCTGCTGTGAAGCACAGTGCTTATCTAATGCCCTGATGAAAGCCTTGATGCAGCCGGCCTCCACTACACATCCAGAGAGCATTCCAGGACCTTGCCGCTTGCTGAATGAAAATGTTTTCTTCTTATATCACATTTGCTTCTTTTGCAAATCACTTTAAATCTGTGCTCTCTAACTCTTGATCCATTTATAAGCAGGAACAGTTTCTCCCGGTTTACTCTGTCCAGCCCCCTCATGATTTTGAATATTTCCATCAAATCTGCCCTTAGTCACCTTTTCTCCAAGGAGAGCAGTCCCAACCTCTCCAATCTATTCTCATAACTGAAGTTTCTCATCCTTACGACCATTACTATAAATTTCTTCTGTGCTCTCTTCAGCACGTTCACATCCTTTCTATAGTGTGGTGCCTAGACTGCACATAATATTCCAGCTAAAGTCTAATTAGTGTTTGTATAAGTTCAACATAACCCTTTTGCTCTTCTGCTCTATGGTCCCCTTCACAAAGCTCCGAATAATATATGCTTTTGTGGCCTGATGGGTATTTACAAAGGCATCAACAAAGTGAAGACACCAGAAAGTCTGATGGTTAAAAGGGCTAATTCTATGTCAAGCTAAGGACTGTGATAGCGGAAAAGAACAGGATACACAGCCATGGAACACACACAGGAATTGATTAGACAGTGGCTTTTGCTATGCCTTGAATGGACAGTGATTGAACACAGAACCTTGTGTGTCGTGCTCCTGAGAGAATTACAACCTCCTGACAGGGGCATGACTCTTCAATATCTGTGACCAGAATGACACTGATTGTTTAGTGCCTGTCCTTTGAGCATGTGACTGGAAGCATGATCAGTGCTAGCAAGATCTACATAAGAAGAGGAGACCTGGATAAATCAGCAGAAGTAATCTGGAATTAATCACTGTAGAAGGAACAGCAAGACCCCAAATCTGGGTCACAGAGACATCAGAACAAAACCCATTGGCAGGCAATCTGATCAGTTCACTTCACCATGAGTAATATCTCTAAGTCTAAGTCAAGGATCTGGATATTTTGTGAAGTTTTGATACCTTTTGAATACTTGTGAGCATAAGGGAGTAAGTCAAGGTTAGTTACTTAATGTGTAATTAAGTAAGTCAAGGTTAGATACTCTGTGTATAATGAAAGTTGAAGCCTGGTATAATTTGGTACAGTGCAATGAAGGACTTCTTGCACAATAGTTTGAGAGTTTGGAGTGCTTTTGTTCATGGCATCAGATGACCAGTTTTCAAGGATAACACTTTTTTTTTTAAAACATCTCTATTCACCTATCCTGACATCTGCAATGATCTCTGCAAATATATATCCAGGTACCATTGCTCCTGCGCCCTGTTTAACATTAGGTTCCACGGTCATCATTCAACTTTAAATCCAGATTTTTATTAAATTCAAATTGTACCATCTGCCATGGGAGGATTTGAACCCAGACCTCCATAAGCATTAACTTGTCTCTCTGGATTATAGTTGAGTGAAAATGCCATTGGACCACCACTTCCTATTTTTGCTGGAAAAATACTGCTTTTGATGTACGTTATTTTTATAGGTGTACATCATTTTTATGAAACACAAAATTTATGATTAATGTTGATAATTGATAATCATGCTTGGCTAATCTATTTAATTCTTTGAGGATGTAACTAATAAAGTTGACCAAGGAGAATCAGTAGATGTAGTTTAGTTAAACTTCCAGAAGGCTTTCTAAAAGGTCTCACATAACAGACCACTATGTAAAATTAAAGCACATGGGATTGCAGGTTAGGTCTTGAGATGGATAGAAAGGAGGTTAGCAGATAGGAAGCAAATTGTTGGCATAAATGGATCCTTTTCTGATTAGCAGGCAGTGACTAGTGGGGTACAGCAGGAATTTGTGCTAGGACCCCAACTGTTCACATTGTATATTGATTCAGAAGAGGGAACTTAAATGTATTATCTCCAAATCTGCACATGATACAAAGTTGAGTGGGAGGGTGCTCTGTGAGGAGGATGCAAAAATGCTTCAGTGCGATTTTGACAGGAGGAGTGAACAGGCATCTGCATGACAGATGCAGTATAATATGGATAAATTTGAGGTTATCCACTTTGGTAGGCATAATAGGAAGGCAGATTATTACTTGAATGCATGTTAATAGAGAGAGGTGGATATCCAGCGAGATTTTGGTGTCCTTATGCTTCAGTCACTGAAAGTAAGTATGCAAGTACGGCAAGCAGTAAAGACAAATGGCATGTAGGCCTTCATAGCGAGAGGATTTGAATATAGGGATAGGGATGTTTTACTGCAATTGTACAGGGTGTTGGTGAGGCCACACCTGGAGTATTGTGTGCAGTTTGGTGTCTTTATCTGAGGAAGGATATCTTTGCTGTAGAGGGAGTAGAGTGAAGGTTTACCAGACTGATTCCTGGGGTGGCAGGTATGTCTTATGAGATAAGAATAAGTCGATTAAGATTATATTCACTGGAGTTGAAGAGCGAGAGGAGAATCTCATGTAAACTTTAAAAATTCTAAGAGTTAGACAGGATAGATTCAGAAAGAGTGTTCTTGATGGTGGGGGAGTCCAGAACTCGGGGATAATAAGAGATAAACCTTTTAGAACTGAAGTGAAATTTCTTCATCCGAAGAGTGGTGAATGTATGGAATTCACTACCACAGAAAGTAGTTGAGGTCAAAAAATTGTGTGATTTCAAGAAGAAATTTGATATAGCTCTTAGGGCTAAAATGATCAAGGGATATGGGAGGAGAAAGGGAGATCAGAGAATTGAGTTTGATGATCATAATGAATGGCAGTGGAGCAGGCTCGATGGGCCAAATGGCCTACTCCTGTTTCTAGTTTCTATGTTTCCATATTGTGATATTGATAAATGTTTTCTGGGTGTGTCAGTCTGCTGGTTATAAATAAATATGTCACCATTCATTTCATTCTATGTGTCTTACGTGGAAATGTTTTTAGATGTAGTCAAAAATTAGTGAAGAAATAAAGGGACAAAATATTTTTTGAAATGAAGAGATTTTCTGCAGAAAGAATGAATGGAGGATGCATGAATTAGATTTATAACCAGCAGAGACATTAAATAAAGTATTTCCAACAAAACAAACCAAACATATAGTATAAAGGAGTGCAAGTTGCTTTGAGAGCTGTTGGCATGATTTGATGGTGGTGTCTTTTCGGTGTGTGTTCCAGCTGCTCTTTTACTTTCAGTTTTGTACTCTGCAATGCAGAGAGAGCAGCTCCTCAATAAAGCCAGTTATGTTGCTGTTTGAATCTGTGCGTACAGACCACAGCTTTTCTTTCTGTGTAAAAGCAGTAACTCCTAATATAGTTAGGATATTATAATATTGGGCCCTATTTTACCATTTTGATTCTAAGTGTTGGGTGGACATGAAACTGGGAGCATTTCAGACAAGCCTCTTTCAACAAGTCTCTGTAATAGCAACATCATAGTTCCCGGTATTATTCCAAGCTCTAAGTTCATCTGTCTTACCTGTTATACTTCTCACATTGAAACAAATGCACTTCAGATCACCAGTCCCACTTTGTTCAACAACTACTCCCTGTTTGCTCCTCTTCTTAATCTTACTGGGCTTAGTCTGGAGCTCTCCCTCAGTTTTTTTTCTCCTGCCGACCGACGGCTCTGGTTCCCACCCCCATCATACTAGTTTTCCTTCCCCTCTCTTTTCTGCACACATTATAACTTTGAAAATTAAATTCCAGTCCTCACCATTTTAAAAGGCACATTGCCATTATCAATATACTTCAGAGTCCCACACAGGGAGCGGCACAGTGGTTAGAAATGCTGCCTCACAGCGCCAAGGACCCAGGTTCAATTCCCGGCTGGAGTCATTATGCAGACTCTACACAGGCATTCTCCCCATGTCTGCATGGGATGCTCTGGTTTCCTCCCACAGTCCAAAGACTTGCTGGTTAGATGCATTGACCATGCTAAATTCTCCCTCAGTGTAACCAAACAGATGCTGCAGAGGGGCAACTAGGGAATTTTCACAGTAACTTCATTGCAGTTAATGTAAGCCTACTTCTGACACTAATAAACTAAAAAAAAAATTGTTAGTAGTTCAATCTATGCTTTGTATCCTGCCATTGTACTCCTCGTACAAAGTCCTATCCAACATGGTACTATTTCCTTCTTCAGCACTGTCACTTTATGTACCTCATTCCTTTTTCTATTTCTAGCTGCTAGTGCCCATTCACTTCCCAATTTAACTTAGATCCTCCCAACCATGCAAGTTAATCCCTGAACAAGGACATTACCCTGGTCCTGTTGAGGTGCAATACGTCCCTTTTGAATAGATGGCTGTGTCCCAGAATTGTCCCATTGTCCCAACAGTCTGAGGCCCTCCTTTCTGTATTATATCCAGCCATGCATTGATGATTTTCCCAATGTTTTGATTTGCACTCACTTGGCACTAGGCCTCACCTAGAGATCGTTATCCTTAAGGCTGATTTCAAACAACCGGAGGTATCTCCCTGTACATGTGCACACCACCACCACCCTCCCCCACCCCCTCAAAAAAGATGCAGATGTGCCCTGATCTTTCTACATGTTGCAAGAATTGCAAGCAACATATCACAGCTGCCAGCTAATGAACAGGGAACGCTGGTCATGGGATCCACTTCCTCATCTTCGTCTCTCAGCTGTCTGTAGCAAGGTGTATATTTTAGAGGGAGTGGTTTGAAAAACATGTAGACTGAATGGTCTCAGCATAGAGGGAACCACACTGCACTGTGAAAACAGTGGACTCGGCTGAAAAAAGTGTTTGAGATCGAAGATGGTGAGGAGGGAGGTGGTGGCAGGGCAAGAGTTATATCTGTGTCTGCATGGGAAGGTTCTATGAAAGGGGCAACTAGAAAGGACACCAGAGAGGACCAACCCATTGAAATGCTGAAAGGTGAGGCTAAGAGAATACCAGTTTGGTGGCAATCAGCACCACTTGGTAGAAGCAGGTGTTGAATGATTGGTTAAGTTGAGGCTGGTGGATTGGAAGATGAGTGTGGAAGTTAAAATACTCAAATTAAAAAAAATTATGCCTTCTCTGTAACAGCTTGTGAGAATGTTATCAATTGCAAACCTTCAAGGCAGTCTCGCTGCTTTCAGGATAACCTGCTTTTACATAGCGCTCATAACATTCTGCTTTTTGACCTTCACCGGAGGATGAGCAAAACCGCATTTTTCCATAACAAATACCAAAGGTGAAATATGGGGATATGCTGTGCAAATGAAGAATTAGCAGAAGTTAACTTTTCATCGAATGAGAGTGAAAAGCCAGGATTTAATTGGCAAATATGTATGTCAATGAAAGGTGTGAAAAATTTCTTGTCCCCATTTGCTGTAGTTGACTATAACTGTCAAGTTGCATTTCTGTAATTTTGGAACCACTCCAGCCATTTTAGTGGAGGGTGGAATTCTCCTGGTGCACAAGTAATTAAATCTTGCATTGGATGCATGGCAACCAGCACGGTCTGTCTCAAGTGTCAGCTAAGTGTGCCTAAGGTTGCTGGTATCCAAGGATCTCTGACAAGAGGAGGAAACGGGACTGGGGGAAACACTACATTGTGATTCTAGGAACGGAGGAAAGAATGAGAGCTTTAGAGTGGCCCTTGACCGTATGCTGCACATACGGTCAAGGGCCACGTCAACCATCATGGGGGGAAATAATCCATGGCTGAGAAGACATCAAGTCTGAAAGGCTGTGGCTGGATGATTCCATCATCAGAATAAATGTGAAGGCGACTGAGGAACTCGTAGAATGGAATACAGACCGTGTAGGGTACAGTATGAACCGCATCAAGACAAACTTATCAGGGCTTATTGGAAACACTGGTTGACATTACTTGCTGTCTCCTGCCATCATTCCCTGCTTTTTGGAAAAACATAGTGGAAGGTCTGTGATTTTCTCCTTGCTCTGATTATCAACTATTGCCTCTCTCCCGCTCTATCAGTCACACTGCCCCACTCAGATTTAGCCACTACTTCTGCTGCTATCTTCAGGTTTTTTCATATTCCTTAATAATCCCTTCATTGTTCTTTGTAAGTCTAATGCTATCAGATTTTCAGCATTTCTACATTTCAAAGAGAGACTTTATTTAAGCTTGGTACTGCTTTTTACCTTGTCGGCAGCCCACGGCTCAAGGTTGGTGTGACGGCTGTGTGTTGCTCCAACTTTTTGTTGAACACTGCACACTATTTCATTGGTTTAACTGGGGCAGCGTATTATGGACAGCTTGTATCACACACCGTCAAAATCAGCCTTCCTTAAGTTTGGAAGGAGGGCAGGATTGTAAACTTATCAAAACAAATTATGTTCATTGTTTCCATTACTAAATCTGTTACCAACATCAGAATGGGGTGGGGAATTAATCCAAAGAGCTCCGATTGTTGTCTCATCACCCATCACAAAAAGGGACAGTATGAGTCCCAGTTTTGGCATGATCCAATTTTCTATTAATAATCCCACAGCAAACTCAACATAAGATGAATTCGGAGGGTTAATTTATTGAGCAAAATTTCAAAATGTGTGGGGGAGGATTACCACATACAGTAAAAGAGCAGAAAAAGACTTACAGGGCAAGGATCCCAGAGAAAATAATTACTGTTTAACATGCATTCAGAGTCCAGAATCAAAGTCCAATGGCATATTCCTTCACAGAGGCTGGCAGGTTGAAAACTGATGCTGGACAATTTACTTTTCCAACCGAGTTGCTTTCCACAATGAGATAGACACATAGGGATGTACCCGTCTTGTAATAAATTATTGAGAAGTTCCAGTAGAAACAGACATTCAGCCCTAACAGAGCCACTTTTTTCTTCTGCTACTGGGTGATATCAGACCAAGTTGTTTCAGTGTAGCAGGGCAACATCACTGGTTATACAAGCTACAGAATTCCATGACACATGACTCCCATTGCTTCAGTGTCTTCAACAAAGTCTGTGCAATCTCCATCTGGGTTCCAAGATGGTTAAATGTTCCACCCATTACGACTTGAAAAGAAGGTTACAGGGTCCTTTTTCCTAGCAGATGGATAGGCTTGAGTGGGCTTATGAAATGCAGATAGTCTTTGTACAATTCCCTTTGAATTTAGTTTCTGCAGCCCAAAGGTTCATTAGTGTTTCTTCAGATAGAATGAGATGAGAGTTTTACAGTACTATCACATTAGCTTGGGAGGTCACACATAGACAGATCTTCAACAATTTTTAAAATGGCTATCGTCCAGCTTTTTAAAAATTAGCCACTGGGGTACGAATACGTATTCAATAAAAAAATATAGTGCAAGACTGCAAGATCTGAATCCCCTGACACTGAGATAACCTGTCTCGTCATTGGTCCAAGAACAAATTGTTCCAGAAAGCTTCAAAAATATACATCAGCCATCTGCTGCATTTAGAATTTGAGCTGCTTTGAACCCCCGGTCAAAGAAAAGATTAAAATCTCCCAATGACGATCAAGATTGCTTTTGCTAGAAGCTTCTCCATTTTGCACCTCCTGATACTATATCACTGTCAGATGGTCTGTGTGCAACTTCTACCATATCTTGCATCTACTGATAGCTAATTCCATCCAGCTTGTACTCACTGCCTACTTACTCTCTTGTTCAGTTTCCTCCAGCAACATTGCTCGCCCTGATCTTATACACAGTAAGAAGTCTCACAACACCAGGTTAAAGTCGCAACAGGTTTATTTCAAGCTTTCAGAGCACTGTTCAATGAAGGAACAATGGTCCAAAACCTCATATCAAGTAAACCTATTGGGACTTTAACCTAGTGTTGTGAGACTTCCTACTGTACCCACCTCAGTCCAACACCAACATCTCCACATCATGATCTTATACAGAAATTGAAGTCTTTCCCCTTTTTTAACTAAGGGCTGGAGCAGTGCTGGAATATAGGAAGAAGCCGATCCACTCAATTCAAATATGCAGGCAATTTATTCATTTACGTACCCAACTGACAGCTTTCAATATTTCAAAACATTTCAGCTCTACTGAATTCCAATCTGGCTAATCCTTTGCAGAACTACACATCATTGATTTTATGAATGGCTAAGGGCGGCCGGTGATTGGTATTGTTTCTTTATTGTTTGATTGACTTACTGGTCGGCCAAGGTCTCGTGGAGTGTCACTCTGCAACTTTCAAATACAAGGGTCCCATGGAACCAGCAGGTGAGAACTGAAATATCTTCTGCCTCACTATGCTGGGTTTCTGAGAATTCTTCACAGCAGAGAATGTGAAAACCCTCCAAAAGAAAGATAATCTTGCCTACAAAGATTTGAATCTGAAATAGGGTGAAAACAAGGAGTTTAAAACAAAAATCACCGCCTTGTGGCATTGGGACAGGAGGAAGCCATTCAACTCTTGAGCCCATTTTGCATTTGGACAAGATTGTGGCTGATTTGTATCTGAATTCATTCCCTGCTGTGACTCCATACTCATTATATACTTGACCAGCAGGAAAAAACACAATCTCAGATTTAAAGATTCCAAACTCTGACCAACCTCTGAACAAAGAAACGTTCCTGAATGACCCTACCCACCCACCAGCAGAAAACCCACCCACCAGCAGAAAACTTTTCTACCATTACCAATTCCTTCCAAAAATACTTCAATCAAAACATCCTTAACAAGACTTGTATTCACTGGAATATGGAAAGTTATGTAAATGCCAGTAACTGGGTGACCCTTAGAATTCACAGCAAATAACAGTAAGAAAAAGTAGCGAGGACATTACTAGTCTTGGGATTTCCCTTCTCACCTTATTCATTTTGTCCATTGCTTTTCAATGGGTGATATTGACCCATCCTGGTTTTATGACCCCATGCAGTAGGACAGTCGAACCCAAACCTTCCTGGGAGGTTCAGTGACTATTACCAATATTTTGCAGATGTTTCTGGTTACTGACTGAGGCCATCAGTGCTGATACAGGTCATTGACTGCAATGAAAAAGAGAGTCGGAGTTTTCAAACGAGTGTCACGTTAATGGGAAGAGAGGCAGAGCCGGCAGCGACACAGGGGAAGAGGGACCATCCGGTGATCGGCCCTGTCCAAAGCATCTGGTGATCAACCACCCCCCAGACCATCTTGTGATCAATGCCTGGACTATCTAGTGATCAATGCCTGCCTGGATTATAAGTTTTAGTGTCACAAGTAAGCTTACATTAACACTGCAATGAAGTTACTCTGAAAATCCCTTCACTGTCACACTCCGGTGCCTGTCGGCAACACTGAGGGAAAATTTAACATGGCCAATGCACTTAACCAGCACGTCTTTCAGACTATCCAGTAATCCATGCCTACCCGGACTGTCCTGTGATCAATGCTGCCAAGACTTTTGTGAACTTCAACTCATGGGTGGTCAGTGCATCCAGGTTTCATTACAATGGTTGGTGAAGCATTGATGTTCAGCAATATGTGATACAATTAATCTCAACAGCCAAGTAACTTCTCTTTGGATTTTCATAGTAACTTCACTGCCATGTTAATGTAAGCCTACTTGTGACACTAATAAATAAACTTTGAACTTCATATGCCAAAACATTGTAGGACAAGGAGACAACTGGCCCCAATTTGCCATTGGAGTTAATCCTGTTACACTAGTTAGTCCGATCATTGTAAGCTTAGTTTTTCTGATTTGCTTAATTGGCTAGTTGCTGAAGTGCGAGTGGATATCAGTAACTTGAGAGGGAGAGTGAACAGGGTAAGCAACGGAATCTCACCCTAGCTAGATTGAAGGATGGAGAAATTAACAGTGCAGGAACCAATTTGGAAGTGTAAATTCAAATGTAAATTCTACCATAATCCATGTTCAGAATAAAGGGCTTAATTGTCAAATTGAGGTCAGTTGCCAGCCCCAAGATCATTTCCAGGTTCTGACCTTGCAGCACTGGTGCACATATCATGTGACCTTTAAACCCAAATACCCTAAATGGGTCAGCAGTAAGCTCAACACCCAATCAGTGCCAGGCATTACCAGAAGATGGGAGCTGCATGTGGACTGTCAAGTGGCAAAGGCAGCAGCACTGAGGGCCAGCAGACAGAGTCATCTGAGAGGTAATGCACATGATCAAAGAACGAAGAAAAGTATAGCATAGGAACAGGGCCTCCAAGCCTGCACCAATTATGATGCCTGCCTAAACTAAAACTGTAGGCACTTACAGGGTCCGTATCCTTCCATTCCCATCCTATTCATGTATTCGTTTAGTTGCCCCTTAAATGCCACCATCATATCTGCTCCCACCAGCTCCTCAGCAATGCGTTCCAGACATTCACTATCCTCTGTGTAAAAAACTTGTCTCGCACATCTCCTCTATACTTTTCCCCACGCACCTTAAACCCATGTCCCCTAGTACTTGACTTTTCTGCCCTAGGATAGGGCTGACTAACCACCTTTTCCATGCCATTCATAATCTTACAAATCTTAATCAGGTTAGCCCTCAACCGATGTCACTCCGGTGAGAACGAACCAAATTTATCCAACCTCTCCTTATAGCTAATACTCTCCAGATCAGGCAACATCCTCTTCTGTACCCTCTCCAAAGCATCCACGTCCTTCTGATAGTGTGGCAACCAGAATTGTACACAATATTCTAAATGAGGCCTAACTAAGGTTAGCACAAAATCAAGTTTCATTATTTTTCATATAACAAAATTAATTCCTGCCCACATTGAACCCCCCCCCCCCAGTTCTGCATGAATAAGCAACAGACATTGAAAGAAGGCATTTACAATTTGAAAATAGCCTTCTGGCCTTCCCCAGCTTATTAACAATTTCTTCAGGGGGCTTAACTTGATACAAGTACTTGACTCCTTTCCACTCGCTCTCACTTTGAAAATTCCTGGAGGTTTCAGGAGCCTGACACACCATCCAGAAACTTTATTTTCACAGCATTCCCATTCCTGGTACGACTGCCACGGCAACCGAAATCCGAGAGAAAGATACAAATGGGTTCACAACAAAAATGTGAAAAAATGTTGCAACTTTAAATTAGGTGTGATTTTAAAATCTCCAACAACAATTAAAAGCTGACTGAATGAGATTTCATGTTTGCAATAACTCATTTGCAGTGCCAGAGGCTGACTGGCAGAAAATAATCACGTTGTTCTTCAGTACAATGGAAAACATTTAACTTTGTGATGAGTTTCGCTCATTCGCTCAATACATATACAGCAAAAGGAGCGCACCATTCCAACACATTTTGCTGAGGAGGAGCAGGTTAGTGAGATGCTGTTTTCATAAAGCTAACACTATAGTGCCAGTCATAAACAAGTCCTTGATTTCTGTGCTCCTCACTGCACATTTGCCCTGATCTGAAATGGCTGTAGCACTGACACAGCTGAGCCTCACTGTTATTTTAGCAACAAATCTCTGGCCCAGTCTTTTCATTTGAGCAGCTCTGTTGCGGTGGAAATACTGCACTGGCTGTCCAAAAGGTGGGAGTTGGCACACAATTATTCAAATGGTTTCTAGCCACTGTGAGTTCGCTGGTGTCGTATTAAATGACCAGATGTGTAGAACCTTTTCTTACACACAACGCACTCAAAGGGTTTCTCTCCCGTGTGGATTCGCTGGTGAACGCGGAGGTCATTGCAGGTGGAGAACCGTTTCTGGCATACAACACACTCAAAAGGTTTCTCCCCAGTGTGGAATCGCCGGTGTCTGGTCAAGTTACTGGACTTACTGAAACATTTCTTGCACACAGTACACTCAAAGGGCTTCTCCCCAGTGTGAACCCGTAGGTGCCGTTTTAAAAGACAGGCCCAGCGAAAGCCCTTTCCACAAACAAAGCACTGAAAGCAGTCCTCTTGTTGCACATTCCTCGCCTGCTGCTCAACCCTGGTGGTTTCTGAGGGACCCGGCTCCTCACTCATCAACACTTGAGTTTCCCTTACTAGTTCCATCATGTAGCAAAGCGTTGGGATTCCCAGACCTGAACAACACACAAAGCAGAACAAATAGCTCAGCTTCAAACAAGCCAGTCCCGAAGTGAAACAAAAACAGAAAATGCTGGAAAATCTCAGCAGTTCTGACAGGGTTGGTGCAGAGAGGACACAGTTAACGTTAAGTCTGGATGATTCTTCATCTTCAGGATCTCTTCAGGACAGCACAGCGGCAAGCACTGCTGCCTCATAGCTCTAGGAACCCGGATTCAATTCCAGCTTGGGGGGCAATGTCTGTGTGGAGTTTGCACATTCTACCCATGTCTGCGTGGATTTCTTCCAGATGTTCCGGTTTCCTCCCACAGTGAAAAGATGTGCAGGTTAGGAACATTGGTCAAGCTAAATTGCCACTTAGTGTTAGGGGGATTAGCAGGGTAAGTATCTGGGGTTATGGGGTTTGGGCCTGGGTGGGATTGTGGTCAGTGCAGACTCGATGGGCTGAATGGCCTCCTTCTGCATTATAAGGATTCTATGAGTTGTCAGTCCCAAAGTTAAGTCAGATGCAACTCATGCTGTGATTTAGTATAGCTCATAATTCATCTGTGTGACAGGTACCTCACACGAATCTCTCCCTCCACCCTCCAACACCCCTCATCACCAAATGCCAACCTCTTCATCTACTTCACTTTTTCCTTCTCTCATTGCCCTTCCCCCCTCAACAACACCTGTCTCACCATCCCTCCCACCCAACCCGTCTCTCTCGCCACCCCGACCTAACCTGTCTCTCTTGTCAACCCCCCAAACAACCCGTGTCTCTCTCACTGCCCTCTCCCACCAATTCATGTCTCTCTTACCACCCCCTCCACCAACCCAAATCTCTCTCATCACCTCCCCAACACCTGTCTCTCACCCCCTGCTATGTCTCTCCTGTTCAGTTCCCCCATCTCTCTGCTCCCTACACCACCTCTCTCTCGTCACTCCCCCCAACTCTCTCTCCCCCTCTTATCGAAGCCGTCCCTCTCTTTCCCCCCTCAATCACCCCACATCTTCTCCCCCAACCACCTCACCCCTTCTCATCTCTCCCCTCTCTCCCCATTCTCCTTCCCTTTCTCTCTCTAATCCTCATCTCTCCTCCTCCTGTGTCTCCCTCCCTCAACCTCTCCTCCTCCTGTCCTTCCCTCAATACCCCCTCCTTCTGTCCCTCTCTCCACCACCCTTATCTCCTCCTCTCAATTCCTCACTGACTTTTCCTTACCAACCCCCTTGCTCCCCCACCCACCTGTCTCCTCCCCCCCTCCTTTCCCAATGCCCATCTCCTCCTCTCTGTCCCTCTTCTCACCGTCTTGCTCTCTCCCTCCGCCATCTCGTCACCCTTGCCATCCGTTTCACATCCCATCTTTCTCTCTCTCTCTCTCCCCCAAAACACCCCTCTCCCTCTTTCTATCCCTCCCCAACCACATCTCCGTTTAAACACAATACAATAGAGTTGCCGACTGCCTTACACACTGATAAATCCCCTCATCTCTTTTCGTACATAATATAAACAGATAGTTACTAATTCACACACATATAACCTCATATCTTTATAAACACAATATACACTTGTAGATAGCTAGGTTCTTGATTGGTAAGGGGATCAAAGGTTACAGGGAAGCGGCGGGAGAACAGGGTTCTGAAACCTATTGGTCATGATTGAATGGAGGAGTAGATTTGATGAGCAAACAGAAACATAGAAACTTGAAGCAGGAACAGGCCATTCAACCCTTCGAACCTGCTCTGCCATTCATCTGGTCATGGCTGATCATCGAATTCAATATCCTGATTCCTCCCCTCCCCGCCATAGCCCTTGATCCCTTTAGTACCTAGAACCACATTTAATTTTTTCTTGAAATCAGACAATGTTTTGACCTCAACTACATTCTGCGGTAGTGAATTCCGCACATTCACCACTCTCTGGGTGAAGAACTTGCTCTTCACCTCAGTTCTAAAAGGTTTATCCCTTATCTTCAATCTTTGACCCCTGATGGTGGACTCCCCCACCATCAGAAACATCCTTTCTAAATCTACCCTGTCTAATTCTGTTAGAATTTTATAAGTTTCTACGAGAGCCTCTCTCACTCTTTTAACCTCCAGTGAATAAACTCCTAACCAATTTAGTCTCTCCTCATGACAGACCTGCCATCCCAGGAATCAGCCTAGTAAACCTTCTCTGCACTGCCTCTATAACAAGGACATCCTTCCTCACATAAGGACACCAAAACTGCACACAATGTTACGTGTCGCCTCACCAACACCCGTTGAAGCAAAACATCCCCTTATCCCTATACTCAAGTCCTCTTGCTATGAAGGCAAACATGCCATAGTGCCTTCTTTACTGCCTGCTACACCTGCGCATTCACTTTCAGCAATGACAAAGACTACAAGGTCTCGTTGAGATTTACACCCATTCAAGTATTAAGCTGCCTTCCTATTATTGCTACCAAATTGGATAATCTTACATTTATCAATATTATACTGCATCTGCCATACACAGACCCACACACACAGCCTGTTCAAATCACACTGAAGATCCTGCATCCTTCTCACAGCTTACCCTCCCACCCAACTTTGTATCATCTGCAAATTTGGAGATAATACATTCAGTTGACTCTTCCAAATCATTAATATATAATGTGAACAGTTGGCATCCCTGCAGAACCCAACTAGTCACTGGCTGCCAATCAGAAAAAGACCCATTATGCCAACTCTTTGCTTCTTATCTGCTAACCAGCTTTCTATCCATCTTAAGACATTAACTGCAATCCCACGTGCTTTAACTTTACCAAGAAGTATGTTAAGTGAGACCTTGTCGAAAGCATATGGAAGTCAAAATAAAATACATCCACTGGTTCTCCTCAGTCAACTCTACTAGTTTGAGAATCCTCAAAGGATAGATTCGTCAAACTTAATTTACCTTTTATAAATCTGTGCTGACTTTGTCTGATTACATCACTGCCTTCCAAATGCCGAGTTATGAAATCCTTAACATTAGACACCAGCAACTTCTCCAGTACCGACATTAGGCTCACGGGTCAATAGTTTCCCGTTTCCTCTCTACTTTCCTTTTTGAATAGCAGGCCTACATTAACTACCCTCCAATCTGTAGGAACCAGTCCAGAGTCCAAAAGATTTTGGAAAATAACCAGTAATGGATCTACTATTTATAGGGCTACTTCCATAAGTACTCTGGGATAAAAATTATCAGGGCCTGGAGATTTATCCATCTTCAATCCTATCAATTTCCGCAAAACCATTTCTCTACTGTTGCTGATTTCCTTCAGCTCCTCACTAAAACTTACTTCTCCCAGCACTTTTGGTACATTGCTTCATCTTTATAAAAGGAAAACATGAATAAAGTATGAATTCAATTCCCCAGCCACTTCTTTATTGTGAATTCTCTTATTTTTGTCAATCTTTTTCTCTTTTACATATCCATTGAAACTTTTACAGTCAGATGGCCTAATTCTGCTCCTATATCTTCGGGTCTCATATAGCTAGTGATATATCCCTCATTATCTCTAGAAACACAATATAAGCAGATAGATTGTAACTCAGAAGGCGAAGGAAATTTGGCATGTCAGCTATGACTCTCACCAACTTTTACAGATGCGCCATAGAAAGCATTCTTTCTGGTTGTACCACAGCTTGGTATGGCTCCTGCTCTGCCCAAGGCCACAAGAAATTACAAACTTTCATGCATGTAGCCCAATCCATCACGCAAACCAGCCTCCCATCCACTGACCCTGTCTACACTTCCTGCTGCCTCGGCAAAGCAGCCAGCATAATTAAGTACCCCACGCACCCTGGACATTCTCTCTTCCACCTTCTTCCTTTGGGAAAAAGATGCAAAAATTTGTGGTCACGTACCAACCGACTCAAGAAAAAGCTTCTTCCCTGCTGCCGTCAGACTTTTGAATGGACTTACCTGGCATTAAGTTGATTTTTCTCTACACCCTAGCTATGACTGTAACACTACATTCTGCACTCTCTTCTTTCCTTCTCTATGAACGGTATGCTTTGTCTGTATGGCAGACAAGAAACAATATTTTTCACTGTGTTAATACATGTGACAATAACAAATCAGTCTCTCTCACCGATGTATCCCCTCATATCTTTATAGACACAATATAAACAGTCACTGACTCTCGCACTGATTTATCTCTTCATATATTAATAAATAAAGTATAAACAGATATAGTTGCTGACAGTCACACACACTGATTTATCCCCTCATATCTTTACAGACACAATGCAAACATAATTACTGACACTCACACACTGATATATCCCAACATTTCTTTACAGATATAGCTACTGACTCTCATCCTCCAGCCTCTCGGTGCTGAGACATGGATGCGGTTGGTTTTATTTAACTCTCTGCTGCGGCCTCCGCTTGGCACAAACACAAAGCCTGAGCAAGGCCCCAACTTCAACCGAAGCTTCGCGCTGTGCGCACGCACACGCGGGGCGGGGCTTGCGCCGGGAGGGGCGGGGCTTGCGCCGGGAGGGGCGGGGGCTTGCGCCGGGAGGGGCGGGGGCTTGCGCCGGGAGGGGCGGGGGCTTGCGCCGGGAGGGGCGGGGGCTTGCGCCGGGAAGGGCGGGTATCGTTCAGGGAGGGGCGGGGCTCGTTCAGGGAGGGGCAGGATTGTGGCGACAAGCGGCTGGGAGGGGCGAGACATGCGATTGATGGGGGCGGGAACGTCACAGAGAGGAGCGGGGCTTGTGGCAAGGGGGCGGGGCACAGCAGGCTGCGGCGCAGGCTTGTGGCAAAGAGGGGCGGGGCTTGCAGGCAGGGAGCGGCGGGACATGAGTCATGAATGGGCAGGGTTTGAATCAAGGGGTGGGGCTTGCGCCAAAAAGAGGCGGGGCGTGTGTCATGGAGGGGCGTGGCATGCCTACAGGGTACGAGGCTTGCGACATGGAGGGGAGGGGCTTGCGTCAATGTGGGGCGGGGCTCGCGGCAAGGAGGGCGGGGTCAATGTCTGGTTACTGATCCCCCAATCTGCTGGGTTGTAATGCTGAGAAGCACAGTAAGGAGTCTCACAACACCCCAGTTTAAAGTCCAACAAGTTTATTTGGCAGCACCAGCTTTCAGAGCGCTGCCCCTTCATCAGGCGATTGGGAGTTCTATTTACATACAGGGCATATAATGACACAAACTCAATTAAAAAGTCTGACAACACCAAGTTTAAGTCCAACTGATTTATTTGATAGTAAGCTCACTAGCTTTCGAGATTACCCCCTTCGTCAGGTGTGTTTACCCCAGTCCAACACCAGCATATCCACATCATGACAAACTCAATTTACAGAGTAATGGTTGGAAAGTGAGCCTTTACAGGTAATCAAGTCTTAAAGGTACAGACAATGTTAGTGGAGAGAGCGTTAAGCACAGGTTAAAGAGATGTGTACCGTCTCCAGCCAGGACAGTCAGTGAGATTTTGCAAGTCCAGGGAAGTCGTGGGGGTTACAGAGATTGTGACATGAATCCAAGATCCCTGTTGAGGCTGAGGGGAAGTTGTAACATGTGCCTTTGTATTCAGTGAGCTGTTTAGTGATGAGCTAGCTGATTGAGGTGTTTCTGAGAATTCCGGGAGTACGTAAAGTTTATTTATTAGTCACAAGTAGACTTACATTAAGACTGCAACAAAGTTATTGTGAAAATCCCCTAGTTGCCACATTCTGAGGCACCCGTTTGGATACACTGAGGGAGAATTTAGCATGGCTAATGCACCAGTTGATACAAAGAGAAAAGGACTTTCTGGTGAGAGTTAGCTATGCTCTGCAATCACACAAAGCAATGGAAATCTAGAACTTCCTCTCCCAAAAAGATGGTGAAAATTGATGTTTCTTGACAATTTCCAGATTGATATTTCAGCTTCCGCAGCATATTTTTGATAGACTTTTTGTGGTGGAGTATGTGAGGCAGAATAAATAGAGTAAAAATACATATCAGCCATGATCTCATTGGATGACAAACACACTTGATGGACTGAGTGGCCTCCTGCTAATCTTTGGCTCCTTAATCTCTTCCTTGCAGATTACAGCCAATTAGACACGTACCAAAAACCAATTCCTGCCTATAAAGTCACAGTTTAGTCAGTATCTGGACAATCAGTAGATAATAATGCATGCCAGGATTCAACTGACAACGTGAAGAGGAAAATCAAACTCATGAACAATTGACATAGTCTAAGGACTTAGTACACACAATACTCCACATGTGGCCTCAGCAAGGCCCTGCATAATTGCAGCAAGAACACCCTGCTCCTGAATCCTCTCGCAATGAAGGCCAAAGTACCATTTTCCTTCTTTACGGCCTGCAGCACTGGCAAGCTTATCTTCAGTGACTGGTGTACAAAAACATCCAGGTCTCATTGCACATTCCCATGAGGAGCTGAATAGCCTCGTTCTGTACTTTAACCATTTTAGATCCTATTCCATGAAGTTTCAGAGAACTGCAACTTTACAACAGGCCCAAATCCCATGTTTTTCAACCTGTGCATTGAAGCCTGCCTAAAGTTGCAGTAGCACAGTGGTTGGCACTGCTGCCTCACAGTGCCAGGGAATGCCTTATGTTAGTTTTATTCATGTACTTAATTGCTTTGAAACAAAATCAAATTCAGACAAATCAGTAGAGTATCAAATTTTAGTGGCAGGAATGCCAAAAACTGCTAGATAAACTAAAAAATACCATCTCTTGTAACTGAGAAGGCAATTAATGGAGGAGGCAGAGGGGAATGGGGGGAGCCTGAGGCAGCTTGGATGATTAGAGAGGGCCTGGGTGGGTAGGGGGTAAAGCATGGATGGGATAAGTGATGTTTAGGAGGCCTTCAAATGATCTTGCAAGATGTGTTGGAAAACTGAGGTGGCCTCTAACCAACCCTTCTCTGCATCCACACGCCTATGCACTCCATCACGGTAATGTTTATTTATTAATCACAAGTAGGCTTACATTCACACTGCAATGAAGTTAGTATGAAAATCTCCTAGTTGCCACACTCCGGCGCCTATTCAGGTACACTGAGCGAGAATTTAGCATGGCCACTGCACCTAACTAGCACATCTTTCGGACTGTGGGAGGAAACCAGTGCACCCGGAGGAAACCCATGCAGACATGGGAAGAAGGTGCAAACTCCACACAGACAGTGGCCCAAACCAGGAATCGAACCCTGGCGCTGTGAGGCAGCAGTGCTAACCACTGTGCTGCCCATAGCTTGCAGAATGCAATGTGAATTAGGCTCCTGTGTATAAAGAACAAAACTCCTGGATCCGGTGTGCATTGCGGAGAATGCAGCAATGCCCAGGTCAGGTTTTTCTGGGATCACATTAAAATCTGCTCCCCCCCCCGCAAGCAATTCCAATAAAATCTCAATCAAATCATCCCCTTCACCTTCTCTATCCCAGGGAACACGAGCATAGTTTATGGAATCACTCCTTGTCATAAGAGATTACTAGGGACCCCTGGTAATCTTCAGCCAATCTGCGACTGTAATCCTCTTGAGGTTCAATATCTCGGGAACAACCAGGAAAAGGTCTGCACAGCAAAGTGGGGAGAAACAGTCAGTTGTTACCTGTCTCTCTGGCATATGAACACTTGGGACGTGATGGTGGACAGGAGAATTCTTTCTGATTCCTCAGGGCCATGAAGACTTGTGTAACAGAATAGCGACACCATCTGAAATCTTGTCGCGAGTGAAAACCCAGTTCAAAACATCAGGACAAATTGGATACTGGAGGAAACACCCCCATGCCACTTTACCTGGACACACACCATGCCCCTTTAATAATCTCTGCAAGGCCCATGAGCCTTCAGATCCCTACAGTGCAGAAGGAGGCTATTAGGCCTTTCAAATCTGCACCAACTCTCCAAAAGAATGTCTTACCCAGACCCACACACACCCTACATCCATAACCCCGTGCATTTACCATGTCTAATCCTCCTAACCTGCACCTCTTTGGACACCAAGGGGCAACTTACCATGGCCAATTCACCTAAGCAGAACATCCTTGGACACTAAGGGGCAATTTAGTACGGTCCATCCATCTAACCCGCACACCTTTGGATACTAAGTGGCAATTCAGAATCCACCTGAACTGCACATATTTGCATTGTGGAAGGAAACCAGAGCACCTGGAGGAAACCCACGCAGACGTGGAGAGAACATGCATATTCTGCACAGCCACCCAAGGCCAGAATCGAACCTGGGTCCCTGGCACCATGAGGTAGCAGTACCGTCTAAAAACAAGGCGTTTCCCCACTAACCAGACACAGCTCTTAACGCAGGCACTGCAGCCACTTCCCCAATCCGCCACCCAGCCATCAAATGCCCTGGACACATTATAATGGGACTGGAAACACACAAGTGTTTGAGGTTTATTTGACATTTATACGTATATATGCACAAGATTAAACATCTAGGTGAATTACAGGAGGCAACCAACATCAGCAGGAAGAAGTACACCCACCTCCTCGCACCCGTGCCCTCTCCCCCCAGTGCCAGACCATCGCAGTAGAAGCCCTTGGCTGTGTTTAACACCATAGAGAGCAGACACAGCCCTGCCAAGTCAAGAGTGAGCACTCTGATGCTTCAGCAGGTAGGAGGAGCAGGTGAAGGCTTTCTCACACTGCGAGCACTTGAAGGGTCTCTCCCCGGTGTGCACTCGCTGGTGTATCCGCAGGTGGTAGGAGCGGGTGAAGCCCCTCCCGCACTGCGGGCAAGCGAACGGCCTCTCCCCGGTGTGCACCCGCCGGTGGGTCTCCAGCTGGGAGGGGTAGTTGAACTGCTTGCCGCACTCGGTGCAGGTGAAGGGCCGCTCGGCGCTGTGGGTGGGCTGGTGGGCCTGCAGCTTGGACATGTACTTGAATCCCCGGCCGCAGTGGGTGCAGATGAAGGGCCCCGCGCCGCTGTGGACCCGCCGGTGGGTCAGCAGGTTGGAGGAGCAGGCAAAGCGCTTGCCGCACACCGCGCACTGGAAGGGCCGCTCACCGGTGTGCAGCCGCCGGTGGATCTCCAGGTAGGAGGGGCACGCGAAGCGCTTGGGGCACTGGGGGCAGGCAAAGGGCCTCTCGCCGGTGTGGCTGCGCTGGTGCTTCAGCAGGTGGGAGGAGCAGATGAAGCCCTTCCCGCACTGGGAGCAGACGAAGGGCCTCTCGCCCGTGTGGCTGCGCTGGTGGGTCCGGAGGTGGGACACGCTGGCAAAGCGCCTCTGGCAGTGCGAGCAGGGGAACGGACGGGCGGTGGCCGGGGCGCGGCTGCCCGTCCCCTGCCCGCACCGGGAGCAGCAGCCCTGGGCGTAGAGGGGCCGGCCGGGGGCGCGGCCCAGGGGCTCCCCGCACAGGGCGCAGGGCAGCGCCCGCTCGCTGCTGTGGACCCGCTGGTGGGTCTGCAGGTTCGACGACTGGCTGAAGGCCTTGCCGCACACCAAGCAGCTGAACGGCCGCTCGCCAGTGTGGCTCCGCCGGTGGATCTCCAGGTAGGAAGGCCGGGCAAAACCCTTCCCGCACTCCCCGCAGCGATAGGCCCGCTCTGCGCCATGCCTCCTGCCCGCTGCCAGTGACGGCGAACTGAACGGCTCCATCAAATCCTCTCCCTCTGAGCTCCTGGGTTGCAAATGCTCCATTTCCAGCGGCCTGTTGAAAAAGAAATCAAACGAGTTAACAAACAGGAGGAGAGAAAGTCAGGACATTCGCAGTCTTGAGGATGGACAGATAGATTGATTCTGTTTCCCGAGGCACCAACCCCTCCCTCATCCCACTTAGAATCATAGAAACACTACAGTGAAGAAAGAGGCCCTTCGGCCCATCGAGTCAAACACAATCCCACCCAGGCCCTAGCCCCAGATCCCTACATATCATACCCACTAATCCCTCCATCCCCAGACACTAAGGGGCAATTTCTAAGCATGGCCAATCAACCCAACCCGCACATCTTTGGACTATGGGAGAAAACCGGACCACCCGGGGGAAACCCACGCAGACACGAGGAGAATGTGCAAACTCCACACAAACAGTGCCCTGAGCCGGGTATCGAACCTCGGTCCCTAGCGTTTGGTGTGGAACCTTCCACACACCTGACGAAGGAACACTGTTTCCGAAAGCTTGTGAGATTACGATCAAATAAACTGGTTGGACTCTAACCTGGTGTTTTGAGACTTCTTACTGTGTCTACCCCAGTCCAACGCCGGCACCTCCACATCACGTCTAACTGTTCATGCAGTTATGCCCACTAATTCACCATTGCTGTGTGTGAGTGTCACTGATTGCTACTTGGCAGTTAACCCGTGGCACATTAAACTCTACATTCAGTGACAGCTATGGATTCCCTGCACCATTGGCTATAAGATAGAAGAGCAGAATTGAGCCATTCGGCCCATCGAGTCCACTCTGCCATTCACACTGGAGAGAAATCATTCACCTGCTCTGTGTGTTGGAAGCAATTCCCTGAGTCATCCCGCCTGTTTACACATGAACGAGTTCACACCGGAGAGAGCCTGTTCGTCTGTTCGGGATGTGGGATGGAATTTGCTAAGTCATCCAACCTGCTCTCACACCAGCTAGTTCACACTGGATAGAGGCTGTTCATGTGCTCTGAATGTTGTAACAGATTCAAAGAACAAAGAACAACACAGCACAGGAAACAGGCCCTTCGGCCCAACGAGCCCGCGCCGCCATTTTAACATTATGAGTCCCCCCTCCACCCATGACCCTTGTCTATGCTTACGGCACTCCACATTGAGGGAAGACTAATTTAGGGACAATTTGTTACACCAATCAGCCTATAAGCACATCTTTGGGGTGTGGGAGGAAATCGGAGCACCTGGAGAAAACCCACGCAAGCACGGGGAGAATGCGTAAACTCTCACAGCTACAGGCCCAAATCCATGTATCTGCACAGCAAACAGTGATAGTCACTGAGCTGTCGTGTTGCCCAGCATCTGGTCCAGTTTAAGCGTACACTAATGACGTGAAGCACTAGGCTACTCTCGAAACATCCAAGAGCAGCCCTCGTACGACCCATCGCATGTATGCCCCTTGTTGGACACCAAGGCAGACCGAAGCATCTGTGGATTAAAAGAGAAGAACATCAATAACATGCACATCCTTATACAAATATTCAAGGGAATCCTCAGAAGCTCAATTCATTCAGTAATCTGAAACACTGGCTGGTTCACACTGGGGAGAGACCATTCATCTGTTCATGCGTGGGAAAGGATTCACTCGGTCATCCCACCTGTTCAGACACCAGCGAGTTCGTAAGTGACTGCAGGCGTTAGATTTTATTGTTTATGGCTGATAGGTTTCTCACTGCAGCACGGTGGCACAGTGGTTAGCACTGCTGCCTCACAGCGCCAGAGACCTGGGTTCGATTCCTTGTCTTTGTGCAGTTTGCATGTTCTCCCCGTGTCTGCATGGGTTTTCTCCGGATGCTCCAGTTTCCTCCCACAGTCCAAAGATGTGTGGGTTAGGTTGATTGGCCGTGTTAAATTGAACCTAGTGTCGGGGGATTAGCAGAGTAAATATGTGGGTTACAGGAATCGGGCCTGGGTGGAATTGTTGTCGGTGCAGAATCGATGGGCCAAATGGCCTCCTTCTGCACTGTAG
This sequence comes from Prionace glauca, assembly GCA_037974335.1. NCBI lineage: Eukaryota > Metazoa > Chordata > Chondrichthyes > Carcharhiniformes > Carcharhinidae > Prionace > Prionace glauca. The sequence continues at coordinate 88,117,220 of CM075733.1, read as the reverse complement.
GGATTCTATGAACGCGATCCTCCCACTTTTTTTCCCTGTAACTCGTAATCCCATCAAGAACCTATCTACCTTTGTCTTTAACACACTCAATGACTTGACCTCCACAACCTCAGTGGCAATGAATTCCATAGATTCACTACCCTCTGGCTGAAGAAATTCCTTCTCGGGTCTAAGGGTTGTCTCTTTACCCTGAGGCAGTGCCCTCGGCTGTTAGTCTCTTCCACTAATGGAAACAGTTAACCCGTGTCCATTCTATCCAAACATTTCATTATTCTGTAAGTTTCAATGCTATTTCCCCACCCCCCCTCCCCAACTTGTCCTTCTAAGCTCCATCAAGTACAGATCCAGAGGCCTCAGACACTCCTCGTACATCAAGCTTTTCAGTCCCGAGATCAGGCAAGCTATATACATCCCATTTGACAAAGAGTAAGCACATTCGCTGGGGAGAGCTGTCTGACCCCTCCAAGATGTGCTGATACGCGTCTTGTCAGGTGCTTCCCATTGACTGGGCCTGGGAGTGAACCTTGGGACAATGCAAGGCTCCCATTGTCCTTATTGACCAGGTAAGGTATTGCCTTACCTGTTTTGACCAGGTTGTGTCGGAGTGCCAGCACCATCTCCTCGGAAAGGGGGCGAGTGCAGCTGACATCCCTTCCTAATGTTCCTGGCTTTGCCTTTGGAACTCCAGCAGATGAGGCATGACCGAGTCCAGAGGCTCGTCATCCGACTGGGCCTCGGCAGACTCCAGGCCTCTGAATGCCGATTCCTGGGACCATCCCGCCTCCGCTTGCTATGGGTGATGCTATGACCCTGAGGCTGCTCTGAAATGAGGTGCCACCCAGATGTGTATCTCTGCACTGGTGCAGGGTGTGGGTGAGCGCTGTGATGGTTCTTCAGGCAATTCAGCAGCTGCATGAGCCGTGGGTGCAAATCATGAAACAGTTGCTAAATCTCACGCAAGGCTGAAAACGGGATTCCTGGCGGTGAGGTTTCTGATTGCGATCTTCTGTGGTAGTGCCAGTCTGGCAGGTGGCAGTGCAATAGGGTGGTTTTGGACAGGGGGTGGGGGGTGTGGTTTCCCCTTATGTTTGGGGGGGCGTCACCTCACGCTTGGGGTTTGGTGGGTGTCCTCTGTGTCCATGTGTGAAAGTAGGTTTTGCATACATTAGGACACCCTTTAAAGATGGCACCCTGTGGACTAGGTCTTGCTGGCTCTATCAGACCCTGCACCGCCAAATCAAACCCCATCCTGGATTCTCTGAGGGCTGGAGAATTTGGAGAGAAAACTCAGCTGCACAGCTGGAGAGCTCCATGCTGGTTTTCAGTCTGAAACTGACATTCACACGGCGCCGCTGCTGCCAGCGAGAGTGGTGAATTTAGCACTCAGCTAAATCTTCATTCACTGCAGTGGGACCAGAGAATCCCAGCCATGGCGGGGGGGTCAGAGAATCTGGGATGATTCCACCCCATGTCAGTGAAATCATCCAGGCTGGTCTCGGAGCTGTCTTGGTCCTGGCTGATGGACTCCCTGGGCTGTTCCCCTGCTGTGGCAGCAATGTGATGATACTGTGCCTTTAAGAAATGTTTTTATATCATGTTTCTTGTGAAGAGTATGTTTAAAATTCAGCTGTTTTACACAGTGCCAATTTGTCTGCACCAGGCAGCTCACATGCTGAGAATGCAGGCTTGATTTTACCTAGGGATGCGTTTGTTTGAATCTGAGTTAATGCATTTTTGATGATTTGTTTTTCCTCGGGGATTTCAGAGTCGGGGTTTTGATTAGGTTGGTTGACTGAGACAGTCATGTGCCTAAGGGGAGGAGTGAAGCTTGAAGGGAAAAGAAGGTAGTAACTGCAATGTTCTGAAAGAAGCAAGAGGTCTCTCTCTCTCTCTGGAGGCTGCTGTTTGGGACCTGCTAGGAGAAACAGGTCTCTATTTCCAGAGGTGCTCTGGAGGATCCAGGACCGGCCACCCAAGTACACAACCACATTAGCCTGTATGTTGCTAACTGATGTTGAAGAGAAATTATGTCTATAAGAGGAATAGTGCTTGATTTATAACTTATAGAAATAGGTTAGCAGAGGTAGATTAGCAGTTAAAAATTGTAGCTTGGCATGCTTAAGTATTGCAGTTGGTAAAAGTTAAGCTAATTCATTTGTTATTGTTAAACTGTAATGTTAAATAAAATTTGTTTTGATAAAAGCTTCCTAGTGTGTCAGGAAAATCATATCTGCACTAAAGTACCTTATCCTCACACTAATACCAAAATAAAATAAATTATTTGGGTCTAGTCAGGCTTTGTAACATACTTTGGGGTTTCTAATCTGTATCATCCAGGAGACATGACTCAAGTCAATGTTGTGTGATGGATGATGCTGTGCTGGATCCTCAGTTGGTTCGTCACTGCCTCCTCACCGTTGGTGCAGGAACAGTCAACTTCCACACAGCCCAGCTGGAGCGCTTGCTTCCTCAAATTCTGGGAGGATTTTCACTTCTGGAATCCCTCCTTCCATTTGGGATCGCTGCCATTTTATTATGAACCAAAGTGTCCTGTGTGAAAGCAAGGGGGAGAGAGTATAAGCAGGATGCATGGCAGGACAAATAGTAAGGGTACCTGGTCTGTATGTGCGGATGGTGAGTAGGAGCCGGGGGGCTATGAGGAAATGAGCCGTAGGCGAGATGAGGATGGGTGTGTGTGTGGAAGGTTCACAAGGACGTTGCCAAGACTTGAGAAGCTGAGTTGCAGAGAGAGATTGAATAGGTTAGGACTTTATTCCCTGGGGCGTAGAAGAACGAGGAGATATTTGATAGAGGTGTATGAGATTTTGATGGGTGTAGATAGAGTGAATGCAAGCAGGCTTTCTCCACTGAGGCTTGGGGAGAAAAAAACCAGAGGGCATGGGTTAAGGGTGAAAGGAGAAAAGTTTAAAGGGAATATTAGGAGGGGGGGGCTTCTTCATGCAGAGAGTGGTGGGAGTGTGGAACGAGCTGCCAGATAAAGTGGTAAATGCGGGGTCACTTTTAACATTTAAGAAAAACTTGGACAGGTACATGGATGAGAGGGGTGTGGAGGGATATGGTTCAAGTGCAGGTCAGTGGGACTAGGCAAAAAATGGTTCGACACAGGCAAGGAGGGCCAAAAGACCTGTTTCTTTGCTGTAATTTTCTATGGTGGTGCCCCCTGAGGTGGCAATGTGTGAGTGCCCTGTGGGTGTGTGTCAACAATGGAAAAGAAACTACGTCCGAACAGAGAAACTCACTCACCCTTTTGCATCACTGGGTGCAGGGAGTTAGCATTGACCAGTGCTGCCACTATGCTGTGTTGGTGCCCCAGATTAATGTTGTCCTCCCTGTGGGAGGTTAGAAGACACCAAGCCGTGACTCCCCTGTGCTCAGGGAGACGAACTGAGGGCAGCCTTCTTTGCAGCCACCTACTGCTGTGGACCAAGGAGAGGTGACCGGCGCACGTTAAGGCAACGTTTAAGTGGAGTGATGAGGTGGTGTTGGGCCGGGTGAATGAGAGGCAACCCACCTCTGAGCCTCACGTTTCTTTTTGCCTAAATGCCAGGCAATACAGAGCAAAACCCAGTATTGTGGTCAGTGGGCTTCATGCCACATCTCCTGCCCCACCATTGGCCTTTGCTGAATTTAAAAGAAATTCCATCCGGAGCTTTTATTTCCCCTTGGAGGATCAGTTCATGTTTGGAATTCTCTTCCCCAGAGGGCAGTGAGATATTCAAGACTGGGTGAGACATTTTTGATCGACAAGGGATTCAGGGCTTGAAGGAAGACAGTCAGAAAACTGGGTAAGGCCACAATCAGAATAGCGCTAGAACCCCCAAAAGTGCAGAAGGAGGCCATTCTGATTATTGAGCCTGCACTCACTCTCCAACAGAGCATCTCACCCAAGCCCCCAACTCATCCCACCTTGGCCCTATCCACGAAACCCTACACATTTACCACGGTCAATCCACCTAACCTTCACATCAGTGGACACCAAGTTAGCATGGCCAACCCAACTAACCTTCACATCATTGGTCACCAAGTTAGCATAGCCAACCCAACTAACCAGCACATCATTGGACACCAAGTTAGCATGGCCAATCCACCTAATCAACACATCATTGGACACCAAGTTAGCATGGCCAACCCAACTAACCAGCACATCGTTGGTCACCAAGTTAGCATGGCCAATCCACCTAACCAGCACATCATTGGGCACCAAGTCAGCATGGCCAACCCAACTAACCAGCACATCTTTGGACCATGGAAAGAAACCAAAGAACCTGGAGGAAACCGATAAAAACACAGGAAGAATATGCATACTCCACACAGTCAACCAAGGCTGGAATTGAATCCGTGTCTCTGACACCGTGAAGCCACAGTACTAACCACTGTGCCACCAAGCTGCCACTAATTATTGTGTTATTGTGCATTCGAGGAGCCAAGTGACTTACTCCTGCTTCTGTTTCTACTGATCTTATGTTTGTTTAACCCAGTTTGATCAGCATGGTCAGTCAATTAGTTTTGGTCTAGAAGACAGAAAACGGAAGGGAGGGAGCTGAAGCGACCCCTCAAACGCTTTGCCACTTCACTAATTAACAAACAATGGAAGGTAATCGTCAATCGCATAGGGAGGAATGCAATTACCCCTTTAAGATCTAGAGGGTGGGGGGGTATAAAATTCTAAATCCAGGCCAAAGAGTAAAAGGAAAAGAATTTCACTCACAGCTTTGCTCCACACACAAAGCTTCAGGTTTGCTTCCACGCTGTAAACTGGGATCTCTATTTAACGAATTAACTCCACCACAGAACTGAAGCTGGATTAGAACGAGGGACCAGAATGAGTCTGGATTCAAATTGAGTATGAATTAAAGCTGGATGAGAGAGGGTGCTGGATTGTATGTCGCACATCTATTCCAGGTCATTTCAGGCAAAGATCAACCTATTCCGGGATGGGTTGGTCCATTTCAGGGTATTCCAGGCTGCGGTGGATCTGCTGCAAACTGGACAAGATTCTCTTCCAGGGTATTCCAGACAAGAGTGGATGCATCTATTGCAGGTTCAGATCTGCTATTTCAGAATATCCCAGGTTCAGATCTGCCTATTCCAAAATATTCCAGGCTGGGATGTGTGTACTCCAGGATATTCCAGGCTGGGATGTGTCTATTCCAGGCTGGGATATGTGTATTCCAGGCTGAGATGTGTCTATTCCAGGCTGGGATATGTGTATTCCAGGCTGAGATGTGTCTATTCCAGGCTGGGATATGTGTATTCCAGGCTGAGATGTGTCTATTCCAGGCTGGGATGTGTCTATTCCAGGATATTTCAAACTGGGATATGTCTATTCCAGGATATTCCAGGCTGGGATGTGACTTTTCCAAGATATTCCAGGCTGGGATGTGTCTATTCCAAGATTTTCCAGGCTGGGATGTATCTATTCCAGGATATTCCAGGCTGGGAAATGCCTATTCCAGGATATTCCAGGTTGGGATTTGTCTATTCCAAGATACTCCAGGCTGGGTTGTATCTATTCCAGGATATTCCAGGCTGGGAAATGCCTATTCCAGGATATTCCAGGCTGGGAAATGCCTATTCCAGGATATTACAGGCTGGGATGTGTCTATTCCAGGATTTTCCAGGCTGAGATGTGTCTATTCCAAGATATTCCAGGCTGGGATGTGTCTATTCCAGGATTTTCCAGGCTGGGATGTGTCTGTTTCAGAATTTTCCAGGCTGGGATGTGTCTATTCCAGGATATTCCAGGTTGCTGCAGCTTTACCCACTCTGTTACGGATTGCTCGGGACAAAGGGAGCCGGATTCTCCCTGCCGCCTCCTCCTGCGCTCCCATTGGATCAACCCCTGGGGGGCGGGGACGCAGCCAGGCCCGCCCGGCGGTTCCTAATGGACAGAGCGCCTGTCAATCAGCGCGGTGACGTCAGACCCGCCAGGCGTCATTGGGCCGTGCTGTCTCGCGGGCGGACGCGGAGGGGGCGGGGGACTCGCCGCTGGAGCGGGGTCGGAGCCGGGGAATGGGCGGGGCGAGATCGGCGCTGGGCCAGTGTTTGGGCGGGATGGTTACTGTCTGACCCACAGATAGGCAGCTCGCTGGTTAATCAATCCAATTGGCAAGCAGGCCCTGTCTCTGAGCAGTTGTCCATTGTCCTGGTAAGGTTAAAGGGCATGATGTGGGAGATGCTGGCCTTGGACTGGGTTGAGAACAGTAAGAAGTCTCCCAACACCAGGTTAAAGTTCAGCAGGTTTATTTGGTAGCAAAAGCCACTAGCTTTTGGAGCACTACCCCTTCATCAGGTGAGTGGGGAGTTGTGTTCAGAAACAGGGCATATAAAGATACAAACTCAATTTACAAAATAATGGTTGGAATGCGAGTCTCTACAGATAATCAAGTCTTAAAGGTACAGACAATGTGAGTGGAGAGAGCATCAAGCGCAGGTTAAAGAGTTATTGTCCCCAGACAGGAGAGTTAGTGAGATTTTGCAAGTCCAGGCAAGTTATGGGGGTTACAGATAGTGGGACATGAACCCAAGATCCCGGTTGAGGCCGTCCGCATGTGTGCGGAACTTGGCTATTGGTCTCTGCTCAGCGACTCTGTGCTGTCGTAAATGCCGCCTTAGAGAACGCTTACCCAAAGATCAGAGGCTGAATGCCCATGACTGCTGTCATGTTCCCCAACAGGAAGAGAACAGACTTGCCCGATGATTATTGAGTGGTGTTCATTCATCCATTCATTCATCCGTAGGTCAAAGGGCATCAGAGAGAAGGGGAGAAAGAGGGAAGGAAGGCGGGGAGGGAGTTTACAGAGTGGAAGGATTTCACAATATACATTAATGATTTGGACGAAGGAACTGAAGGCACTGTTGTTAAGTTTGCAGATCGTACAAAGATATGTAGTGGGACAGGTGGTATTGAGAAAGGAGGAATGGAGGCATAGACTATTTTCGAAATGGGAAAATGCTTAGGAAATGAGAAACACAAAGAGACTTGGGAATCATTGTTCAAGATTCTCTTAAGGTTAATGTGTGGGTTTAGTTGGCAATTAGTATGGCTAATGCAATGTTAACATTCATGTCAAGAGGGTTAGAACACAATATCTTGGGTTCACTATCTGTAAGCCCCACGACTTGCCTGGGTTTGCAAAATCTCACTAACTCACCTGGCTGGGGACAATACACATCTCTCTAACCTGTGCTTAACCCTCTCTCCACTCACATTGTCTGTACCTTTAACGCTTGATTTTCTGCAAAGACTCGCATTCCAACCATTATCTTGTAAATTGAGTTTGTGTCTTTATATGCCCTATTTGTGAACACAAGTCCTCAGTCATCTGAAGAAGGAGCTTGAGGCTCTGAAAGCGAGTGCTGCCAAATAAACCATAGGACCATAAGAGATAGGAGCAGAATTAGGTCACTTGGCCCATCGAGTCTGCTCCACCATTCAATCCTGGCTGATATTTTTCTCATCCCCATTCTCCCATCTTTTCCCTACAACCCCTGATCCCCTTACTTTTACCTGATGTTGTGAGACTTCTTACTTAGATTGCAAGAGCAGGGATGTACTTCTGAGACTGTATAAGGTTCTGGTCAGACACCATTTGGAGTATTGTGAGCAGTTTTGGGCCCCGTATCTAAGGAAGGATGTGCTGGCCTTGAAAAGTGTCCAGCAGATGTTCACAAGAATGACCCCTGGAATGAAGAGCTTGTCATATGAGGAACGGTTGAGGACTCTGGGTCTGTACTCGTTGGAGTTTAGAAGGATGAGGAGGGATCTTACTGAAACTTACTGGATACTGCGAGGCCTGGATAGAGTGGACATGGGGAGGATGTTTCCACGAATAGGAAAAACTAGAACCAGAGGGCATAACCTCAGGCTAAAACAGAGATGAGGAGGAATTTCTTCAGCCAGAGAGTGGTGAATCTGTAGAACTCTTTGATGCAGAAGGCTGTGGAGGCCAGGACATTGAGTGTCTTTAAGACAGAGATAGATAGATTCTTGACTAATAAGGGCATCAGGGGTTATAGGAAAAAGATGGTAGAATGGGGACAAGAAAAATATCAGCCAGGATTGAATGGTGGAGCAGACTCGATGGGCCAAGTCGCCTAATTCTGCTCCTATGTCTTATGGTCTAAAGATGTAACTGGTGGAGTATCGCAGGAAGCAGTTCTTGGCCCGCAATTGTTCACTATTCGCTGACCTACATGAAGAAACAGAATGTACGTTTACAGATTTGCCGATGATACGAAGACAGATGGCAGGGCAGATTGTGATGAGGAAATTATAATTCTGCAGTGGGAAACACCGCCCTGATTTTACTGGTACAGCCGCCCAAGGCTCATGAGATCGCGCCCGAGGCCAAAGGGAGATGCTCGAACCTTGCCTGCCCTGATTTTGGGTGACCATGCCAGTAAAATCAGGGCCATTGTAAGGGATGGTAGTGTAATTTTTGAGTCAAACCATCTGGGGCGGAAACCATGACAGAACCGTTATTGTAACCTAAGGGGTTAAACGCTAAGACCAGCAGATGATGAAACACATAGAAAAAGAAGAAAAAAACATGAGACTGGCAGGCGCCCGGGGTCTTCAGCATAGCTTAAAAGAGATAGGAAAAAAACTAATTTACATCATATAAAATAAATGTGTTAGTAATATACAGGACAATGAAAAAGAGTTAGCTGAATTAATGAGAGGTAAAACGATTCAAGCCTTAAAGAGGGTGATTGGATTAGAGTTAATGGGATGTCAACAAGGGAGGAGCTCACTCGGTAAAGAGATTAGGAAGTGGTAACCAATGAAGAAAGGAGGGCTGTCTTTATCTAGAAAAATGTATATAAACTATGATTGTGTAAAGCAAGGTGTGTGTACCCACGGGACGGCACCCTTTCTTGCAAGATCGAATAAACCGACAGTTAGCTGAACTCATCCATGTCTTTGATTCAAGGGGGGGATCATAAAAGTGAGTATCTGACCGTTTCTCACACCATCATCTGCAAACTCCATAGCCTAGGGCTTGGTTCCTCCCACTGCAACTGGATTCCAGACTTCCTAACCCACAACTAGAAGGGAAAGGTAATGACATCTCCTCCACGATTACCCTCAGGTGCACTAGGCTGTGTCCTCAGCCCCTTACTATACTCCTTATACACTTATGACTACATGGCCAAATTCTCAATTTCTGGAATAGAATGCAGAACTCCATTTTCAAGTTTGCGGATGACACCACTGTATTGGGTCGGATCTCAAACAATGACGAAGTGAAGTACGGAAATGCAATAGAGAATCTGTTGAAATGTTGCAATTCAGTAATATCTCCCTCAATGTCAGTGAACACTGTCAATGTAGGGCAGCATGGTGGTACACTGGTTAGCACTGCTGCCTTACAGCACCAGGGACCTGGGCTCAATTCCTGGCTCGGGTCACCATCTGTGTAGAGTTTGCACATTCTCCCCGTGCCTGTGTGGGTTTCCTCCGGATGCTCCAGTTTCCTCCCACAGTCTGAAAAACGTGCTGGTTTGGTGCATTAACCCAAACAGCTGCCGGAATGTGGCGACTAGGGAAATTTCACAGTCACTTCATTGCAGTGTTGATGTAAGCCTTACCAATAAATAAACTTTAAACTTTAGTAAAATGAAGGAGATAGTCATTGACTTCACAAAATGTAGTGGAGGACGTGCCCCTATATATATCAAAGGTGATGAAGTCTGAAAACATGCACCAACTGATTCAAGAACAGCTTCTTCCCTGCTACCATCAGACTTTTGAATGGTCCGAACACACATTAAGCTGATTTTTCTCTTCACCCTATCAGTAACTGTAATGCTATATTCTACACCCTATCCTTTCCTTCTCCCCTATGTACTCTGTGAATTGTATGTTTTGTCTCTAATGCTCAGAAGAAACAATACTTTTCACTGTATCTTAGCACATGTGACAATAATAGTTAAATCAATAAATAGTCAGGGTCTGTACTCCTTGACGTTTAAAAGAGGAAGGTGTGACATTATTCAAATTATAAGATCCTGAAGGGGTTTGACAGGGTGGATGGTGAGATATTTTCACTTGTGGGAGAGCCTTAAAAAAGGGGTCACAGCTACAAGATAAAGGGCTGGTCAATTAAAACTGAAGTGCGAAAGTTTCTTCCCACAGAGGGTGGTAAATCTCTGGAATTCTCTGCCTTTAAGGGTAGTGGAGGTTGGATTATTCTATATATTTAAAGTGGAGATGGATAAGCATTTGATTAATCAAGAAATAGAGGGCTATGGAGGAATGGCACAGGGAAGGTGTTGAGGCCAGCATAGATCAGCCATGATCCTATTGAATGGTAGGGCAGGCTTGAAAGGTCCTGATGGCCTACTTCTGCTTCTATTTCTCGTGTTCTTGTGAGTGAGGAGGAGAGAGAGGGGTGGGAGAGAGTGAGGGGGAAGGAGAAAGTAAGGGATAGTGGGAGTGAAGGGGAGAGAGAGTGCGGGTGAGGGACAGTGAGAGGAGAGAATGAAGGGGAGTGAGATTGAGATGTATGGAGGTGTGAGAGAGAGAATTTGGGGTAGGGAAAGGGGGAGGAGAGGGTGAGGGAGAAAGTGGGGGAGAGAATGGGGAACAGAATAAGGGTGAGGTAGAGGTATTTAGAGAGTGAGAGGAGGAAAGAGTGGATTGGAGAAGGTGAGAAGTAGGGAGAGGACAAGGGGTGGAATGTGCGAGGAGAAGGCAGAGGATGAGGAGAAGAGAGTGAACGAGGGGGAGGGAGTGAGCAAGGGGGAGGAAAACAGCAAGCGGGAGGGAGTGTGATTGGGAGGAATAGAGTGAGGTAGGGATGAAGTGAGAGAGTAAGGGAGAGAATGAGAGTGAGGTCAGGGAGAGGAGGGACACAAGTGAGTGAGAGGTAGACAGTGAGGATGAGCGAGAGAGGGGAATGGAGCGAGTATGCAGGACAAAGGGAGTCAGGGGAGGGAGAAAGTGAGGGACAAGATAGAATCCTCATGGTAAATCCCAGGATAGAATCTCCATGTACAATCTTGAGATGGAATCTCCATGTACAATCCCAGGATAGAACCCCCTCGTACAATCTGGGATAGAATCTCCATGTATGTTTCTGAGTCAGGACTTGGAGGGAAACTTACAGATGGTGGTGTTCCCAGGTATCTGCTGCCCTGTCCTTCTAGATGGTAGTGGTCATGGATTTAGAAGGTGCTATCTACACAATCTTGCTGAGTTGCTGCAATGCATCTATGAATGGTACACACAGCTGCTAGTGGTGGAGGGACTGACTGTTTGTGGTGTGATGCCAATCAAGTGGGGTTGCTTTGTCCTGGGTAGTGTCAAACGTTTTGAGTGCTGTTGAAAAGTGGGGAATATTTCATCAGATTTCTGAATTGTGCCTTGTAGATGGTGGATAGAATGTGGGGAGTCAGGAGGTGAGTTACTCACTGCAGGATTCCTCAACTTTGACCTGCTCTAGTAGCCACTTGTATGGCTAGTCCAGTTCAGTTCCTTATCAGTGATAGCCCCCAGATAGTGAGGGATTCTTTGGTCTCGCTGCTGTGAATTGAGATTTGGGCTAAAAGTTCTCACTGGCAGCGATAGTGGGGTGTACGAGATCAGAGACCTCCGACCTGAATTTCCCTTAATAGTCGGGAATGATAAAAATAAAGAATAAAGAAAATTACAGCAAAGGAGCAGGCCCTTCTGCCTTCCAAGTCTGCACCAAACATGCCACCCATCTGAACTAAAATCCTCTACCCTTCCAGGGACCATATTCCTCCATTCCCATCCTATTCGTGTATCTCTGGAATTCTCTGCCTGTTGAAGTGGTGGAGGCTGCCTCGCTAAATATTTTTAAGAAGCGGGTTGATGGGTTTTTGATAAGAGAGGGGATTAAGGATTATGGGGAGAGGGCGGGAAGGTGGAACTGAGCAGCGACAGATCAGCCATGATCTTATTGAATGGCGGGGCAGGCTCGAAGGGCTAGATGGCCTACTCCTGCTCCTATTTCTTATGTTCTTATGTATTTGTCAACATGCCCTTAAAAGTCACTATTGTATCAGCTTCCACTACCCGCCCCCCAGCAGTGAATTCCAGGCACACACCACCCTCTGTGTAAAAACTTGCCTGGTTCATCTCCTTTAAACCCTCGCACTTTAAACCAAGGCCCTCACTAATTAACTCTTCCACTCTGGGAAAAAGTTTCTGATTATCTACTCTGTCCATGCCCCTCATAATCTTGTAAGCTTCTATCAGGTCGCCCCACAATCTCCGTGGTTCCAGTGATCATCTATCAGAAAGTCTAAGAGGAATTATATTAAAAACATGCTCATTCAAAAAGATCTGATGTGAGAAGAAATTATGAGTTTCATTTATAAAGCACTTTTCATGATCTCAGGATATCCCAAAGTGATATTCAGCAAGAACAGCTTGAACATACTAACACATCTCAAGGATTTTTAACATGAAGAAGCGGGGGGTGAGGGCGGGGAGGCAGCCAGTAAATAGTCAAGTCTGGGGTAATAAAGGCATGGAAGAGAAAGTTTGCAGTGTGCTCCCTGCTGCAGGTGATGAAATTTGAATTTTAAAGTTGTTAAACTTAAAAATACCACAGGGACTCATTTGTCCACCAGACCTTGAGTTTGTTCAGCAAAAATAAATTGCAAGTCGCCAAATGATGTTTGCCCATGTGGCTTCGAGGGCTGAGCGGAGGAATATTCCACACAATTGTGTTTTTAACCAGTTCCGCCCAGCCGGCTATGGCGGCCAGCCTTCCCAGAACGCAGTGCGGCCCAGAAAGCCCTCTGTCAGCTGAAAGGGAGGCGGCTTCACAAAGGACTGCGGTACAGCGTAGGTGAGAGAGCTGAGCCTGGGCCCCGGCAACTTGTTGCAAAGAGCGGGGTTGCAAACAGGGACAAGGACTGCAGCCAGGAGGAAAGGGACTGGAGCCAGGAGGACAGGGACTGCCCCGCCGACCCCAGCAAGAGCTGCCCAGCAGATCCCAGACAGACCTGTCCAACAGACCCCAGCAAGACCTGTCCAACAGACTCCAGGGGTTGCCCAGCAGATCCCAGACAGACCTGTCCAACAGACCCCAGCAAGACCTGTCCAACAGACTCCAGGGGTTGCCCAGCGGATCCCAGACAGACCTGTCCAACAGACTCCAGGGGTTGCCCAGCAGGTCCCAGCAAGATCTGGGTGTCCTTGTAAGTAGGCCTTGGATCTATTTGCAAATCTAGTGGTTGGGGAAAGAGAGGGAGAGTTATATTTGATCCGGATTGTAATTCTATTTTGAAGACAGTTTTATTTTATATGCTTTTCATTCAATCTTCCTGTCTGCTAATAGAATAGAATCCCTCCAGTACAGGAGGAGGCCATTTGGCCCAACGAGTCTGTACCGACCACAATCCCACCCAGCCTCTATTCCCGTAACCCCACATATTTACCCTGTTAATGCCCCTGACACTAAGGGGCAATTTAGCACGGCCAGTCCACCTAACCCGTACATCTTTGCTCTGTGGGAGGAAACTGGAGCACCCAGAGAAAACCCACGCAGACACGGGGAGAATGTGCAGACTCCGCACAGACAGTGACCCAAGCCAGAAATCGAACCTGTGTCCCTGGCGCTGTGAGGCAGCAGTGCTAACCACGATGCCACCGTGCAGAAGTATAATAATATAGAATGAATTATATATTAGTTAAAAAATAATTTTGCAGCAGGATCATAATGAAATCCTCAACATACTCATGTGTTTGGGGACAGGGGTGCCTTATCGAACTCTTCATCATGCTTTGGTTTGATGGTGTAAGTTTTATTTGTGGGTTTTTTTGTCTAAAGCAGTGTTCCATTAAAAGGCTGCCACCTTAATTTGTCCCTCAGTTTTATTTGAAAATGGTTTGTTTTGTCATTTTTTTTATTTACAGCCAAATAATGGGGAACTCATTGCCAACCTGTTGAAGCAGAGACAATGACTGATTTTGAAAGGAAATTGGACGTGCACTTGAGGGAAATAAACTTGTAGGATAATGGAGTGGGAATGGGGACCCTGGGGTGGAATAGGTGTGACTGGATAGGAATACTAAAGGGAGAACTGGCATGGCATTGATGGGCTTAATGGCCTCCTGCCTTGCGTCTGTGACGGCTATTGGATTTCCACTTTCAAATGAAAGTTGCCTCTAAACCAACAACCTGACCAGGTCACTTTCTGACTAGGTTCATCACAACCTTCGTGCACCACGGTTCCCATGTCCTACCAAAACCTACCTGACTCATCGGAACGTTGTCGTGCAGAGCTCAAGACAGGACACAGGTTTAAGGTGCTGGGGAGTAGGTACAGAGGAGACGTTAGGGGTAAGTTTTTCACTCAGAGGGTGGTGAATGAGTGGAATTGGCTGCCGTTGGTGGTGGTGGAGGCGAACTTGCTGGGGTCTTTTAAGAGACTTCTGGATGAGTACATGGGATTTAATGGGATTGAGGGTTATAGATAGGCCTGGTAGGTATGGATATGATTGGCACAACTTGTGGGCTGAAGGGCTGGTTTGTGCTGTAGTGTTCTATGTTCTATCACTTAATGATGAATGTATGTTTATTTTTATCAGGTTTGAACTGGAGGAGTTTGGATTTAGCGGAAGATGGAGGCTGCAAAGGAATCAAAAGCATTGCTGAGCGACCAGGCTGAGATCCCGGGGCTTAGTCACTTGGGGGCACAGAGGGGCCGAGCTTTCTCGTGCCTGCTGTGCGGGAAGGACTTCCGCTGGCGCTGCCTGCTGGATGCCCACCTGCGGGTGCACACTGGCGAGAAGCCCTTTGTCTGCCAGCTGTGCCTCAAGCGCTTCGGCAAGTCTGGTGAGTTGCGGGTGCACCAGCGGACACGCACCGGCGACAAGCCGTTTGCCTGCCCACTGTGCGGGAAGACCTTTTACCGCTCCAGCCAGCTGAGCCGGCACCAGAGCTTCCACGACGGCGTCAAGCCCTTCCACTGTGGCGAGTGCCACAAATGCTTCTCCACCTTCAGCCGGCTGAGCCGGCACCGGAGGGTCCACAGCGGCGAGAAACCTCACGGCTGCGCTGACTGCGGCAAACATTTTTACAGCTGCGCCGAGCTGGGTGTTCACCGCCGGGTCCACGCTGGCGAGAAGTCCTACAACTGCTCGGGCTGCGCCAAGAGCTTCGACCTGGTGGGCAACCTGACAGTCCACGTGCGTGCCCACGCCAACCAGAACCGGCCCAAGTGCCCCAAACAGTTCAACCGGCCCAGCGAGATGGTCGTCCACCAGCGGCTCCACACTGGCGAGAAGCCCTTCGAGTGCTCCATCTGCTCCAAGTGGTTCTATTGTTCCAGCAACCTGATCCAGCACCAAGGCATCCACATTGGAGAAAAACCCTTTCAGTGTTCTGTCTGCAAGAAGAGATTCTACCATGCGAGTGACCTGACCCGCCATCAACGCAACGAGGGCCACAGTGAGAAACATACACTTCACCCTTTCTACTCTGTCTCATTCTCCATGTCTCTCTGGCTCATTTTGATATGATCTGGAGATGCCGGCGTTGGACTGGGGTAAACACAGTACGAAGTCTCACAACATCAGGTTACCTGATGAAGGGGCAAACCCCGAAAGCTTGTGGCATTTACTATCAAATAAACCTGCTGGACTTTAACCTGGTGCGGTGAGACTTCCCACTCATTTTGATATCACCTTCAATCCCTCTCTCTTTTTCCTCTCTCTCTGGCAAACAAAGTTCAACATGTATAAATGGGATAAAAGCAAATTACTAGAATCTGAAACCAAAAGAGAAAATCTCAGCAGGTCTGGCAGTATCTGTTAAGAGAGAAAAGAGCTGACGTTTCGAGTCCAGTTGACCCTTTGTCAAAGCTTTGGCAAAAGATCATCTGTTCCCGAGACGTCACCTCTTTTCCCTCCTTACGGATATATAAATGTGAAGTAGGAAGAATAGAGATCTTCTAAAAAAAATTAGTTCACAGGATGTGAGTGTTGATGGTCAGGTCGACATTTATTGTCCATCCATAATTGCCCTTGAGAAGGTGATATAGCGAGCTGCTGTTTTCAATAGCTGCAGAGCCTAAGGTGTTGGTGCACAAAAGAACTGAATTTCAGAGGTGAGGTGAGAGCGAGAGCCTTTGACATCAAGGCCGCATTAGATCAAGGAGTCCCAGCAAAACTGGAATCAGTGGTTTTCAGGAGGCAAACTGTCCGCTGGTTGGAGTCATATCTGGCATATAGAAAGATGGAGGGTCAGTCATCTCAGCTCCAGGACATCTATGGAGGTGTCCCTCAGGGTAGTGTCCTTGGCCCAACCATCTTTAGCTGCTTTCCCTCCATCATAAGGTTAGAAGTGAGGACGAGCTCTGATGATTGCACAATGTTCAACACTATTCACAACTGAAGCAGTTTATGTTTAAATGTACTGAGATCTGGACAATATCCAGGCTTGGGGCTGATAAGAGGCAAGTAACATACACGTCATTCAAATGCCAGGCAATGACCATCACCAAAAAGAGACACTTTAACCACCACTCCTTAACATTCAATGGATGAACATCACTGAATCCTCCAGTGTCAATATCCTTGGGGTTACCATTGACCAGAAACTCAACAGGGCTCACCACATGAACACAGTGGCTACAAGAAGAAGTCAGAGGCGAGGAATAATGCAGCAATTAACTCCCCTCCTGTCCACCATCTACAAGGCATAAGTCTGGAGTGTGATGGAAAATTCCTCACTTGCCTGGACAATAATATTCCAACAATATTACTCCAACAATATTCAAGAAGCTTGACACCATCCAGGATAGAGCAGCCCTCTTGATTTGACACCACATCCATAAACATCCACTCCCTCCACCATTGATGCTCAGTAGCAGCAGTGTGGACTATCTACAAGATGCACTGTAGCAATTCACCAAAGATCTTTAGACAGCAGCTTCCAAACCCATGACCATTTCCATCTGGAAGGACAAGGACAGCAGATACATGGAAACTCCACTGCCTGCAAGTTCCCCTCCAAGTCATTCAACATCCTGACTTGGAAATATATCACTGTTCTTTCACAGTCACTGGGTCAAAAACCTGGAATTCCCTCCCTAATGGGATTGTGGGTCAACCCACAGCACATGGACTGCAGCATTTCAAGAAACTCACCACCACTTTCTCAAGGGCAACCAGGGATGGGTAATAAATGCTGGCCAGCCAGCGATGCCCATGTCCCATGAATAAATAAAAAGTAACCCACAGAGCTGTTAGGGAGGGAGTTCAGGAATGGCAATATATTTCTGAGTTCGGATGGTAAAGGACTTGGATGGTAATCTTAAGGTGGTGGTGTTCCCTGGTATCAGCTGCTCTTGTCCCTCTAGACGACAATGCTCGTGGAAGGTGCTGCCTAAAGAACCTTGGTGACTTCCTGCAGTGCATCTTGTAGATTGTACACACTGTGCATTGGTGATGGAGAGATTGACACACTATCCAAAAACATTTAATCAAGCGGGGCTAATTTGTCCTGCTTAATATCAAGCTTCTTGAGTATTGTTGGAGCTGCACTCATCCGTGTAAGTATTCCATCACACTCCTGATTTGTGCCTTATAGATGGTGGACAAGCTCTTGGGAGTCAGGTGGTGAATTATTCTCCGCATGACTCCCAGCCTCTCACTTGCTCTGTCGTCACAGTATTTTCATGGCTAGTGCAGTTTAGTTGCTGATCAATGGTATTCCTCAGGATGTTGATAGTGGGGATTCAGCAGTATAACACCACTGAATGTCAAGGGGCACTGGTGAGAGTGTCTCTTGGTGATAGTCATTGCCTGGCACGTTTTCTCATGAGGCTGGGAGGAACCCGAGGATACAAATTTCAAATCATTGACAGGAGAGGCAGTGAAGGTGCTGCTTAAGAGGACAATGGACTAGATTCAGTTGTAGCTTTCCAAAGGGAAATGGTTAGATACTTGGAGAGTTTGCAAAGATACTTGGAAACAGCAGGGGCGGACGTCAGGCATGGGGGAGTGAAGAGACATTTATCTCTGCTCAGTCACACTGGGGGAATGAGATATTTTTCCACGGAGGAAATTGAAGGAGATCGGGTGGAGGGCTGGGGGTATTATTTTCCAACGGTGGGTAAATTATTTAGCTGCTGATCCCTGTTTTCTTCTTTGCCGGGCAGATCACGGTGATGCAGGAGGTGACAGTGAGCAGTGACAAGGAAGTGGCGAAGGAGACGAGAGCTTTCAAAGGCTCGGCCACCAGGGAGGCATTTGCTGCGCAGAGTGCGGCAAGTGGCTCCGCTGGCCCAGTCTGCTGGATGCCCGCTTACGCGTCCATCGCGGTGAGAAGCCCTTCGACTGTGCCCACTGCACCGAGCGGTTCTGCACTTCCAACAGGTTGCGAGTGCATCAGCGAACTCACGCCCCTTAAAGGGACCGGATGAGGTGACAGAAGTTTGTATCACTAAGCCAGTCCCAGTTGCCCACATTTGGCCCATATCCCTCTATACCAATTTTGCCCATGTAACTGCCTAAATGCTTTTTCAAAGACAAAATTGTTCCTGCTTCTATTACTGCCTCTGGCAGCTCATTCCAGACCCTCTCCCTGGGTGAAAGAAATGCCCTTCTGGATACTTTTGTGTCTCTTTCCTTAAATCCCATGCCTTCTAGTTTTAGACTCCACTATCTTTGGGAAAAGATGTTGACTTTTACCTGATCTATGCCCCTCATTATTTCATAGATCTCTATAAGATCACCCCTAAGCCTCCCAGTTCCAGGAAAAAGTCCCAGTCTACTCAGCCTCTCCTTATAACTCAAACCATCACGTCCCAGTCAAACCAAAATGTGATGATGAGGATCAATAAAGCACCCCACTCTTAGCAGTGCGCACCAAGCATGGGAGATTTCTGGTATTACCACGACAGCTTATTCATTTTGATCAGTTTAATGGTGTGTCAGCGTGACAAACTCAAGGACTTGTCTCTTAGCACAGACCTTACAGCTGTAATGGTGTTTGACATCAGTCAGCAGTGTTTCTGATCAATGTTGTGCGTGTGAAATAGTTGCTGCATATTGGAATATGTATTAAAGTAAGTTTATTTATCAGTCACAAGTAAGACTTACATAAACACTGCAATTAAGTTCTTCCCCAGGTCCCCACAGTCCGCTCGCTGCCTGTTCGGATCAATGCACCTAACCAGCACGTCTTTCAGACTGTGGGAGGATACTGGAGCACCCGGAGGAAACTCACGCAGACATGGGGAGAACGTGCAAACTCTACACAGACAGTGACCCAAACCAGGAATCAAATTGGGTCCCTGGTGCTGTAAAGTAGCAGTGCTAACCACTGTGCCGCTGGGCATCACAAAATTATGATGACTTTACATTGATGCTGAGGTGCTAAAGGAGATGGAAAATGCTTTTCATGGATTCTTTGTTCATTTTGCAAAGGAACAGACTAAGCAGGGCAATGAATTCTCCATCAAATATCATTCACATGTAACACCTCACCAATTGTTTAGTGATGTTATTCCAGGAGACTTATAAATTACTGCCTATAATTTCCAGTATAATTTGAGAATTACTTGAACTTAGATAAACGTGATACTTGCAAGGTGCTAGTTTATTCAGTGTGATACTTCCTGCTGTGCCACAGTCTAAAAACGTAGTCATAATCCCACATAAATGCCCTTGACATTTGCCAATCATGATTCAGTGCCAACCTCCATGAAGTCTGGATTGTCTTGCACGTGGCACCATTTGCAGAAGCTGTTAGTTGGGACTCTTTGATAGACAAACAAATGGGAACAATGGCCGGCTCATTTCCAGGATCTGGGACTGTACCTCATTTCATGTCCCTATTATTTTCAAGATCAAGTCTAGTCTGGCTGAGGTGTTCTGCACCCTCCTAAGAATGCCCACCAGTCAATGCATATGCCTTGATCTCTGCAGTTCATTTTGAATAATTAGAAAGGCATCTGGTTGGGGGTGGGGCAGTGGCAGACTTTTGAGTCCTGCTGTGCAATGAATGTTTGCTCAGCGATCAATTGTCATAGAGGTTTACAACATGGAAACAGGCCCTTTGGCCCAACTTGTCCATGCTGCCCCTTTTTTAACCCCTAAACTAATTACAATTGCCCACGTTTGGTCCATATCCCTCTATACCCATGTAATTGTCTAAAAGCTTTTTAAAAAACAAAATTCAAGGCACTTTGGGAAGGATGTCCAGACGCTCTGAATCTTCCATCTTTAGTGGATGTCTCATCCTTAGTTCCAGTGGGTACAGGACCATTCTGCTTGATTGATTCCCAGGATAATAAAGCAAAAATTTCAGACTGTATGTCAAATGGGTGGTTGCATCAAAGTCCAATGAAACTGAAGTATTATATCTTCACCATTGTACTTCAACCCCCTTTATTGCGATAAGGGGGTGGAAGGACTTCAGTTAGAGAGAGAGATGAGAGAAGCTAAGATTGTTCTCTTTCAAGCAAAAATGTTACACAGAGATTTAAGAGGGGTTCTGATTCATTAAATCGAGAAAAGGTGCATCACTGCAGGGACATAAGGGGCCAGAGGACACACGTTTTAGTTAACTTTAGTTAAAAGAAGCAAAGAGGACACACAAATGATTTTCCTACTCTTATAATCTGAAATAGGGCAGAGGAAGAAGATTTTAAAAATTTCCAAAAGGAAATTGAACATACATTTAAAAGGGGGGAATCTTTGCACAGATAAGATGGGCTGAATAGCCTCATTCTGTCCTACATCACCAAGGCTGCTCTGGCAGCACCGAAGTAACAGGAGGTCACTTAACTCCACTATTATTCAATGAAATCATTGTTGGTTCATGACTTTCCAAACCCATGCCCATCCAGAAAGACACGGGCAGCAGATATTTGAGAACATCAGCACTTGGATGTTCTCAAGTGACTAGTGGGGTACCGCAGGGATGTATGTTGATGATTTAGATGAGGAAACTAATATTTTCAAAATTGCAGATGACAGAAAGCTGGGTGGGAGGGTGAGCTGTGAGGTGGATGCAGAAATCCTTCAGTTTGATTCGGACAAGATGAGTAAGTGGGCAAGTGAATGGCAGTTGCAGTTTAATTTGGATAAATATGAGGTTATCCATGTTAGTGCCAAGAGCAGGAAGATAGATTATTATCTGACTGGCTAGAAATTGAGAGAGAGAAATGTGCAACGAGATCTGGGTGTCCTTGTACATCAGTTCAGAATGCTTTGTCTGTTTGGTGTGCAAGAAACAATACCTGGACATACTCTCTTCCACCTTCTTCTGTCAGGAAAAAGATACAAAAGTCTGAGGTCACATAACAATCGACTCAAGAACAGCTTCTTCCCTGCTGCTGTCAGATTTTTGAATGGACCTACTTTGCATTAAGTTGACCTTTCCCTACACCCTAGCTATCACTTTAACACTATATTCTGCACCCTCTCTTTCTCTATAAATGGTATGCTTTGTCTGTATAGCGTGCAAGAAACAATACTTTTCACTCTATGTTAATACACGTGACAATAATAAATCAAATCAAAGTCAAATTCACATTGATTTGAATGGACTATCAGCAAGAATGAGCCAGCACTGAGACTACAACTCCCAGAACCCACCACAGGTCACTTCCGCGGAGCTGGCAGCCTCCCTGACGTCACCCCGGCCCTCCATCCCGCGCCTGCGTAGTACCGTGCTCCGCTGCGGCTGCTGACTTGACGGGAAAAATGGCGGATGAGGCCACTCGCCGCATCCTGAGCGGAATCCCGTTACTGCGAACCAACGCCGGCCCGCGGGACGGTGAGCGCTGGCGAGAGCGGCTCAAGGAGGAGTACCTGGCGCTGATCAAGGTAACGGCCGCGCCACTCGGTTAGCTGAGGCGGCGAGAGCTTGGCTGCTGCGGGGAAGGGCGTCCGCCGGGACAACGTCCGGCTGACTACTTCCGGCGAGTGTCACCCTCAAATACGTCCGGGCGTTCTCTGCTGCTGCTGTGGTCCTTTGGTTATATTGCTCCCCTCTGAAGAGGGTTAACGCAGTCAGAAGTCTGACAACACCAGGTTTAAGTCCAACCAATTTATTTGATAGTAAACTCACAAGCTTTTGGGGTTGTCCCATTGTCAGGTGAATGAAGAGGGTGGCCAACTCTCCTGGATTCATTGGGCCTTTCTCTGCATGATTTAGGTGAAGACTGTCCCATCAGAACAGGTCCCTTCTTCCTCAATACAGGTGCTTATGTCCTATGAATTGAAACCTATTTCTCCCACACCAATCTTTAAACCATGCATTTAGCTGAATAATCTAATAGTGGCTCAGGTATGGTTGTTACCTTTTTGAAAGAACAAAGAAAATTACAGCACAGGAATAGACCATTTGGCCTTCAAGCCTGCACCAACAATGCTGTTGACTGAACTAAAGCACCTACCCTTCTGAGGACCATATCCCTCTGTTCCCATCCTATTCATATATTTGTCAAGGTGGCCCTTAAAAGTGACGATCGTATCTGCTTCCACAATCTCCCCCGGCAGCGAGTTCCAGTCATCCATTTGACTCAGACACCTCGCATGTTAAACCATTTGGCCTCCAAGCCTGCACTGACAATGCTGCTGGATTGAACTAAAGCCCCCTACCCTTCCGGGGACCATATCCCTCTATTCTCATCCTATTCATGTATTTGTAATGTCAAAGTCCCTTAAAAGTCACTACTATATCTGCTTCCACTACCTCCCCCAGCAGCTCATTTAAACCTTGCTCCTCGCACACTAAACCAATGCTTCCTGGTAATTGATTCTTCCACCCTAGGAAAAAAGCTTCTGACTATCCACTCTGTCCATCTCATTCTCAACCTTCCACCAATAATGACACTTTCTCCCTATCTACTCTGTCTAGACCGTCATAATTTTGCACACCTCTGTCAAATCTTTGTTCAACTACTGAATGTCTGTTCAGATTTGCCATCCGTGACCAGATCCCTCGATTTGTTGCATTCCAGGAGATATCCCATATTTGTTAAGGCCCTGAGTGTGAAGGGATGAACCTGCTTCATTTAACCCTGAAAAGTGTGAGGTGATACACACTGGAAGGAGTAATTTGATAAGAAAGTACTCAATGATTGGTAGGACACTAGGAAGTTCTGTGGAACAAAGGGATGTTGGCGTGTTTGTGCACAAACATAAGAAATAGGAGCAGGAGTAGGCCATCGAGCCCTTTGAGCCTGCCCCGCCATTCAATAAGATCATGGCTGATCTGTCGTGGCTCAGTTCCACATTCCCGCCCTCTCCCCATAACCGTTAATCCCCTCTCTTATCAAAAACCCATCAACCCGCGTCTTAAAAATATTTAGCGAGGTAGCCTCCACCATTTCAACGGGCAGAGAATTCCAGAGATTCATAAGAACATAAGAAATAGGAGCAGGAGTAGGCCATCTGGCTCTTCGAGCCTGCCCCGCCATTCAATAAGATCATGGCTGATCTGTCGTGACTCAGCTCCACCTTCCCGCCCTCTCCCCATAACCCTTAATCCCTTCTCTTATCAAAAACCCATCAACCCGTTTCTTAAAAATATTTAGCGAGGCAGCCTCCACCACTTCAACGGGCAGAGAATTCCAGAGATTCACCACCCTTTGAGTGAAGAAGTTCCTCCTCAACTCTGTTCTAAACCGCCCCCCCTTTATCTTGAGGCTGTGCCCCCTAGTCCTATTATCCTTTCTGAGCGGGAAGAGTCTCTCCACCTCTATCCTATCCATCATCTTATACGTCTCAATGAGATCTCCCCTCATTCTTCTAAACTCTAACGAGTACAAGCCTAGTTTATTCAGCCTCTCCTCATAGCTCAACCCCCTCAACTCCGGTATCAGCCTAGTAAACCTCCTCTGCACTCCCTCCAAGGCCAAAATATCCTTGCATAAGTACGGCGCCCAAAACTGCACACAGTACTCCAGCTGCAGCCTCACCAATGCCGTATATATCTGCAGCAAGACCTCCCTACTTTTATATTCAATCCCCCTCGCTATGAAGGCCAGCATCCCATTCGCCTTCCTGACCACCTGCTGCACCTGCAAGTTGGGTTTTTGCGACTCATGCACAAGGACCCCAAGGTCCCTCTGCACCGTCGCCTGCTGCAGTTTTTCGCCACATAAGTGATAATCCTTCCTACCATTATTCCTACCAAAGTGGACCACCTCGCACTTGCCAACATTAAATTTCATTTGCCATTTCCTGGCCCATTCGCCCAGCCTATCTAGATCCTTCTGTAGACTCTCCACACCCTCCGCACAATTTGCCTTTCCTCCAATCTTGATGTCATCAGCAAATTTCGACACCCTGCACTCGGTTCCCTCCTCCAGATCATCTATATAAATGGTAAATAGCTGAGGCCCCAGCACCGACCCCTGAGGCACTCCACTAGTCACCATCCACCAATCCGAATAGCACCCATTGACCCCCACTCTCTGCCTCCTATTTGACAACCAATCCTCTATCCACGCTAACACCCTACCCACAACTCCCTGTCCCCTGACCTTCAGCAATAACCTCCTGGTACCTTGTCAAATGCCTTCTGAAAATCCAGAAAGACCACATCCACCGGCTCTCCTCTATCCACCGCCCTAGACACATCCTCATAGAACTCCAGTAAATTTGTCAGAGCAGAAAGGCATGTTAGTCAGCTGGTGGAAAAGGCATATGGGGCGTTAGGTATAGATTCCAAAAGCAGGGAAGTCATGTTGGAGTTGTACAGAACGTTAAAGTCTGCAAAAATAAGCAGAGCAAACCAGAGGTGTTTTAGCATTGTTTAACAATGCACTCCCCTTCATTTTAATAATGTTCATTCTCATTTCAGTATGTGGAAAATAACAAGCAAGCAGACAATGACTGGTTCAGACTGGAGTCAAACAAGGATGGAACACGGTGAGTGATTGTAAATGTAAGGCAGGAACTCTCCAGTAGCCTGTCAGTCAGCCTAGAGGTCTTGCAGCCAGAGCGCAGTGAGGTATACAGCATTTTAACTGGTTCTTCTGCCTTTTAAAGAATCTGACCGACTTGTAAACACCAACAACTAGAAAGTGAACAGAGGTAATATGATCATTGAATCATGGAAACCCTACATTGCGGAAGGAGGCCTTTCAACCCATCAAGTCTACACTGACAACAATCCCACCCAGGCCTAGCCCCGAAACCCCACATATTTACCCTGCTAATCCCTCTTAACTACACATCCCAGGGCAATTTAGCATGACCAATGCACCTAACATGCACATCTTTGGAAACCGGAGCACTTGGAGGAAACCGACACAGACACAGAATCCATAGAATCCTTACAGTGCAGAAGGAGGCCATTTAGCCCATCAAGTCTGCACCGACCATAATCCCACCCAGCCCCTATCCCCATAGACCCAAGTATTTACTAAAGGGCAATTTAGCGTGGCCAGTCAACCTGACCTGCACATCTTTGGACTATGAGAGGAAACCGGAGCACCCGGAGGAAACACGTGGACAATGTGCAGACTCTGCATAGACTGTGACCCAAGCCAGGAATCGAACCCGGATCCCTGGCGCTGTGAGGCAGCAGTGCTAACCATTGTGCCAGAGATTTAGAACATAGAACATAGAACATTACAGCACAAACAGGCCCTTCGGCCCTCGAGTTGCGCCGATCGCATCAACCCCACCAATCTATAGACCTATCTATAACCCCCAATCCCATTAAACCCCATATACTCATCCAGAAGTCTTTTAAAAGACCCCAGCGAGTTCGCCTCCACCACCGACGACGGCAGCCGATTCCAATCACTCACTACCCTCTGAGTGAAAAACTTACCCCTAACATCACCTCTGTACTTCCCTCCCCGCACCTTAAATCTGTGTCCTCTCGTAGCGACCATTTCAACCCGGGGAAATAGCCTCTGAGAGTCCACCCTATCTATTCCTCTCAACATTTTATAAACTTCTATCAGGTCGCCTCTCAACCTTCGCCTCTCCAGGGAAAAGAGTCCCAGCTCCCTCAACCTATCTTCATAAGGCATGCCTCCCAGTCCAGGCAACATCCTTGTAAATCTCCTCTGCACCCTTTCAATAGCTTCTACGTCTTTCCTATAGTGAGGCGACCAGAACTGCGCACAGTACTCCAAATGAGGCCTGACGAGGGTCCTGTAAAGTTGCAGCATTACCTCCCGACTCCTAAACTCAATCCCTCGATTAATGAAGGCCAGTACACCATACGCCTTCTTGACCACCTCCTCCACCTGCGAGGCCGATTTAAGAGTCCTGTGAACCCGGACCCCGAGATCCTTCTGCTCTTCAACGCTACTAAGACCCCTGCCCTTAATAGTGTACTCGTTCATCCCGTTGGTTCTGCCGAAATGGACTACTACACATTTATCCGCGTTGAAGTCCATCTGCCACTTCTCCGCCCATTCCTGCATCCTATCTATGTCCTGCTGCAACTTTTGACATCCTTCCAGACCATCCACAACACCACCGACCTTCGTGTCATCAGCGAACTTGCTAACCCATCCCTCCACTTCCTCATCCAGGTCATTTATGAAAATGACAAACAACAAGGGTCCCAGAACAGATCCCTGGGGCACCCCACTGGTGACTGACCTCCATTCCGAAAAAGACCCATCCACAACCACTCTCTGCCTTCTGCAGGCAAGCCAGTTCTGGATCCACAAGGCCAAAGGCCCTTGGATCCCATGCCCTCTCACCTTCTCAAGAAGGTGAGGAAAACTTTGGGCAGCTGTTTGATCTCACCATGTTAGATGGTGACATTTAAATTCAATACAAATCTAGACTTAAAAGTCTAATGATAACCATGAAACCATTGTCGATTGTTATTAAAAACCCACCTGGTTCACTAATGTCCTTCAGGGAAGGAAATCTGCCATCCTTACCCAGTCTGGTCTACGAATGACTCCAGAGCCTCATTGCCCTCTCAAGGACATTTATGGATGGGCAATAAAGGCTGGTCTCAGTCAACAGTGCCATAAATTAGTTTTTAAAAAGTATGTGAAATATAGAGGATGGCAATGATAGATTTGGATGAGAAAAGATGGGAGGAGGCTTGAGTGAGGTAGTGCATTTTGGAAGGTCTAGTACTGGTAGGAAATGTACAGTAAATGGCAGAACCCTTAAGAGTATTGATTGGCAGAGGGATCTGGGTGTACAAGTACTCAGGTCACTGAAAGTGCTATGCAAGGTGAAGAAGGCGTACAGCATACTTGCCTTCATCGGCCAGGCATTGAGTTTAAAAATTGGCAATTCATGTTGCAGCTTTATAGAGCTTTAGTTCGGCCGCAGTTGGTGTTCCATTCTGGTCACCACACTATCAGAAGGATGTGGAGGCTTTGGAGAGGATACAGAAAAGATTTACCAGGATGTAGCCTGGTATGCGGGGCATTAGCTTTGAGGAGCGGTTGGAGAAACTTGGTTTGTTTTCACTGGAATGACAAAGGTTCAGGGGCGACCTGATAGAAGTCTACAAGATTGTGAGGGGCACGGACAAAGTGGATAGTCAGAAGCTTTTTCCCAGGGTGGAAGAGTCAGTTACTAGGGGGCACAGGTTTACGGTGCAAAGGTCAAGGTTTAAAGGAGATGTATGAGGCAAGATTTTTTTCACAGAAGGTGGTGGGTGCCTGGAACTCGCTGTCAGGGGAGGCAGTGGAAGCGGATACGGTAGTGACTTTTAAGGGGCATCTGAACAAATACATGAATAGGATGGGAGTAGAGGGATACGGTCCCCAGGAGGGTAGGGGGTTTTGGTTCAGTCAGGTAGCATGGTCAGTGCAGGATTGGAGGGCCAAAGGGCCTGTTCCTGTGCTGTAAATTTCATTGTTCTTTGCTCTTTGAAGTGATAACACTGGCATGTACTGTTCGGGCTGAATGACCAGTTTCTGTGGCACCTTTAACACAAGATGGGTCAGAGCAAAGTGTTAGGGAACGAATTACAGCACCGAGCGAGGTAGAGACGACCGGAAGCTGAAGAAATGTCCTGATAGAGGAAGACCAAGGGGGAGAGGTGTACGGAGTGGTTAAAATTTGGGATACTCAGGAGGCTGGAGTTAGAGGAATGCAGAGACCTCGGGAGGCTTTGGAGGAATTTGGAAACAAGGCTGAGAGTTTGCAAGATGCAGCTTGACTGGGAAGCATGGTAGGTCTGCGAGAACAGGGCTGAGGGATGAATAGGACTTGAATTAAGGCATTGGCTTAGCAGGTAGAATGTAACCAGGAGTATGTTGGAATAGTCAGTTCTGGAGGTACCGAAGGCAGGAATGAGGTTTCCAGCAGCCGCTGAACAGAGACATTCCCGTTGCCACGGGTGGAAATGGGCAGTTTTTTTGATGGTATGAATCTTAATCAGGGACTGTTGTCAGGGAGAGGGATTGAGCCCGGAGCTAGCAATTGGAGTTTAGAGCAGCAACTGGAAACTTTACTCTTCCCAATATTTAATTGGAGGAAGTGTCAGCTCTTCCAGTACCAGGTTTTGGATGAGTTGATATAGAGCTGGGTGGCGTCAGTGTGGGTGTGAACACTGTTTGGGATGATATCTCCAAGGGACAGCATTTAGTTGAGAAAAAGGAGAAAACCAACATATGAATCCCTGAGGGACATCAGAGGAGGTGCGGGGGAGTGGTTCCCATAACATTCCTGGTCTTGTCCTCATCGATGGAGCTCCAAGGGAATACAGGAGGTGTCAGGAAGGTTGGTGAGTTGCTAAAGTGTACTAAGTGGGTGCTGGAGGGAATGAATGTTAAATCTGGTGGCTAAGACACTGACTAATCAAACTGCTCTGGACAGGTACTCTTGTAACTGTTGGCCTGGCTGCACTCATCCCAGTTAGAGGGAGGAATCGCAGAGGAACTGGCTTTGATCAGATTATTAGCAGTTTTCTTTCTCCCTCTCTTTTCCAGGTGGTTTGGAAAATGTTGGTACATTCACGAGCTTCTGAAATATGAATTTGACATTGAGTTTGACGTGAGTAACAGCTTTCTTTTTAATATAGAGCTGGGCTGGATGTTTCTCTTTCACATATGTATGGGTACATTAACACACAGACAAATATATACATACATCTAAACCTGCATATAAATCACCGCACTCACAAACACATGTACAGACACATTTATAAACTCACGTAATAAAGTGCTTAGTATTCTGGGTTTTGTTAATAGGAGCATAGAATACAAGAACAAGAAGTTTATGCTAAGCTTATACAGGACACTAGTTGGACCTCAGCTGGAATATTGTGCAGTTCTGAGCACCACACTATAGGGAGGATGTGGAACATAATGGAGTGCAGAAGAGGTTTACAATAATGATTCCAGGGTTGAGAAACTTTTAAGAATCCTAACTTTTCCAATCTGGTTCTGCTTGGAGAGAAGAAGGCTGAGAGGAGATTTGATGTTCAAAATCATGAGGGGACTGGGCAGAGTAGATCGGGAATAAATGTTCCTGCTCAGTTAAGGATCACCAGGTCCCTCTGCTCCTGCACTCCTTTTAGAATTTTACCCTGTATTTTATACTGTCTGTCCATGTTCTTTGGGAATGTGGAACTGAGCCACGACAGATCAGCCATGATCTTATTGAATGGCGGGGCAGGCTCGAAGGGCTAGATGGCCTACTCCTGCTCATATTTCTTATGTTCTTATGTTCTTGCCAAAATGCATCACCTCAACCTTCTTCACATTGAACTTCATCTGCCATCTGTCTGCCCACTCCACCAACATGTCTTTGTCCTTTTGAAGTTCTACACTGTCCTCTTCACAGTTTACAGTATTTCCAAGCCTTGTATCGTCCACAGATTTTAAATTGCCCCCTGCACATCAAGATGTAGATCATTAATTTATGTCAGGAAGAGCAATATCGACCCACGACAAACCTTCCTCCAGCCCAAGAAATAGCTATTTATCATTGCCCTGTTTCCTGTCATTCAGCTAACTTCCTGTCCATATTTGCAGAGTTCACATGGTTTACTGAAAGGAAAATCATGTGGAATTAACTGATCTTTGAGGATGCAAAAGCAAGTTCGATAAAGGGGAACTAGTAGATGTGATGTATTTGGATTTGTGCCACAAACGTTATCTTGTGTAGTAACTTTGTATCAGTGGTGATGTATCAGCATGGATAAAGGATTGACTAAGGAACTGGCAACAGCGAGTTGGATAAATGGGACGTTTTCAGGTTGGCCAACTGTAACTAGTGAAGTGTCACAAGGTTTCCGTCAGGACCTCAACTATTTCAAATCAATATTAGTTACTTGGATGAAAGGATTGACCCTACTGAGACCAAATTTGCTCACGCGATGAAGATAAATCAAGAAGCAATTTGGTTAAAGGGGTTACTGAGTGGGTAAAAAAAATTGGCTGATGGAGTTTAACGTGGAAAAAATGTGGTTTTGTAGCAAAAGTTTTTAAAAAAGCAGAGTGTTATTGAAGTGGAGCGAGTCTGCAGAATGCCACGGTTACTCATCTCTTCACCTTTCCTGTTGTAAGGGAACAAACTCCCCAACAGTCTCCTCATTCATTTCCTCGTAACTCCAGCCTCTGATTCCTGGGATTCTCCAGGTCAATCTTTTCTGCAGCCAATGTTAAGAACGTTGAGGGAATTGTGCTTGTTTCTGGTCTCTGCATTGCAAAGTTGCCCATCTGTGCACTAAAGTGAAGAAGGTTCCCTCACGCAAGGTCCCAGAGGTTCTGTAATGAGAGGATGTGTCCACTAATATTGCAGGAAGGAAGGGACAAATCGGTACAGTCTGTTGTGTACAGGTTCAGGACCAACTGACTTCTCGCTTTCCGCAGATTCCTATCACGTACCCCACGACAGCACCTGAGATTGCCATTCCAGAACTGGACGGAAAGACTGCCAAAATGTACAGGTAGGAATGAGGAAGGTGGGTGTGGGAGGGTAGTGGAGAACCGGAGATGGAACGATGGTGACACAGTGCAAAGATTCCTGATTTAGAACTGATTAATTCCTTCACTCCTCCTCTTTCTCTCCCTCACACTGTCTCTATCTCATTGGTGCTGTGAGTTACTTCCAGTCTTCATCAGCACAGGACAGCACAGGATTTTGACTTTATTCCACAGGTGGAGGTCCACCTCGTGTCAAACGAGGGGCATTCACACGGCAGGTCGTGCCTGGGCTGCTCTTGGAAGTTCCGGGAGTGGCCTAGGACTTCGTGTCGGTGTGTGTGCTTGATCCTGGACCGGTAGATGGGCGCCGCAACAGCTCAGTGACTAGCACTGCTGGCTGTGCAGGCACATGGATTTGGGCCTGTGTCTGTGGGAGTTTGCGCATTCTCCCTGTGGTTGCGTGGGTTTCCTCCGGGCGCTCCGGTTTCCTCCCACACCCCAAAGATGTGCTCTCAGGCTAATCGGTTTTTACCAAATTGACACTATTTCTTCCCTGAATCTGACTGAGTAGGGTTCCATTCGTAGCCATGCAGGGTAGAATAGGTGCAGGGTGATGTGGCGGCGCGGGCTCGTTGGGCCGAAGGGCCTGTTTCCCGTGCTGGATTGTTCTTTGTTCTTTGACATCATTCAGGATAAAAGAGGGAGAGAGTCGCTGGGTAAGAGAGGGGAGAGTCGCTGGGTTTGAGGCGGGGGGGGGTGCAGTCTCTGGGTAAGAGGGGAAGGGGGAGAGAGAGAGACTGGGTCAGGCGGGGGGAAGACTGGGACGGAGGGAGACCCTCCGGGAAGGAGGGAGGAGCGCATACACAGACACAGAGAAGGAGATGGGATATGTTGTCCTTGAACTCAGATCAACTGAGGCTGTATACAGGCATACTCAAACTCAAATTATTAGAATACAGATCTCCGTTATACTAATTTATCAAATTGAGAGAGAGGGAGAGACAGGCTAAAGGGGAGGGGGGGATATCCTGAGAGAGAGTGACTGGGGTGGGCTGAGAATGAGGGGGAGGGTGGGGCAGACTGGGAGAGGGGGAGGGTGGGGCGGACTGGGAGAGGGGGAGGGTGGGGCGGACTGGGAGAGGGGGAGGGTGGGGCAGGCTGGGAGAGGGGGAGGGTGGGGCAGGCTGGGAGAAGGGGAGGGTGGGGCAGAGAGGGAGAGGGGGAGGGTGGGGCGGGCTGGGAGAGGGAAACAGGGTGAGGGAGACATGAGAGAGAGAAGCAGGGTGAAAGAAATGTTACAGAAGGAGAGGACATAAAAGAGATGGGTTGAAGAGGGGTTGGTTGAGAGAGGGAGAGAGACTGAGTAAATGAGTAATGGGACATGAAAGAGAGAGGAGGAGAGGAATGGAGAGCTTCACGTTTAGCACAGTGACTGCCTGTTACTGCTTCACATTTAGCACAGTGAATGCCTGTTACTGCTTCATGTTTAGCGGAATGACTGCCTGTTACTGCTTCATGTTGTGACTATGTTCCCATTTCTATTCTGTTTATGCAGAGGTGGAAAGATTTGTCTAACGGATCACTTCAAGCCACTGTGGGCGCGTAATGTCCCAAAGTTCGGTTTGGGACATCTGATGGCACTTGGGGTGAGTTCCTAAATGTCAGTGTTCAATCGATCCATTCCCTGACAGTTACGATAAGAATGCAGTGCATTTTGCTAAACTCTCAAATGGAAACTGTAAGCAGACTGCAACGTCATAAAATAGCAAAGTTCCAAGAATTCACTCTTTCCTGGAGCTCAAAGGTCCACACAAAATGTGATGATGTATTATCCCAGTTGCAAATGGCTGGAATCGAAATGTCCTCCTGACAGATTAGAAGAACCTTTTCTCTATATCTAACCCTGTGCTGTACCTGTCCTGGGAGTGTTTGATGGGGGGACAGTGTAGAGGGAGCTTTACTCTGTATCTAACCCCGTGCTGAACCTGTCCTGGGAGTGTTTGACGGGGACAGTGTAGAGGGAGCTTTACTCTGTATCTAACCCCGTGCTGTACCTGTCCTGGGAGTGTTTGATGGGGACAGTGTAGAGGGAGCTTTACTCTGTATCTAACC
Organism: Prionace glauca; assembly: GCA_037974335.1. Taxonomy (NCBI): domain Eukaryota; kingdom Metazoa; phylum Chordata; class Chondrichthyes; order Carcharhiniformes; family Carcharhinidae; genus Prionace; species Prionace glauca. Next base: position 88,084,268 of record CM075733.1, on the reverse strand, counting down.
CTGTGCTGTACCTGTCCTGGGAGTGTTTGATGGGGGACAGTGTAGAGGGACCTTTACTCTGTATCTAACCCTGTGCTTTACCTGTCCTGGGGATGTTTGATGGGGACAGTGTAGAGGGACCTTTACTCTGTATCTAACCCCGTGCTGTACCTGTCCTGGGAGTGTTTGATGGGGGACAGTGTAGAGGGAGCTTTACTCTGTGTCTAACCACTATTTTATGTGGATCGTTCTCAGATATCCAGCAGTGTGAATCCTCTCTCTGCTGATCATTTGCCACCACAGGAGAGAGCTTTGGCACTGTTGGCCTTCAATCTGTCTCAAACTAAATGTTTGTCTGAATTGCAATATTAATGAAAGGCCATCCATTTATTCTGAAATTGGATCCACTTCCCCTTTCAGTAATTGGCATTCCTGCTTGTGGGGCTGCCTATACTGAAGGTGTGAAGCTGCTCTCCATCACAGCCAGGGCAGGATTGTTAGGCCTGAGGAGGGGTTCTCGGCAGGCAGGGTTGTACTTGCAATTGACTGTGTGTTTCTTTTCCAGTTAGGACCGTGGCTTGCAGTGGAGATCCCAGAGCTGATCAGCAAAGGCTATGTCCACCACAAGGAGGGACAGGACAAGAACTAAGAGGAGAACGGGAGCGACGGGCAGAGGAGACCCCTGGGCTGCCAGGGCAAACGTTTCAGTAAAGGGAAAGTGGAGGCTGTGCAGCCCGTCGGTAAATCATCACCTGCAACTTCCTGCTGGACCTCTGCTCCGTTCCTCATGCTCCGTGTAAACCATCCCAATCAAGTCTTTACTCCTATCTCGCTCCCCAGCAACTTCCTCTTCCCCACTCTCTGTGCCCCTCCTCCACCCCCAAAGCGGGCTGTGTTCCTCTCCCCAATAACAGGGGTCTCCCTGTATCCAGACACACAGAGTGAAGCAGAAATGTTTTAAACTCTCCTCCTCAGGGTTGGAACTTATCCTAGCCCTTGTCCGCAGCTTCCTGAGGTATTGTGCGAAGCCAAGATTCCCGGCGGGATGGGATAACTGCTGAGAAAGGGCGACTTTGTGCCAACATCGCTGGGGTGTGTGTGGAGGAATTGGGAACTGTCTCTCAGACACAGGAGGAGCGGGGAGAGGCAGAGTGTGAGAACTGGAGCTGGATGATTATTTCCTGCCATTCTCCAGAACTGCTTGTAGCCGGATCTAATCAGCCAGTGTGCGTGTCTGGGATTGAGGCCGAGAGGGACAGGAAGCATGGAGAGTGGACGAGAAGCTGAAGAACGAACTTAACATGGAAACAATTTCCCTCATGTCAGAAATTACACAGAATAAAAGTGCAGAATATTTCCTTTGGCGTTTGAAGCTTGCTTTTCCAGCTGAGTGTTATCCAAACAAGCTGGTGAATTCAAACCCAACACAGACAGCTGTTTGCTTCGATATTTTGTCATTGCTTAGTCTCAATGCCCAGTGACGGAGCAGGTCGCAATTTATATTCTGTTTTAGATAATTATTAAATCAAACCAATGGGAAAGGTTGTGGAGGAGTTGGCAGAGGAAAGGGAGTGCCCTTGGTAGGCAGAGTAACACCAAATCAGAAATTCAAAGGAAGCTTGGAAATTGTCCCCATCGAACACTCCCAGAGCAGGTACAGCATGGAGTTAGACACAGAATAAAGCTCCCTCTACATTGTTCCTATCAAACATTGATCTGGAGTTGCCAGTGCTGAACTGGGGTAAACAAGTCTCACAACACCAGGTTAAAGTCCAACAGGTTTATTTGGTAGCAAAAGCCATTAGTTTTCGGAGTTCTTGCTGCCCCTTCGTCAGGGAGTTCTATTCACAAACAGGGTATATAAAGACACAAACTCAATTTACAAAACAATGATTGGAATGCAAGTCTTTACAGATAATCAAGTCTTAAAGGTATAGACAATGTGAGTGGAGAGAGTGTTAAGCACAGGTTAAAGAGATGTGTATTATCTCCAGAGAGGACAGTTAGTGAGATTTTGCAAGCCCAGGCAAGTTGTGGGAGCTTTACTCTGTATCTAACCCCGTGCTGTCCCTGACCTGGGAGTGTTTGATGGGGACAGTGTAGAGGGACCTTTACTCTGTATCTAACCCTGTGCTGTACCTGTCCAGGGAGTGTTTGATGGGGGGACAGTGTAGAGGGAACTTTATCTAACCCCGTGCAATACCTGTCCTGGGAGTGTTTGATGGGGACAGTGTAGAGGGACCTTTACTCTGTATCTAACCCCGTGCTGTACCTGTCCTGGGAGTGTTTGATGGGGGGACAGTGTAGAGGGACCTTTACTCTGTATCTAATCCCGTGCTGTTCCTATCCTGGGAGTGTTTGATGGGGACAGTGTAGAGGGAGCTTTACTCCGTATCTAACCCCGTGCTGTACTTGTCCTGGGAGTGTTTGATAGGGTAGCGTAGTGGGAGCTTTACTCCGTATCTAACCCCGTGCTGTACCTGTCCTGGGAGTGTTTGATGGGGAGAGTGTAGAGGGAGGTTTACTCTGTATCTAACCCCGTGCTGTACCTGCCCCGGGAGTGTTTGACTGAGCAGAAACCGATAGCCAAGTTCCGCACACATGAGGACAGCCTCAATCGGGATGTTGAGTTCATGTCACACTATCTGTCACAGCTTCCCAAAATACCAGGAACTCGAGGCAAGCCACCAGCAGTCGATTTTCCCCCTTCAGCAAGGCAAGACCTTGCTTTCAGCTAACCCACAGAATTTCCAAAACCAGGGCGAGAGAAAGAGAGAGACTTTTCAGCTTAATGCCTTTTCTAAAACCAAAACCTGCAGCTCCAAACTGAAAATGAAAAAGAACTATTACCTGAGCTGCCAACCAGTTTTTCTCCCAAGAATGCAGTGTCATAAAGATCCCAGTAAAAATAAACAAACCAATAAAAAGATTCCTGTAGACAGCCCAGTAACAATGAGAAAAACAACCTGAAAACATTTTTTCAACTGCAGAGTACATGATTTTAAAACATTTTAAAGGTGCACTAACATGACAAGATACTAATTTATCCTTTTGTTATTTGCATTATCATGGAGAAATCAACTGATATGGGCCGGAGTTCTCCCAGCTCTCTGCACTGTTCGTGTACCACTGCAGGCTGGGAGACATCAGTGGGGGGGGCTGGCCACTCTTAAGTCTCCCAGGCCTTTTTTAACTATCTAATGAGCCTCGTGCTGGAAAATGGTGCGAGCTGATTACCTTATGGAAATCCATGTGTTTAGCCAGCCCAGGACAGTAGCCTCTGGTCCCACTAGAGTCTCCCCCTGCCCCCTCCCACGCTGGCTGAGGTTTTCACCAGTGGGGTTTACAACTGCTCGCCACCAGCAAGGAACAGGCATGCTGTTACAGGATGGCACAGTGGTTAGCACTGCTGCTTCACAGTGCCCGGATCCTGGGTTCAATTCCCGGCTTGGATCACCAGCTGTTTGGAGTTTGTACGTTCTTTGTGGGCTTTCTCCGGGTGCTCCGATTTCCTCCTACAGTCTGAAAGATGGATTGGTGGATTGACCCAAACAAGCTCCAGAATGTGGCAACTACGGGAATTTCACATTAACTTCGTTGCAGTGTTAATGTAAGCCTTGTGATTAATAAATAAACTACTTCTGGTGGGGGCAGAGGCCATAGAGCCCATCCCCACCCTGCAGCAGGTGGTGGGCAGGGGCATGCCCCCTTGGGCAGTGCCAGCCTGGCATTGGGTGGGGCCTAAATGGGTGAGGTCTACTGAGAGATCAGCGGTGGTGGTGAGTGGAGAAAGTCTGGCTGCACACTCTGCAATAGGACCAGTTAGATTGGGAGGGAGGTGGTGATCAGGACTGGGGGTGTATGGGCTCAGGGCTAGTCTTGGGGGGCTGGTGATTGGGGGGGTGGGGGAGGCGGCAGAAAGCAGGGAGGTCAGCGATCAGTTGGAGGGACGGTTTGATAAGCCAGTGATTGGAGAGGAGGGGAAGGGGAAGACTGGTGATCAGTGTCTAGTGGGACTGCGATCAGGAGGCCGATGATGATGGGGCTGGTAAACATTGGTCTCCCCACTGATGGATCGGTGCAGGCGCAGTGGCCCACTCAGCACTATGCTGCCAGTCTTGCCAGGGGAATGAGGTCCTGCCCCGTACTTCCTTTGTGAATCCCTCTGAGGCATTCTGTGATGCACAGAGGCCAGAGATTCGTTCCACTAAAGAACGGGCAGGAAATTCTCCCATTTTCCCACCTGTTGGACATTTAAATATTTGGGGGGGAAGAATCCAGGCTGTGGTGTCTGGGAAGGATAAACAGCGTGAGGATACAAAGTGGGTGAGTGATGGGAGCAGTCAGTGAAATACAAATTGGATTAAGATAGGTTTTGAAGTGCCTGTGTGTAGGTATGTAGAGCATGGCAAGCTAGGCTGGTATACTGCTGGTCCATGGTGCCACCTCGGTTTGTGACATTGACATGCAGTTACAAAAATTTGGCCCATTGAGTCTGCACTGACTCTCTAACAGAGCATCTAGTCCATCCCCCCTTCCCCCAACCTATCCCCATAACTCCACACATTTACCATGTTAAGCCGTTGAATCTACACATTTTGGGAGACTGAGGGGTAATTTACCATGGCCAATCCACCTAACCTGCATATCTTTGGACTGTGGTAATAGGATAATGTACTTAAGAATTTGGTTGGAGTAATGGAGAGAAGGAGAGTTGTGCTGCTGGGTATGTTCTATAGAGAAACAAATAGCAGGAAGGAAATAGCAAATGAAGGAAAAGGCCATTCAGCCCCAAAAGCCTGCTCTGCCCATGGCTGATCTATCTCAACCTTATCTTCCTGCAATATCCCCACATCCCTTAATGACTTGGAATCTGTCAACCTCTTGCTTTGAACGTACTGCAAAGATTCACTGCCCTTTGAGTGAAGAAATTCTTTCTCTTAGTCCGAAATAGCTTGTGTCCCATTCGGAGACTGCAAGCCTGATTCTAGGAAACAACCCTCCTCTTCCACCCCCCCACCCCCTCCCAGAAACAACCAGGGGAAACAGATAACAATTGCAAACCATCCTGTACCAGTCGAGCCCTATAACCATTCTGTACGTTTAACTGAGAGCATGATCGATCGATGCTAAAATGGGAGACTTGTGATAATGGGGAGGGGCTTCAATTATCCTAGTCTAGCCTAGAAGAAGGAAAAGAACAAAGAAAATCACGGTGCAGGAACTCCAAGCCTGCACCTACCATGCTGCCTGACTTAACTAAAACCCCCTACCCTTTCTGGGACCATATCCCTCTATTCCCAACCTAATCATGTACTTGTCAAAATGCCCCTTAAAAGTCACTACCGTATCCACTTCCCCGACCTCCCCCAGCAGTGAGTTCCAGGCACCCACTACTCTCTGTCTAAAAAATCTGCCTCATACATCTCCTTTAAACCTTGCCCCTCGCATCTTAAACTGATGTCTCCCAGTAATTAACTCTTCCATTATCCTTATTATTATTGTTATTATTATCCTTGCCCCTCGCACCTTAAACTGATGTCTCCTAGTAATTAACTCTTCCATTATCCTTATTATTATTGTTATTATTATCCTTCCATCCTATTCATGTATTTGTCTCATTGCCCCTTAAATGCCGCAATCATACCTGCTCCCACCACCTACGCAGGCAGCGTGTTCCAGACATTCACCATCCTCTGTGTAAAAAACTTGCTTTGCATATTTCCCCTAAACTTTCAGCCACGCATCTTAAACCTCTGTCCCCTAGTACTTGACTTTTCTACCCTAGGAAAGAGCATCTGACTATCCACTCTGTCCCTGCCGCTCGTAATCTTGTAAAATTCCATCAGGTCATCCCTCCTGAGTTTATCCAAACTCTCCTCCTAGTGAATACCCTCCAGACAAGGCAACATTTTGGTAAACCTCTTCTGTACCCTCTCCAAAGCCTCCACACCCTTGTAGTAGTGTGGGTGACCAGAATTGTACACTATATTCTAAATGAGCCCCAAGTAAGGTTCTGTACAACTGCAGCATGACCTGCCAATTTTTATACTCAGTGCCCTGACCGATGAAGACAAGCATGCTGTATGCATTCTTGACAAACTTATCCACCTGTGTTGCCACTTTCAGTGACATGTACGCCCAGATTTCCACCTCTCACTATACCTAAGAGTTCTAAGAATATGGAATGGGCAGAGCTGGTCACTGTTTCAAACCCTTAATAACAAAATTCAGAGGATATCTCATGCCGTTCTTCAGTTCCTGCCTAAACCTCCTCTGAGTTGCAGTGTAAATACATGAGTTGGTGCAGCAGCTCAGAAGCTGCAGCATGTTTGCACTTTCCTGGAGGATGAACCGTGGGTCACTGAAGTTGAAACCAGAGAAATAGGAACTTTTACCAATTTGGACGTAGAGGAAATTGATGATGTACGTCAACCAGAGCAGGATGAAGGTGCCCGAAATGGCAAAGAGCAACACAATGGACTTCCTCCTGTTCTCCACCTCTGGGTCAGTCCGTTGCTCCCTGGCGCTGGGTGCCCGCAGCCGTCCCCGAGCTCTGTTCGCTGCTAGAATGTGCCTGATGGTCAAAAGGTTGAGCAGGAGGATGAGAAAGAATGGAGCACAGGGGGTTAAGACACGGTCAACCCAGTCAAATGCCTTCCAGGCAGGAGAAGAATAGAACGTGGACCTGATGCTGCAAAACCACGGTTTGCCATCGATTCTGTACAGGGGTTCGTAGGTGAAGTAATAAGGAATGTTCTTCAAACAGCACAGCGTACATACCATTACGATAACTGCTACTGCCCGTCCCTCAGTGCAGTGTTTGCCTTTCAGCTTCTGGGAGCAAATGGCAATGAAGCGATCGAAAGTAAAAGCCACAGTCAGCCAGACGGAGCTGTCCCTGGTCATATAAATGAGCACGGTGCTGAGGCTGCAGGCGGGCGTGCTGGAGAGCAGGCTGAGGGGGAAATAAATGCTGCCAATCCGGTTCAATATCACCGCAGTGACCACCAGGAGGATGTCTGTCCACGCCATGGCCACCAGGTAGTGGCTAACGCACCTGGAAAGGCCGCACTTGCCCCGGTACAGAATTGCGATCGTGATCAAATTCACTGTTGGAACAGGCAGGGAGTTAGCATTCGTCATTGAATGTGCAGAAAAACGGGCCATTTGCTCCAATTCAGTCCACGCTAGGGCTCCTTCCAGTGATTTACACGATTCTGGGATCTCGCATGCCAGCGAGAATGGAGAACTTGGCTTTTAGCCAAATCCCAGGTCTCCTCCTGGGAACCTCACTTCCCAGGGCTCCTTCCAGTGATTTACACGATTCTGGGATCTCGCGTGCCAGCGAGAATGGAGAACTTGGCTTTTAGCCAAATCTCCATTCACGGCGGCGGGGCTGGAGAATCCCAGCCACGAGCGAGGTTGGAGAATGCTCACCCTAGGGAAGCCCAAAGCTTACACTTGTTGACTGTTTTGCGCAGCACCCCCACTCAGTCTGAAAGAATGATGTTAAAGTTTTGGATACGATGGTCCTGATTTTACTGGCACAGCCTCCCCGAAATCGGGGCGAGCAAACCTAGCACAAAGGCACCCCCTGTTGGCCTCGGGCAGCCAAGCCAGTATAATTAGGGCCTATATTTTAATTCACATTCTACTCTCAGCCTCTGCAAGTGTTGCAATGAAACCTTACAGACCAAACATTGCAGTCAACATTTTCAACCTAATTTCCACCTGCATTTTGTTCCCTTTGCTGGTGTTATTATAACTCATTATTTTGTTTTATTTTGCTGTTCATCGTCCTTCCACCTCTAAATGAGGGTTTGTTTTTTCAAGCGTCTCAACGCACTTCCAAAATTCTTGTCACCCTCAGCTCTCCTGATCTCCACCTTATCCAAAACCTTGGGGAGAATTTTCCAACCTCTGCTTTCACCCTGCAGTATGTGTGTTGCTATGACAGATGTAGCTCGCCATTAGCTTCTGGTGGGATCTACCAGGTCCCGGCAAAATCATGTTCCCCGACCCTGTAGCCATTTCGGAATCTGCGATGGGAATCAACTATGGTGGGACAGACAATCACACCAGGCTGGAGAATTCCTCCTTTTTTTGCAGTCTCCAAACCCTCTTCCTCCCTTTCACTTGCTTAAAACCAGCCACATCTCTATCTTTTCCCACCTTCTGATGAAAGGCCACCAACCTGAAATTTTCACCCAGATTTCCTCTCTCTGGATGCTGCCTGACATCATAAGACATAGGAGCAGAATTAGGCCACTCAGCCCATCAAGTCTGCTCCGCCATTCAATCAGGGCTAATATTTTTCTCACCCCCATTCTCCTGCCTTTTCCCCATAACCCCTGACCCCCTTATTAATCAAGAACCTATCTATCTCTGTCTTAAAGACACTCAATGACCCGGCCTCCACAGCCTTCTGCGGCAAAGAGTTCCACAGGTTCACCACTCTCTGGCTGAAGAAATTCCTCCTCATCTCTGTTTTAAAGTATAAATATATAAGACATGCTAAGTATTTCCAGCTTTTACTCTTTTCGTCAGTTCCCACGCAATCTATAGAGTTCCTACATTGCAGAAGAAGGCCATTTGGCCCATTGAATCTTCACCAACCCTCCGAAAGAACATCATTCCCAGGCTGTCTCCTCCAGCCCTATCTCTGTAACCCTGTGCATCTAACACGGCTAATTCACCTAACCTACACAGCTTTAGAAGCTGAGGGTCGATTTAGCATGGTCACTCCACCTAACCTGTACAGTGGGAGGAAATTGGAGCACCCGGAGGAAACCCATACAGACACGGGGAGAACATGTAAGCTGAACACAGGCAGTCTCACCCAAGGCCAGAATTGCACCCAGGTCCCTGCTACTGTGAGACAGTAATACTAACCAGTGTGCCACCTACTCCACCCCATCAGCACACATGCCTAATCCTCATTGCCCCTTGTACAGATTTACATACAAATCCGTTCTTTCTTTAAGTCCTCTCCAGAAGAAGAAAGTCCTCCAGCCTTGCGATGCTGTCCCTCTTCCACATTGCTGTTCCATAGTCTCCGACGTCACCTGCAGTCATGTCTATCTTAAACATGAGTTGCATTCCTGATATCCCAACTAAGAGAAGAACTTTACATCATCGACTACACCCAAACAGTTCAGGGAATTTTGCTTTAGCAATTTCTCCTGTGTTGTGAATTTCAGATCTGAAGAAACATACAAATTAAGAGCAGGGATAAACCCTCAGCTCCTCAAACCTGTTCAGTGAGATTAAAGCTGATCTGATTGTCAACCCCACACTCCTGCCTCTCCCGCTAACCTTTTACTCCCTTCCTAATCAAGAATTTATTTAACTCTGCTTCAAAAATATTCAAATACTCTGCTCCCACTGCCTTTTGAGGAAGAGATTTCCAGAAACTCAACACCATCTGAGGAAAATGTTCCTCCTCATCTCCTGAATGACCCCATACTTTTAAACCATGACCCCCCGCCCCCGTTCTAGACTCTCCCACAAGAGGAAGCATCATCTCTACATCCAATCTGTCAAGACCCCTCAGGATCTTAAGATTTCAATCTAATCACCTCTTACCCTTCTAAATTCCAGTGAATAGAACAAAGAACAAAGAACAAAACAGCACGGGAAACAGGCCCTTCGGCCCAACGAGCCTGCGCCGCCGTCCCATGGTCAGTGACCTATTCATGACTCTAGTCTATGCCTAATGTAGGCATACAAACCTAACCTGAACTATCTTTCCTCATAAGACACTCAGTCCATTCTAGCTGTTAGTCTAGGAAGCCTTCTCTGGACTTCTTCAAACACATTTACATCTTTCCTTAAATAAGGAGACCAATACTGTACACAACACCCCCTGGGTGGTGCGGTGGTTAACACTGCTGCCTCACAGTGCCAGGGACCCGGGTTCAATGCTGGCCTCGGGTCACTGTCTGTGTGGAGTTTGCACGTTCTCCCCATGTCTGCGTGGGTTTCCTCCCACAGTCTGGAAGCCATACTGGTTAGGTGCATTGACCCAAACAGGCACCAGAGTGTGGCAATAAGGGAAATTTCGCAGTAACTTCTTTGCAGTGTAACTGTAAGATTTACTTGTGACTAATAAATAAACTTTAACTTTGATGTGGTCTCACCAATGCCCTGTACAACTTTCTGGCTGTACCTGTACACGAGCCTTTTGTGATTATGCACAAGGACAACAGATCCCTCTGCACCTCAGAGTTCTGCAATCTCTTACCATTTAGATAATAAACTTTTTTCTCCTGCTAAACTGGAGTATTTTACATTTTCCCACAGTATAGTCAATTTGCCAGAGTTTTGCCTGCTCACTTAAGCTATGTTACTTTATTCCCTCTTCATAATTCATTTTTCTACCTATCCTTTTGTCCTCAGCAAATTTAGCAATCAGTCTTTTCATCCACATCATTTATATAAATAGTAAAAGCTTGAGGTTCCGGCACTGGTGTCACCATGTGTCACATTCTGCCAACCACAGCACATCTGAGTCTTTCAATGAACGCCAATAAATTGGTTAAACTGGATTACCTTTTCACGAAGCCTCTGCCTGGTTACCTTAATTTTTTTCAAAGTGGTCTGTTATATCATCATTAATAACATCTTTTAACATTTTCTCTGCGTCAGATGTTAGGCTAACTGGCCTGTAGTTTTATTGTCTCCTTGAATAATGGAATAACATTTGCTCTCTTACAATCTAATGGAACCATCTTTGAGTCCTTGGAATTTGGAAAATTAAATGCAATATTTCAACTACTTCACAAACCACTTTTTTCACGAACTTTAGGTTGAAGTCCATCTGGACCAGGGGATTTCTCAGCCCCGCAGAACTAATAATTTGTTCAATCCCACTCTCCTGCTGTTTTTTCTAGAGTTTGTTCCTCCCTTGCACTTCCTGATTTACAGCTCGTTCGAGGATTTTACTTGTGTCCTCTGTAGGGATGAGAGATGCAAAATGCCTGTTTAATTCATCGACCATCTCCTTGCTTTCTATGATGTGGAGATGCCGGCTTTGGACTGGGGTAAGCAATCTCACAACACCAGGGTTAAAGTCCAACAGGTTTATTTGGTATCGCGAGCTTTTGGAGCACTGCTCGTTCATCAGATGAGTGGAGAGTTAGGTTCACAAATAGAGCATATATAGACACAGACTCAACCCCCTATGGACAAGCCCTCTGGATACACAGGATCTGCTCAGATGAGGAGGAACACAATAGACACCTACAAACGCTGAGAGACACCCTCAAAAGAACAGGATTTGGTGCTCGATACATCGATCAACAGTTTCCACGCACCACAGTGAAAAATCGCTCCACAGGAAATAAGCATGGGGACATGACAAACAGAGTATCCTTCATCGTCCAGTACTTCCCCGGAGTGGGGAAGCTACAACATCTTCTCTGGAGTCTTCAACATGTCATCGATGAAGACAAACATCTCGCCAAGGCCACCTCCCCTATTTGCCTTCAAACAACCGCGCAACCTCAAACAGACCATTGTCCGCAGCAAACTACCCAGCCCCACTCTCTCCCCACAGCCTTGTATCAATCTCCAAACTAATCCCACATGCTGCCAGTAGTCTCCAATAAGTGCATTCTAACCCTGTTGCCTCACTTCGTTCCTGCCTTGGTTGCAAACATTTACCCAGTTACCTCCTTAAAAATAATTAGCCCTGCGTCAACCATTCCACAGAGCAAATCATCCACTTCTCTAACCCCCATCTTTGGATGGCATTTTATTCCAGATTCTGCACCTTTGTATATTTTATAATCAGTAAAACCTTGTCAGCAAGTGGATGAGAAACCTTTGTCTCAATCCATATTTCCAAACCCTCTCCATATAAAAATATACCCTTCTTACTCTCTATTCAACGAAAGAGCCTTGTTATCTCTACCACCGATTTGTAAATATATATTTATATACGGTATATATTATATATTCTCAACAAGTTCTTACTTAGCATGCCAGCAGTTGCCAGAATTGGGTAGTAAATAGCATAAACAGCACCAGTCAGTGGCCCGTGCATACTCTGTGAGAACTGAGATGAATTCAAGAGAGCCCACAATGGGAGACAATAAGGCAAAGTCTTATTTATATCACCTGGAAGATCTCTAGTGACCCAATTAGCAATAGGGATTGCTGCTGTTCATTGCAGTCGTCAAAAACAATCGATTGAGTCACTCTCTTTGTCTCTGAAGTTTATTCAATGATCCCCTGTAAAGCCTGGGAGATCCAGAGGAGGAGCCCATCATTTGCAAGTTCCCTTTGCAATCTCTCCATCTTGGGTTTTGAGGATTTTGAAAATGCGTCCTTTGGTTTTGGCCCAGGCTTGATGGACCCTCTAATACAAACACAAATTAGTGTGGATGCTGGAATCTTAAATAAAAACAACACATTGGTGTAAAAGCTAAGGCTTTTTGCAACAATCCTCAGCCAGATGTGCCAAGTGAACGATACATCTTGGCTTTCTCAGGTGCTCCTAGTATCACAGATATCAGTCTTCAGCCAGTTCAATTCTCTTCAAGTGATATTAAGGAACAGCTGAAGACACTGGATACTGCAAAGGACCTGACAATATTTCAGGAATAGCACTGAAGGTTGGTGCTCCAGAACGTGCCGCGCTTCTGGTCCAAACTGTTTCAGTACAACTACGATACTGGTACCTACTGGGTAATTACCACCCTATCAATGTACTGTCCATCATCAGTACAGGAGTTGTCATCATCGCACTATCAAGTGACATTAAGGGCGTCACAGTGGTACAGCGGTTAGCACTGCTGCCTCACAGCGCCAGGGTCCAATTCTGGCCTCAGTTACTGTCCGTGTGGAGTTTCTCCTGGTGTCAAAGAACAAAGAACAAAATCATCCCGGGAAACAGGCCCTTGTGCCCAACGAGCCCACGCTGCCATCTCAACACCACCAGTGCGCCCCCCCCCCCCCACCCACGACCCCTGTCTAATGTTTTATGGCCATCCAGATTGAGGGAAACTGATTTAGGGACAATTTATTCCTGCCAATCAGCCTAACAGCACACCTTTGGGGTGTGGGAGGAAACCGGAGCACCCGGAGAAAACCCATGCAAACACGGGGAGAATGCGCAAACTCCCACAGACACCGGCCCAAATCCATGTGTCTGCACAGCAATCAGCGAAAGTCACTGAGCTGTTGTCTTGCCCAGTATCTTGTCCAGTTTAGGCACACACTAACGACATTTCTTCACCCAGAGAGTGGTGAATTCACCACCACAGAAAGTAGTTGAGGCCAAAATGTTGCCTGATTTCAAGAATAAACTAGATATAGCTCTTGGGGCTAAAAGGATCAAGGGATATGGGGGGAAGGGGTTATCAAGACTTTGAATTTGATGAACAGCCATGATCAAGATGAATGGAGGAGCAGGCTCGAAGGGCCGAATGGCCTACTCCCACTTCCACTTTCTATGTTTTTAATCCACACCAAGCCAATGAAATTGTTTGTTTGTGTGTTTTCTTATTTATATATTAAGACGTAGAGGGTTCACTAATTTCTGTTGTAAATCAGTAAGGGTGACACAGCACCAGGAACTTAGATTTGATTCTGGCCCTGGGTGACTGTGTGGAGTTTGCACGTTCTCCCAGTGTCTCCATGGGTTTCCATCGGGTGTTGTGGCTTCCTCCCACAGTCCAAAGGTGTGCAGACGAAGTGAACTGCCCACATTCAATTTATCTGATTTGATTTATTATTGTCACATGTGTCAGTATACAGCGAAAAGTATTGTTTCTTGCGCGCTATACAGACAAAGCATACCATTCATAGAGAAGGAAAGGAGACAGAGCGGAATGTAGTGTTATAGTTATAGCTAGGGTGTAGAGAAACATCAACTTAATGTGAAGTTGGTGCTTGACCTCAGACTTCTGTATATTTTTCCTGATGAAAGAAGGTGGAAGAGAGAATGTCTATGGTGTGTGGGGTCCTTAATTATATCGGCTGCTTTGCAAGGCAGCAGGAAGTTTAGACAGAGTCAACGGATTCTGTTTGTGTGTTGGACTGGGCTTTGTTCACAGCCCTTCGTAGTCCCTTGCGGTCTTGGGCAGAGCAGGAGCCCGTACCAAGCTGTGATACAACCAGAAAGAATGCTTTCTATGGTGCATCTGTAAAAGTTGGTGAGAGTCGTAGCGGACATGTCAAATTTCCTCAGCCCTTTGAGAAAGTAGAGGCGTTGGTGGGCTTTCTTAACTATAATGGGGGGGGGGAACCAGGACAGGTTGTTGGTGATCTGGACACCTAGAAACTTGAAAGTCTCGACCTTTTCCCCCATTGTTGGAGTCAGGGGCATGTTCTGTTCTATGCTTCCTGCAGTCGATGACAATCTCCTATGTTTTGTTGACACTGAGGGAGTGGTTATTGCCATCACACCTGTTCACCAGATTCTCTATCTTATTCCTGTATTCCATCTTATCATTGTTTGAGCCCTGACCCACTACTGTGGTGTCATCTACAAACTTAAAAAATCGAGTTGGGAGGGGAATTTGGCCACACAGTCATAAGCGTATAAGCAGTATAGTAGGTGGCTGAGGACACAGCCTTGTAGTGTACCGGTGTTGAGCTGATTGTGGAGGAGGTGTTGTTGCCTATCCTTACCGATTGTTGTCTGCGGGTTAGGAAGTTCAGGATCCACTCACAGAGGGAGGCGCCAAGCCCCAGGCCACGGAGTTGAGTTTCATAGGAATAGTGGTGTTCAAGGGTGAGCTGTAGTTAATAGATAGGAGTTGACTTAGGTGTGTTTGTTATCTGGTGTTCCAGGTTCAAGTGCAGGGCCAGGGAGATGGCATCTGCTGTACAACTGTTGCAGTGGTAGAATTGTCCTGGAAGATTGGAATTGATTCGTGCCATGACTAACTTTTCGAATGATGAGTGTCAGAGCCACCAGATGATAGTCATTAAGGCACATTGCTTCATTTTTCGTTGGTACCCTCATCTTAAAGCAGATAGGGACCTCAGATGGTTGTAAAGAGAGGTTGATGAGGTCTGTGAATACCCGACTGGTTCATGGGGGATCTGAGTGCTCGTATTTTAGTTGACCTCAGTGTCCAAAGGTTAAGGGAATTGGCTATTGTTAATTGACCCTTAGAGAGAAAATGCTGGAAAATCTCAGCAGGTCTGGCAGCAACTGTAAGGAGAGAAAAGAACTGATGTTTGAGTCCAGATGGTCCTTTGCAAATTGACCCTTGGTTCCAAAGATGTGTAGGTTAGGAGGTTTGGCTGTGGTAAATTTTCCTTTCAGTCAGTTTAAGGTTTCATTTTCTGTTTGGATGCAGTTAAAGTTGAGTTTTAGAAAGGATAGCAAGCCGAAAGAAAGTTTATCTCTGTCTCTCTCTCTCTCTCTCTCTTTCTCCCTGGTTTTGGAAATTCTGCGGTTAATTGAAAGCAAGGTCTTGCCTTTCTGAAAGAAGGAATCGGCTGTTAGTGGTTTGCCTACAGTCCCTGTTGTTTTGGGAAGTGTTGTGACTTTAAAGTTTACAGTTTATTCGTCACAAGTAGGCTTACATTAACACTGCAATGAAGTTACTGTGAAATTCTCCTGAGCGCCATGCTCCGGCGCCTGTTCGGGTAACAATGAGGGAGAATTTAGCACGGCCAATTCATCTAACCAGCACATCTTTCACACTGTGGGAGGAAACCGGAGCACCCGGAGGAAACCCACGCAGACACAGGAAGAACATGCAGACTCTACACAGACATTGACCCAAAGCCAGGAGCCAAAAGCGGGTCTCTGGCGCTGTGAGACAGCAGTGCTAACCACTGTACTACCAGTCTGTAAATCAGTGCTGGTACTAAATGTGACCACAATTGTGCACAGTACTGTATTCACATTCTGACTGCAGTTTTATACTACCAATATGTTCCGGTTCAGGTCAGAAACTTTGAAGTGTTTTATGGAACCTGCCTAGATCATATGTTTTGCATCTTGAATTTGGCTAGGATAAGCATGAGAGCCTTCATTTCAGTATGATTCAAATGACCCACTAGGGAGCTTTTATCAAACAAACTTTATTTAAGAATATAGTTAACATGTATAGTAAGAAAATTGGCATGAACTTCTATCAATTACAAACAAGAAACAAAACAATCACGATAATGTATAATCCTTAACAAATATCTAATGTGTTCCAATCAAACCAATCCCCTAAACAAAAGACCCTTTTCACAGGTTTAATATCGCAAAGACTAATGCTCATGTGGTACTGGACTTCAGTCCTTGGATGAAGTCTGCACTTCTCTGGGTAGACTCAGAAGAGTTCCAAGTCCTCAGCCAGAGGGAACCACACCTTGGCAGCCACCCTGTCCAACCTTTCAAACTTGTGCATGTTTCAATTTAATCCCCTCTCATTCTGCTAAATTCCAGTGAATACAGGCGGTTCTGCCACCCTCAGTCTGGTGAACCTTCACTGCATTCTCTCTCGAAAGAAAGCATATCTCTTCTCAGGTGAGGAGACCATAACCTCATGCAATACTCAGTGTGTTCTCACTAAGGCCCTGCACGATTGCAGTCAGACACCCTTGTTCTTGTACTCGAGTCCTTTAGCAGCGAAGCCCAGCATCCCATGTGCCAACTGCTTGCTGTACCTGCACGCTTGCTTTCAGTGACTGAACACCCAGGTCTCTTTGCACGTCACTATTTCCCCAATCTATCACCATTTAAATAATACTCTGCCATTCTGTCGCTATGTCTGAATTTCACATTTGTCCACATTATACTGCATATGTAATGTATTTGTCCATCTCTTGTGTTGTGAAATTAGTGTTTGTGAATTTGTTTTTCAGTGTTGGACATGGGCGTTGCTGGTTGGCCAGCATTTATTGCCCAGCTCTAGTTGCCCTTGACAAGGTGGTGGTCAGTTTCCTTCTTGAATCGCTGCAGTCCACGTGTTGTGTGTGGGTTGATCCACAATGCCATTAAATGATAAATACTGGTAAAATGCTAAGAGTTGTAAAAGATGGTTTGGTTTTTTTCTGTGTACTGGGAGGCTGCAGGTGCAAGAATCCAGTACAGAATGAAACAATGCATCAAGAGAAAAACAACAGGGTTGCTTTGGTAACAGGCTTAAGGCATTTGAATCACGACAAGTTTTTGAATGTTAACCAATCAATTTAAAATAAGCATCACAATTGCATCAGCCTATCAAAATTGAATTTGGTGCTTTGATAACATGTTATACCAAAATTCGCACGATAGGATTGGTTTGTCATCAGGAGTATAAAAATTATTCCCAGCTCAGGAAAATGGCCAGAGGCCACATAAAGATCACCTGCCACAGCTAGAGGGAGAGAGGGAGAGACCGACAGACAATTCTCTGCCAGTGTCGCAGCCACATGAGAGAAAACCCAGTGCATCACAGACCAACAGAAGGACTCAACAAACAAGATACAAGATTTCCAGAAGACGTCATTTTGGAGAGTGATTGTACCATTCCTCACATTATTTTTAAAAGATTCTGAAAAGGAGGTACTTAGTTTTGAATGGTTGAGTTCTCTGAGAGGAGCTTGCTCTCCCCCCCTTCACAACACTTGTGCATTCTGAGTGTTCAAAAACAGTTCCAAAGGAATTTGCAAATACATTTATTCTCTTAAAAATTAACCACTGAAATATGAATTTAGGTCAAGCTTTTGACTTCTGCATTATAAGGCATTTTGTGACATATCTGAAATTTAGTTAAAGCATTTAAAAATTTGAACTAATAAATATTATTCTTCCTCCTCCTCCGCCTTCCTGTCCAGGTATGAAGAATCCACGCCCACTTCTTCGTAATCCTTCTCGAGTGAAGCCAGGTCCTCCCGTGCATCCTGGAACTCCCCTTCCTCCAGCCCCTCCCCCACATACCAGTGGACAAAGGCTCGCTTGGCGTACATCTTATCAAACTTGATGTTGAGGCGGGTCCAAGCGAAAGCAATGGCGGTGGTGTTGCTCAGCATACAGAGGGCCCGCTGCACCTTTGCCAAATCACCCCCTGGCACCACGGTGGGGGGCTGGTAGTTGATGCCAACCTGTGGGGAAGGAGGAATTCGACTATTAAAGCAACAAATTCAATATCAGGGAGCCCATTATTTCTAAGAAGGGCACATTTGTATGGGAGGTGCAGTGGTCAGCAATGCTGCCTCACAGTACCATGGACCCGGGTTCGACTCCCGGCTTGGGTCACTGTCTGTGTGGAGTTTGCACATTCTCCCCGTGTCTGCGTGGGTTTCCTCCGGGTGCTCTGGTTTCCTCCCACAGTCTGAAAGACGTGCTGGTTAGGGTGCATTGACCCAAACAGGCGTCGGAGTGTGACGACCAGGGGAATTTCACAGCGACTTCATTGCACTGTCAATACAAGCTTTACTTGTGACAAATAAACTTTTTTAAAATTTCTGAACAAGAACCCAGTTCTGGATAGTGACTTGGTTCTTCACCCAGTTACAAAGTCACAGCTTCTGACAGAATGACTGTGTTCAGAAGACAAATAAATTTATATAAGAGTCGTATAGTGCAGAAAAAGCCCATCGAGTCAGCACTGACAATATCTACCGTTATTGTTGCACTCATCTCATTTTCCAGCACTAATCTCATTTCCTCGAACCCTCTATGTACCCTCTACATCATTATATCCCAGGCAGAAGCCTGGCGAATCTCCCCTGTACCTCCTCCAATGCAATCACACATTCCCCATAATGTGGCGACCAGAACTGCACACTGTGCTCTCGCTGTGGCCCCAAAGTTCGATACAACTCCAACATGACTTCCCTACTTTTGTAATCTGTGCCTCGATTGTCCTGCAAGCCATTTTTTACGACCCTTCCAACACGCCCTTCTACTTTTAGATCTGTGGACAAACACACCATGGTCCCCTTGTTCCATAGAACTTCTCCGTATCCTGCTATTCACTGACTACTTTATCACTTCACGCTTTTCAGAGTTAAAATCCGTCTTCTGCCACTTGTCTGCCCATTTAATGATTCAATCTATATCTCCTTGTAGCCCAAGACACTCCACCTCACTCTTAACCACCCATCCAATCTTTGTGTCACCTGCAAACTTACTAATTCTACCCTCTACATTGCCCATCAATGTCATTATATAAATGATTCATCATAAGGGGCCAGCACTGATGCCTCCAGTGCGTCACTGGACACTGACGTCCAAATGCTTCTAAAGCAACAGAGGAATTCCTCATTGGATCAGGAATGGCGGGAGTCTGTCCCTGAATGGAGAGGGTCTCCTAGGTCTCCATGAATGGAACACAAAAGCCACACTACTTACCTTGAACCCAGTCGGGCACCAATCAACAAACTGGATTGAGCGCTTGCCCTTGATGGTGGCAATGGAGGCATTGACATCCTTGGGCACCACATCTCCTCGGTACAGCATGCAGCACGCCATGTACTTGCCCTGGCGGGGGTCACACTTCACCATCTGGTTGGCTGGTTCAAAGCAGGAGTTGGTGATTTCGGCCACCGAGAGTTGTTCGTGGTAAGCTTTCTCAGCTGAAATAAGTGGAGCAAAGGTCGCCAGAGGGAAGTGAATGCGGGGATAGGGGACCAGGTTGGTCTGGAACTCAGTCAGGTCCACGTTGAGGGCACCGTCGAACCGGAGTGAGGCCGTGATGGACGACACTACCTGTCCAATCAGACGGTTGAGGTTGGTGTAAGTTGGCCTCTCGATGTCAAGGTTACGCCGACAGACATCGTAAATGGCCTCATTGTCCACCATGAAGGCACAGTCAGAGTGCTCCAGGGTGCAGTGGGTGACCAGCACGGAGTTGTACGGCTCGACCACCGCAGTGGAAATCTGGGGAGCAGGGTAAACGGAAAACTCCAGCTTGGATTTCTTGCCGTAGTCGACGGAGAGTCTCTCCATCAGGAGGGAGGTAAAACCCGAACCAGTGCCACCCCCAAAACTGTGGAAGATGAGGAACCCCTGCAGTCCTGTGCACAGATCAGCCTGTGGGGGGAAAAAACATACAGAAAACACATTAAACAGGAAACGCAATCTCTCCCCAAGTGTTTGGATGGAAAACCCGGACAGGAGGATAAGTGTTTAACTGTCAGGCTGGGATGTGGCAGTGAGAAACTGGGAACAGACAGCTTGGAGTTTAGGTGTAGAGTGACATTTGGGGAGGAAGTATATAAACCCCAATGTTTTCAGGAACAACACATTCCCAGTGAGTGTTTACAGACCCGTCTGAAACTTGCCCGCTTTCAAGAATTGAAATCAACAGTAGATACTGGGGTGACCCAGCAGGAAAAACAGTTCAGATACACGAGTTTACATCACACAAGGTGATCCTGGTGGTACTGTCACAGGTCTACTGATTCATAGAGCCAGCCTCACGTGCTGGGGACATGGCTTCTAATCCCACTACTACAGGTAGTGCAATCTAACTTCAGTTAAATATCTGGAACAGGAAATGTAGGTGCACCATTGTGACCATGAGAACTATCATCAAAGATATTGAAAACATCTCATTTACGAATGTCTATTAGTGAAGGAAACCTGCCACCCTTACCTAGTCTGGGCTCCATGTGATTCCAGGCTAACAGTAATTTAGTTTACTGTTAAAACCCCACTCTCTCACACACGGCTGAGTAAAGCATTCAGTTCAAGGTCGTAGGGATGGGCAGTCAGTCCTGGCCCAGCCAGCGATGCCCCACATCCCCTGAATGATTGTTTTTAAAATACACGGGACAGAAATGCAGAATACACAAGTGAGAAAACTTACCACCTTCCGGACGCGATCTAAGACCAGGTCCACAATCTCCTTGCCCACAGAGCAGTGGCCCCGTGCGTAGTTATTAGCCGCATCCTCCTTGCCGGTGATGAGCTGCTCGGGGTGAAAGAGCTGTCGGTAGGTGCCGGTACGGACCTCATCTGGGGGAGACAGGGAACAGAGATTTGACCAACAAGAACTCAGAGACTGAAGGAAATATTTCAATCAGATCCCTGACTGATCAACCCAGCACCAATCTCTCATCTTACCAATCACAGTGGGCTCCAGATCTATAAACACTGCTCGGGGAACGTGTTTACCAGCCCCTGTCTCACTGAAGAAGGTGTTGAAGGAGTCATCACCACCTCCGATGGTCTTGTCACTGGGCATCTGTCCATCCGGCTGGATCCCATGTTCCAGACAATACAGCTCCCAGCAAGCGTTACCGATCTGTACACCGGCCTGGCCAATGTGGATTGAAATGCACTCGCGCTAAGAGGGGATAAAACAGATTACTCACACAGTATGGAGAGTTTACACATTCCGGATGCTGACGGATGGATACATTGGGATAAACTGAGGCTCCATTCTCTTTCTCATTGGATGTGCTTGCCTGGTGATTGCCCCCAGAATTTAAGAACCATTTCCTTCTTCTTGGACTGTTTGTTGGGCACTCGGTTCTGTAAACACCATAAACTCCCTTTCCCCCTTCCCCCCAGTGATTGCTCCCTATGGGTGTCACCTCCCCAAACCCCATTAATCAACCCAGTAAATGACTGGGTATCAACCAGACATCACCAATCAAACCCCATCAACCAGACATCACCAATCAAACCCTGCTGTGTGTGTGGAACACTGTTTCCCTCCAGGTTCTGTCATGTGTTCTTACCATAATGTCCTTCTATACTCGCAACTGCAGCCAACATGCTGCACACCCTGTCGCCCACCCTATTTATACCGCACCCCCTTTGGCTGATTCCACATCTGATTGGTCTGTTAGAACAATGGGCTCTTGTTGTTTGGAGACACATCACAATGAGGGCAAATGTGGGCCGTGCTGATTGGGTGCTTTGTGCAAGGGGCGGGGCAGTATCTTCGTCACAATTGGTTATGGGAGGATTACAGGGCAACAAAGGAGGACATTTGTCTATCAATGTCCCAGGTCAGCGGCATCAATCAGACCTCGGCCTCCAAAGCACATTAATAGCATCTCTTCACAGGCATTAATCTATCCCACGCCATTAAACTGAATTCCATCAAACCAGTCTCATCTATTCCATTCAGATACACTCCAGACATCAGACAGTGATCTAATCCATCAAAGCATCATCCAATCTACCAGTCCACTATCCAACTCAATGTGACCATTATCCAATCCAATGTGACCATCATCCAATCCATCAGACCTCCGTCTAATCTATGAGCCCACAACCCAAATTTATCAGGCGTTCATTCAAAACAACTGAACATCATCTAATCCATCATCCAGTATGCCACAGAGTGTAATTTTGAGTACAGGGTGTTCTTCGAAGCCTTTCTCCTATATTTTGGTTTTATTGGCATCTCTTAAGGTTTCTGGGAATTTGTGAGCTCTGGGACTTTCATCAGGAATTGTGCAAACAATCTGAACATATTTCAATCATCAGAGCACTATCAAATCCATCATCCAATTCATCAGCCAATTATCCAATCCATCAGAAACTCATCCAATCCATCAAACCATCAAACAATCCATCACCCACTACTTCAAACAACTATCCAAGCCATCTAACCTTCATCCAATTCATCAGATCATCAACTAACACATCAGCCAATTAATCAGAATAGCATCCACACCATCAGATATTGTCCAATCTATCCGGTGTTCATACAACGCATCAGAGCACCATCAAAACCATCATCCAAACCATCAGATAATTATCTAATCCACCGGATCATCAACCAATCCATCATTCAATCCATCAGACCAACATTGCACATCATCAGACCATCATCCAATCTCCATCTAATTAATCAGACAATCACTAATCCGTGAGACCATCATCCAATCCATTTGCTAATCAATCAGACCATCATCCAATCTGATTGATGGTCAGACTATCATATAAATCCAACAGACTATTATCTAATCCAGGGAACCATCATTATGCTGTCCATCATTCAATGGATAGACCTAAAACAGTTCATCATCAAATCCATCACCCAATCCATCAGACTTTAATTCATTGGATCAGCATCCAATTCGTCATCCAATTCAAATGACCATCTTCCAATCCAACATCCCAACGTCAGACCGTCATCAATCCACTGGACCATCAGACAATCTATCACCCAATTCAAATGACCATTATTCAATCCATCATCCAATCCATCAAAGATTCAACAAGTCCATCAGACCAGTGTGAATGCATTAAATGATCATCCAATCCATTATCCTATTCATCAGACTTAAATAAAATCGATCTGATAATAAGCCAACACATCAGATCACCATCCAATCTGTCATCTAATCCATCAGACCATCGTGTAGTCCATCATCCAACCCATAATACCACCATGCATTTCAGCATCAAGTCCACCATCTAATCCATTCTGCAAATTCATCAGACCTTCATCCAACCCATCAGATTATCATCCAATCTGAGGAACCATCATCTAATCCATCAGGCATCATCTAATTGATTGGATCATCCTACAATCCATCATCCAATTCAAAAGGCAATCTTCTAATCTATCTTCCAATCCACCAGACCATCTGCAAATCTATCATCCAATTCAAAAGGCCATCAGCCAATAGATCACCCAATCCATCAGACCATCATCTAATCCATCCACACCATTCGATCATCATTCAATATATCATCCAATTCAATACCTGATCAATTAGAACATTACGCAAAACATCATCCATCCCACGAGACCATCATCTAATCCATCAGAGTCAACAAAACCATAGATAATCTTTCAATCCATTATCCAAATTCATCAGACCTACACCCAATCTATCCAATAATGAACGAATCCATCGGATCACCATCCAAACCATTATCCATCACACCATCAAACCATCCATCAGACTACCATCTAATCCATAAACTAATCCATGAGACCATGATCCAATCCCTTTCATAATCCATCAGGTCATAACCCAATCCGTCATCCATTCCACCAGGCCATCATTCAAATCATCAGGTCATTATGCAATCCATCAACTAATTCATAAGAACATCATTCAATCCATTGCCAAATGCATGATAACATTATCTAATCCATTATCTAATCCCTTAGACTATGATCTAATCCATTGGATTTTCATGCAATCCATCCACTAATTTAACTGTCCCTCATCTAAAGTATCATCTAATCCATCAGATCATCAGCCAATCCACTGCCCAATCCATCAGAGAAGGAAGAAATCCATCATCCAATTAATCAGAGCACCATCTAATCGATTATCCGCTTCATCAGACTAGTATCCAATCCATCAGACTATCATCCAATCCACCATCTAATCTGTCAAACCATCTTCAAATCCATCAGAACATCAATCATCATCCAATCTATCAGATCAATAATCATAACATCAGGTCATCATACAACCCATCAGACCAACATCCATTCCATGATGGTGGCACGGTGGTTAGCACTGCAGCCTCACAGCTCCAGGAACTCTGGGTTCAATTCCTAGCTTGGGTCACTGACTGTGTGGAGTTTGTACATTCTGCATGGGTTTCCTCCAGGTGCTCCGGTTTCTTCCCACAGTCCAAAGATGTGTGGGTTGTGTGCATTGGCCATGTTCAACTGCCCCTTAGTGTCCCAGGATGGGTAGGTTAGAGGGATTAGCAGGGTAAATATGTGGGACTACAGAGTTAGGGCCTGGGTGGGATTGTTGTCAGTGCAGATCCGATGGGCCGAATAGCCTCCTTGTGTACTATAGGGTTTCTATGATAATCCAAACAATCAAACCATTATCCAATTCATCACACTATCATCCTTCCAGCAGACTGTCAATCCAAATCCAGCATGCATTCATCCACACTTTTAGTCCACCATCCAATCCATCATCGAACCAAGTTTAAAATCCATCACCTTATCCATGGAACCAGCATGCTGCTCATCATCTAATCCATTGGACCATTGACTAATCCATCACTGAATCCATTTTCTAATCCATCAGACTTTCAGACAGTGCCTTAGACCTTAGTCAGTGCCTAAGGCCTTCAGACAGTGCCTTAGACCATTATTCAATCCATCAGTCAAATATCCAATCATCCTTCCTATCAAACCATCATCCAATGCACAAAATCATCATGCAATCAGTCAAAGAATCCATGAGACCATCATCCAATCTACCATCCAAATCCATCAATGTAGAAGGGAATTTAGTCAGACAGAGTTTATAGGCATTAGCAAGCGAACATATAATCAATCTTACCCAACATGAGGACAAATAAACAGCTGAATTTATAATAAAAAGATTTAATTGAAATTAAAACATGATTTATGTTTTATATCAATGAATAACATTTAACATGTTTGAATTTGAAATGTATTAACTTAAACTTTGAAAACAGAAATGTGCAAAAAGTCAGCATCATAGAATCATAGATTCCCACAGAAGGAGGCCATTTGGCCCATCGAGTCTGCACCAACCACAATCCCACCCAGGCCCTATCCCCATTAGCCCATACATTTACCCTAGCTAGTCCCCCAGACACTAAGGGATGATTTATCATGGCCAATCCACCTAACCCACACACCTTTAGTCTAGGAGGAAACTGGAGCACCCAGAGGAAACCCACACAGGTGATGGAGAAATGCAAACTCTGCACGGACAGTGACCCAAGCCAGGAATCAAACCTGGGTCTCTGGTGCTGTGAGGCAGCAGTGCTAACCACTGTGCCAGCATGCCACCCCATTATGATCAGAAGATATCATTCAGCAAGAGAATTTTTGTATTTTGGTGTAAACTTGCATTCGAAAGATAACAAGCGCAGGCAAATTTATTGAGATTATACCAAATGGTAGGAACATCTTATGTTGCAACATAAAAGATTTGTTTACCTAGGCCTGGAGGAACGTCAAGTGATGGGTCCTCATTTGGCATTGTACCCAAGTGTCGGCATTTAACCAGCGCTCACTTATGCAACATAAGGTTTCCTGGACGCCATAGCAACTAGAAAGCAACTATGCCAAGAAGCGGGCTTCCACTGCATAGAGGGACTAATAGAATAACTTTATTTAAGGTGGCAGATTGTAATTCAATTTAGAATACTGTTATGATTAGATAGACATGTTGAATCATAAATGAAATCATAAGCTAATTACTGGGCTGAGCTTTTGCTAAGTCTGATGGATTGATTAACTTTTTGAAGGTCTGATGGATTAGATGATGAGCAGCATGTTGGTTCCATGGATAAGATGATGGATTGGAAGCTGGCATGATTGGTTCGATGATAGATTGGATGATGGACTAAGAGCGGGATCTTCTGAGAAAGCTCTGTCTGATGGCACAACTGTACCATGTATCTGAGGTCTCCCTTTGGCCAAAGTTATTGTTTTGTGTATTGTATGTCATGTTTGCTTTAATAAAATTAGTTTTTAAACAAATTTATTATGCTTAATAAATGGAGTCATTTTACCTTGCGAATGTTTGCCTTTAGAATTACCCTTTGGACTTTCTAAATCATCTGATCTATTATTCAATCCATCACACCATCATCCATTCCATCATTTTATACATCAGATCATCATGCAGTCCACTGTACAGTCCATCACACAATCCATAACATCATTCAATCCATTATCTAATTCCTCAGACCATGATCTAATCCAGTTGGATCATCATGCCATCCATCCTCTAATTTAACAGTCCATCATCCAAATTATCATCCAATTCATCAGAGCATTAGTCAATCCATTGTCCAATCCATCAGATAAGAAAGCAATCCACTATCCAATCAACCTGACCATTATCCAACTCAGCAGAGCACCATCAAATCAATTGTCCACTCCCTCAGACTAGTATCCAATCATCATGCAAACTATCAGACCAAAATTCACCGTCAAATCCATTAAAGCATCACCCACTCCACCATTTTATCATGTAATCCATCACTCAGCCAATCCATCAGAGAAACATACAATCCATCATCTTATCACAGAATCCCTATAGTGCAGAAGGAGGCCATTCAGCCCATTGAGTTTGCACTGGCTCTCTGACTGAGCATTCCACCTAGACCATTTCCCCATAATTCCTCCCGAATCCCCCTGACCTACCCATCTTTGGATACCAAGGGGCAAGATGGCATGGCCAATCCACCCAACCTGCACATTTTTGGATGTGGGACAAAACCGAGGCACATGGTGGACGGTCTGATGAATGGAGGATGGTCTGATGGATTGGACGATGGTCTGATGGATTGGAAGATGCTCTGATGGACTGAAAGATGGTCTGATGGATTGAAAGATGCTCTGATGGATTGGAAGTTGGTCTGATTGGATGAGGGGATGGTCTGATTGAATTAAGGGATGGTCTGATTGGATTATGGGATGGTCTGATTGTTTGGAAGATGATCTGATGTGATTGGAAGATGGTCTGATTGGATTAGGGGATGGTCCGGCTGATTGGAAGATGGTTTGATTGAATAAAGTGATTGGTTACATGACCGTCTGATGCACTGGGTGTATCTGAATGGAATAGATGAGACTGGTTTGCTGGAATTCAGTTTAATGGCGTGTGACAGATTAATGCCTGTGATGAGATGCTATTAATGTGCTTTGGAGGTCGAGGTCTGATTGATGCCGCTGACCTGGGACATTGATAGACAAATGTCCTCCTTTGTCGCCCTGTAATCCTCCCATAACCAATTGTGATGAAGACACTGCCCCGCCCTTTGCACAAAGCACCCAATCAGCACGGTCTGCACTTGTCACAGTGATGTGACGCCAAGCAACAAGAGCCCATTGTTCTAACAGACCAATCAGATGTGGAATCAGCCAGAGGGGGTGCGGTATAAATAGGGTGGGCGACAGGGTGTGCAGCATGTTGGCAGCAGTTGCGAGTATAGAAGGACGTTATGGTAAGAACACATGACAGAACCTGGAGGGAAACAGTGTTCCACACACACAGCAGGGTTTGATTGGTGATGTCTGGTTGATGGGGTTTGATTGGTGATGTCTGGTTGATACCCAGTCATTTACTGGGTTGATTAATGGGGTTTGGGGAGGTGACACCCATAGGGAGCAATCACTGGGGGGAAGGGGGAAAGGGAGTTTATGGTGTTTACAGAACCGAGTGCCCAATAAACAGTCCAAGAAGAAGGAAATGGTTCTTAAATTCTGGGGGCCATCACCAGGCAGGCACATCCAATGGGAGAGAGAATGGAGCCTCAGTTTATCCCAAAGTATCCATCCATCAGCATCCGGAATCTGTAAACACTCCATACTGTGCGAGTAATCTGTTTTATCCCCTCTTAGCGCGAGTGCATTTCAATCCACATTGGCCAGGCCGGTGTACAGATCGGTAACGCTTGCTGGGAACTGTATTGTCTGGAACATGGGATCCAGCCGGATGGACAGATGCCCAGTGACAAGACCATCGGAGGTGGTGATGACTCCTTCAACACCTTCTTCAGTGAGACAGGGGCTGGTAAACACGTTCCCCGAGCCGTGTTTATAGATCTGGAGCCCACTGTGATTGGTAAGATGAGAGATTGTTGCTGGGTTGGTCAGTCAGGGATCTGATTGAAATATTTCCTTCAGTCTCTGAGTTCTGAGTTGGTCAAATCTCTGTTCCCTGTCTCCCCCAGATGAGGTCCGTACCGGCACCTACCGACAGCTCTTTCACCCCGAGCAGCTCATCACCGGCAAGGAGGATGCGGCGAATAACTACGCACGGGGCCACTGCTCTGTGGGCAAGGAGATTGTGGACCTGGTCTTAGATCGTGTCCGGAAGGTGGTAAGTTTTCTCACTTGGGTATTCTGCATTTCTGTCCCGTGTATTTTAAAAACAATCATTCAGGGGA
Source organism: Prionace glauca (assembly GCA_037974335.1). Lineage (NCBI taxonomy): Eukaryota > Metazoa > Chordata > Chondrichthyes > Carcharhiniformes > Carcharhinidae > Prionace > Prionace glauca. Next base: position 88,055,518 of record CM075733.1, on the reverse strand, counting down.
TGTGGGGCATCGCTGGCTGGGCCAGGACTGACTGCCCATCCCAAAGACCTTGAACTGAATGCTTTACTCAGCCGTGTGTGAGAGAGTGGGGTTTTAACAGTAAACTAAATTGCTGTTATCCTGGAATGACATGGAGCCCAGACTAGGTAAGGGTGGCAGGTTTCCTTCACTAATAGACATTCGTAAACGAGATGTTTTCAATATCTTTGATGATAGTTCTCATGGTCACAATGGTGCACCTACATTTCCTGTTCCAGATATTTAACTGAAGTCAGATTGCACTATCTGTAGTAGTGGGATTAGAAGCCATGTCCCCAGCACGTGAGGCTGGCTCTATGAATCAGTAGACCTGTGACAGTACCACCAGGATCACCTTGTGTGATGTAAACTCTTGTATCTGAACTGTTTTTCCTGCTGGGTCACCCCAGTATCTACTGTTGATTTCAATTCTTGAAAGCGGGCAAGTTTCAGACGGGTCTGTAAACACTCACTGGGAATGTGCTGTTCCTGAAAACATTGGGGTTTATATACTTCCTCCCCAAATGTCACTCTACACCTAAACTCCAAAGCTGTCTGATCCCAGTTTCTCACTGCCACATCCCAGCCTGACAGTTAAACACTTATCCTCCTGTCCGGGTTTTCCATCCAAACACTTGGGGAGAGATTGCGTTTCCTGTTTAATGTGTTTTCTGTATGTTTTTTCCCCCCTCAGGCTGATCTGTGCACAGGACTGCAGGGGTTCCTCATCTTCCACAGTTTTGGGGGTGGCACTGGTTCGGGTTTTACCTCCCTCCTGATGGAGAGACTCTCCGTTGACTACGGCAAGAAATCCAAGCTGGAGTTTTCCGTTTACCCTGCTCCCCAGATTTCCACCGCGGTGGTCGAGCCGTACAACTCCGTGCTGGTCACCCACTGCACCCTGGAGCACTCTGACTGTGCCTTCATGGTGGACAATGAGGCCATTTACGATGTCTGTCGGCGTAACCTTGACATCGAGAGGCCAACTTACACCAACCTCAACCGTCTGATTGGACAGGTAGTGTCGTCCATCACGGCCTCACTCCGGTTCGACGGTGCCCTCAACGTGGACCTGACTGAGTTCCAGACCAACCTGGTCCCCTATCCCCGCATTCACTTCCCTCTGGCAACCTTTGCTCCACTTATTTCAGCTGAGAAAGCTTACCACGAACAACTCTCGGTGGCCGAGATCACCAACGCCTGCTTTGAACCAGCCAACCAGATGGTGAAGTGTGACCCCCGCCAGGGCAAGTACATGGCGTGCTGCATGCTGTACCGAGGAGACGTGGTGCCCAAGGATGTCAACGCCGCCATTGCCACCATCAAGGGCAAGCGCTCAATCCAGTTTGTTGATTGGTGTCCAACGGGATTCAAGGTAAGCGAAGGTTTTGAGTTCCATTCATGAACTATGGGAAAATATGGGAAAACCTCACCCATCGGGCACAGTAATAGAACAGACTCCCTCCATTCCTGATCCAATGAGGATCTCCTGTTGCTTCAGGTGGAATCTGCTCAGCTTCTAATCTGAATTAGAATCCTGAAAATTCCAGGGAAACTTCTGTCTCGATATCAGTTTCTAAAAAAAAATTCCAGAAGCTCAAGGGACTCTCACGAGTGTCCATAAAAATAGCAACTAAATTAACGTCTGAATTAACTCTCTGTACAAAGTGACCTTCTGTCATCCGTGGCTTTGTAACTTGGTGAAGGGCCCAGTAAATGTCCAGAGTTGGTTGTTTTTGTTCAGTGAAATAGTAATCTCACCCAGAAATGTAACTTTCTGAAAAATAATGGGCTTCCTGATGTTGAAGTTTTGGCTTAAATAATGGAATTCCTCCTTCCCCACAGGTTGGCATCAACTACCAGCCCCCGACGGTGGTACCAGGGGGTGATCTGGCAAAGGTACAGCGGGCTGTCTGTATGCTGAGCAACACCACTGCCATTGCTTTCGCTTGGACCCGCCTCAACATCAAGTTTGATAAGATGTACGCCAAGCGAGCCTTTGTCCACTGGTACGTGGGGGAGGGGCTGGAGGAAGGGGAGTTCCAGGATGCACGGGAGGACCTGGCTTCACTCGAGAAGGATTACGAAGAAGTGGGCGTCGATTCTTCATACCTGGACAGGAAGGCGGAGGAGGAGGAAGAATAATATTTATTCAAGTTTTGTAAAGGGTTTAACTAAATATCAAATATGTCACAAAACGTCTTATTAATGCAAAAGTCAAAAGCTTTGGCTTAATTAACAAAAGAGATATGAAATTATTAAAATAAATGTGTTTGGAAATCATTCTGAGTTGTTTTCAAACGCTCCGGATGCACAAGAGGTTTAGAAACATGGTGTAAAGATGTTTGAAATTCAGGGAGGGTCAATAGACCAGAACAGGAGTTAAAAGAGTTTGGAAGCCTGACCAGGTATCCAAACCCAAGCTGCAACTCTTGGTCCAATCGTGTAGGATCTGAATCTGCAGTTGACGTGTAAGTCTTTTATTTCCACGCACTGGGTTTTGCCTCTTGGGATTTCTGTCTCATGCCAATGTCAAGAAACCCTTCTTCCATCTCTAACCATTCTTTGAATGTCGTAGTTGAGAATTCTGATTCATTCCAAATATACCAAAAACGAGGTTTGGGAACAATGCAAAATATTCAAGTAACGTATTTAATAATGTCTGAGAAATGAATTCGTAACATGCCAGTAAAATGAAAGATGTACTCATGAAAGATACCATCAGTATCAGCCACAAATTATGCAACAAAGTAAATTATTCAGGCCATGGGATAGTGCCAAATGATGAAGGCACCTTCAATTGGTGTAATAGTCGGTTTAAACTGGTTAGAGAAATTCGATCATAAGAAGGCATTTTTGGGACAGAACTTACGTAAAACGGAACGACAGATCAATATTTCAAGGTGTCAAACTATAATTGATTGAAGGATATGCCATTGTTAGATTGACAGAACAGTGAATGAATGAAATTGCTTTTAATTAAAGTGCTGGACTTATTAAATCTGATTAAAAAGTATAACCATTCTGCTTTTTGGCATGAAATCGGAGACCTTTTGAGAATGCCTCATAGCTAATTTGCTGTGCAGGTGAAATCAGAGATCTTTCTTTCGGCTGAAAGAAATGTGTCTTAATTGTATGTTTCTCTGAATATTTTTATTTTGTAATGTTTTTGGTTCTAATAAAACTAGTTTTTAAAAAAATTATTATGCTTTGAAGACTGAGATTCATTTACCTTTGCAAGAGTTTACTTATCAAAGTTGCTTTTTAGAACTTTCTGGTGTAATCCAGGCAGAAAAATAGAATTTCCCACTACAATTGTACTTTAAAGCACTATCCACTGGTCATCAGGTGCTCTGCTCAAGTATACAGGTCATTCATATCTACCACGTCCAGGCACTACAATATTTTATACATGTCAATTAAATCTAACCTCTTCTAAACAAATCAAGATAGCCTTTTCCATCGTTTCTCACAGTTAAAACTCTCTATTCCTGCTTGCACACTTCTTCTGTTGGTTTTTCTAGTGAGATCTTCTCATTCCTAAACTGTGCACAGTCTGAATTGAGTTTTATACATTAGCAACGTAACTCCTCTGGTGCAGTACTTCCCCAATGTGATTCCCCACATTAATTACTTTACAACAATGTGACTTCAGATGTCAGTATAAAGAAAATAGCAGTACAACACTATGTACTAAGGTCAACATACAAAACGATGAAAATCTGTTTATTATTTTGATGGTCTATCCATGACTCTATGAGAGCGACTGCAGTTTGGTGTAGGAAGTAACAGAGAAAATTGATGCAGTGCTGTTAGGGAGGGAATTCCAGGATTTTGACCCAGTTAGTGAAGGAACAGGGTTTTCAAGTCAGGATGGTGAGTGACTTGGAGAAATTGAGGTGATGGTGTTCCCAGGTATCTGCTGCTTTTATCTTTCTGGTCGTGTGTCTGGAAGGTGCTGCCTATGGAACCTCGGTCAGTTCCTGCCCTGAAACTTGTTGATGGTACATACGGCTGCCATTGTGCATCACTGATGGAGGGATTGAATGTTCGTGGCAGGAATAGCAAACATTCAGGCTGCCTCGTCTTGGATGATATCAAGTTTCTTAAGTATTGTTGGAGCTGCACTCATTCAGGCATGTGGTCAATATTCCATCACACTCCTTACTTACGCCTTGTAGATGGTGGACAGGCTTTGGGAGAGTCAGGAGGTGAACTACTTGCTGCAGGATTTCTAGCTTTTGACCTGCTGTCATAGGCACTAGTAGTTATATGGCTGGTCCAGTTCAGTTTCTGATTAATGGTAATTTCCAGGCTGTTGCTAGTGGGGGGAGTCAGCAACACTAATGCCATTCGAAGTCAAAGGGTGATGGTTAGATCCTCTCTTGTTGGAGTTGGTCATTGTGTTGCTTGCCATTTGGCCACCCAAGTCTGAATATTGTCCATGTCTTGCTGCATTTGGACAGAGAGCTGCAGTGCCTGAAGAGTCACGACTGGTGCTGAACGTTGTGCAGTAATCAGCAAACATCCATCAGACACAGGAGCAAATGTAGACCATTCAGCCCATCGAGTTTACTCCATCATTCTGATCCGATGTATGCCTCAGCTCCACTTTCCCACCTTAGCTTGATTCCCTTACTGATCAAAAATCTATTCCAGCCTGGAACATAATTAATGATCCTGCCTCAGCAGCAAAGAATTCTGCAGATTCACTACCCTCCGATAAGAAATTCCTCCTCATCTCTATCTTCAATGTGTGATCCCTTACTCTGAAATTATGCCATCTGTTCTTAGACACTGTTAAATGCTGTTTGACTCTATGGCTCCCATAAGGGAGCATGTCCTCTCAGCGATTACTTTTTGTCAAGTCCTTAATAATCCAATATGTCTCAATGGGGTCACCTCTCATGCTTCTAAACTCCAATGACTACATAAGAAAATCCCTCCATACCCGGGATCAACCTAGTGAACCATCTCAGCATGTCTTTCCTTAAATAAGACCAAAAATGTTGACAGTTTTCCAGGTATGATATAACTTCAGGCCTTATATAACTCAACAACTTTCTTATGTTTATGCTCCATAAATATCTGCAAAAACTCTTGCTATATGTTTGTACATTTCTAGCTACCTTCCTCATACTCTTATTTCTCCCTCATTGATACTTGATTATTGTCACATGTATTAGTACACACTGAAAAATATTGTTTCTTGCATACTCTACAGATACAACATTCTGTTCATAGAGGAGAGTGCTGAATGTACTGATACAGTAATAGCTAGGGTGTAGAGAAAGATCAACTTAATGCAAGGTAGATCCATTCAAAAGTCTGAGCAGCAGGAAGGAAGCTGCTCGCATCAGTTGGTACATGACCTCAGACTTCTGTATCTTTTTCTCGATGGAAAAAGGTGGGAGAGAGAATGTCCAGGATGTGTGTGGTCCTTAATTATGCTGGCTGCTTTGCTGCGGCAACAGGAACTGTACATAGAGTCAATGGATGGGAGGCTGGTTTGTGTGATGGATTAGGCTACATTCATGACGATTTGTAGTATCTTACTGTCTTGCGCAGAGCTAGAGCTCATACCAAGCTGTGATACAACCTGAAAAAAATGCTTTCTATGGTGCATATAGAAAAGTTGGTGAGAGCATACCAAATTTCCTTAGTCTTCTGAGAAAGTAGCGGCGTTGCAGGGCTTTAACTATAGTGTTGGCATGAGGGGGGGGAGAGACCAGGACAGGTTGTTGGTGATATTTTAGCAGCTCTTTGACACCAACCTCCCTGTTCAAGAAGACACTATTTTGTAAATTAGTTTTTTTTTTACATGCTACTTGATTGGATTTGGCTCAGTTGGCTGTGATGCAGAGTGACGCCAACAGTGCAGGTTCAATTCCCGCTCCGGCTGAGGTTAATAATGAAGGCTCACCATCTCTACCCTTCCCCTCGTCTAAGATCCGGTGATCCTCAAGGCTAAATCAACACCAGTCAATTCTCCCCTCAATGGTGAGATCAGCCTATGGCCATCTGGGACTACGGCAACTTCAGCTTTTGTCAAATGCTTTCTTGAAATCCATAGACTGCTTTCCCTTCATTAACATGGTTACTTCATCAGAAATTCCATTAGATTATTCAAGCCAAGTCTTACACATCCATGTTAACTATCCTTAATAAACCGAAACATTTCCATATGCCAGTTGATCTTGTTCCTCCAGCCTTACCCACCACTAATATCAACCGACTGGCCATAGCCACAGCTGCCCTTGGAAAAGCATATCAGGTTTGCTGCTCTCCAACCTCTAACACCTCCTCCTTATTGTGAGCAGATTGGTGATGGCAACAGCAACAATGAGAATCAAGCATGATGGGAATTTTAGTCATGTTGTCTTAAACACAGATACAGGTCAGAGAAAGCTGCATTAAGTCACGACCTGTCCTGTGAGATGTGAGCTGATACTTCCCGCAATATGGGGAATGACAAGTAGACTTGTGCCATTGTCGACAAGAAAAACACACATTTGCTGCTGGTACAGGTGTTGGTCACATTTGAAAGCCTAATGATTGTGGTGGCCAACCGTTCATAGCGACGTTGGTTTTTGATTCTTTGATGTCGGCTCTTCCCATCATCGTGGAGCAGAATTCACCAAGCGTTGGATTGTTCACCCATTAATAGGGACGTGAATTAGCTTAGGCCATCATGAGACAGGTTATTTTTACCTTATTAATGATTACAAAGTGATGTTGCAATAGTAATCCTGCTCAGTATGAGAGGAACCACAGGTTTGGACATTTGGTGTATATGCTTGGCTGAGGACAATAAGTCTCACAACACTAGGTTGATGTCCGAAGGTTTATTTGGCAGCACAAGTTTTCAGAGTCTCGGTCCTTCTTTAGGTGAGTGAGGAGTTGTGGTCCAGGTTTCGTGCAGGAAACACACCACATAGTTCCTGCCCCAGAGGACCGACAAGTTCTGGAATCTGCAGAATGGCTCACTGCTGCCACTGAAGTTGAGGCCAACTGTGGTCACCTTCATATCAGCAGCTTGGTGCTCCCACCCATCCACCCCCTCATGAGGAACCCTTGCAACTGACACTGCTATTCTTCACTCCAGTCCAGTGCCGCCTGTGAGCAGTGTAGCTGAGAAAGAATATACTGGCACTGGAGGGGCTACAGAGGAGATTCACTAGGTTAACTCCAGAGTTGAGAGTCAGCTTATGAGGAGAAACTGAGTAGACTGGGGCTGTGCTCATTGGAATTCAGAAGAATGAGGGGAGATCTTATAGAAACATATAAGATTATGAAGGGAATAGATAAGATAGAAGCAGGGAAGTTGTTTCCACTGGGGGGTGAAACTAGAACTAGGAGGCGTGTCCTCAAAATAAGGGGAAGCAGATTTAGGACTGAGTTGAGGAGGAACTTCTTCACTCAAAGGGTTGTGAATCTGTGGAATTCCCTGCCCAGCTGAGGCTCCCTCATTGAATGTTTTTAAGGCAAGGATGGATAATTGCTTTACTGCTCAAAAATTTAAGGGTTATGGCGAGTGGGCGGGTAAGTGGAGCTGAGTCCATGAAAAGATGAATGATGGAGCAGGCTGGAAGGACAGGTTACTCCTGTTCCTAGTTCGTGTTCTTAAATACAATGTGTACTCCAGCACGAGTCAGCATCTTTGCCAGCAACGAGTAAAGTACAATGTGATCCCTCCAGCTTGCAACTCTTCTTACTGGCTCTGTGGTTTGAGATTCTGGATCTCATCCCAGTGTCTCCCTTTAACATTCTACAAAGAGCTTCAGTGTGGACACATTGGAAAGAACACTCACCTTACACGCCTTTGGAACACATTTTAATTTTGAGATGCGCGTGGAACAGAAAGTGGGCAATTAAACTTTCCTACCAGCCAGACCAATAAAACTTACTGACCGACCGAGAGGAGTCTCATAGCCCTGCTATCCTAAGGGCCCAGACAGTCCAAAATATTCCTGCCATTAAGGCCAGTTGCCTGCTTGACCACCAAAAGCCCAGTCTCCAAGGGCTCACCCATTGAACTTTTGGCTCAGGATAAAATGTAACAGATTTGCCATTAGCTCCCCACCCGTCAGCACTTGGGCTCAGCACTCTCAGACTGCAGGGGGGGCAATTTGAGGAGTTACCAGGGTACCTGGTTACTCTCCTGAGACCCTATCTGCTGGAATGAGTGGTTGGATCTTTGTCATGGTGGCTAGGTGCCCTGCAGACAGAGACAGCTGCTTGTTTGAGGTACTGAAGATCAGTGGGTGCATCCCAGTGAGAGCCGACACCTTCTGAAGAAAGGTGGGGAGCAAAGAAATAGCCATCAGACCAATATCTAATGCTGTGCCAGGGCTCAACTCTCATATCAAACAGTGGCAGTGGGGACCAACAATCAGCTTTACAAACACTTAACACTAACAAGTACTGGTCACCTGGTATGAGTAAGTGGCAGCTTCGGGCTAGCCAAAGGCCTGGTTCACATAACCACGGATTACCTGGTACATTTGAGCAGAGGTGCTGCAGTTAATAAAATTGTCATTTCAACAAACTCTCATTTCAAAACCTAAAAAGGTAGCCATGACAACCAAGAGTCCAACTCAATATGGTGTCAAACATTGATTGCTCCCGCCCCTTGTCCACACTAACATCAGTGATGTGATGTCTCATCTCACTCCGTGCTAAGGTATCTCCTCTTTTTGGCGGTGTTCGTATACGGATGCCAGCGCCATTCCGTGTCAGCGATGTTCTCATTCTCCAGGGTCCCCAGCTTAATCTGATACACTGCCGGAGGGGAAGACAAGACGAAGACAGAACTGAGTTACTGGGCTTAACAGTTCAAATGAAAGAGGCTAGGGCTGGGAAGAGGCACAAGACAAGGGAATAATCAATCAAATCTGCAACAATGTTTTCTCATTATAGAATACTACAGTGTAGAAGGAGGCCATTCGGTCCATCAAGTCTGCACCAGCCATTATCCTATACTCAGGCCCTATACTCATAAGGCCATGCATTTACCCTGCTAATTCCCCCTGATGCTAAGACACAAGTTAGCATAGCTAATCCACATAACCCGCACGTCTCTGATCTGGGGAAGAAACACACACAGACACATGGAGAACGTGTAGACCCCACACAGATAGAGATACAAGCTGGGAATCGAAACCAGGTCCCTGGCGCCATGAGGCAGCAGCGCTAACCACTGTGCCGCCCCAACAAATGCTGGGGCCCACATTCTTAAATAGGCTAACTAATCTTCTCCCACTCTCCATGTCATATAGAAACAGATGTGGCCATTCTGCTAATCAATATGATCAATGGATGATCTGATTGTGATCTCCAGGCAGGCAGAGAGGAATGCTGGTGGATGTGGGGTTTTGGGCACTGCTAAGCCCTGGAGGCCAGTATGTGGTGCTTGTTAAGTACTTGTGGAAAATGGGCACTGCCTGCCCAGCTTTTGGGCATATTGCTTTTCAATCACATGTTCCATCCAAAACGCCGACGTGGAACTCATTACCACAGGAAGTAGTCGATGCCAAAACATTGAATGTATTCAAGAGGAAGCTGGATATGGCACTTGGGATGAACGGGATCAAAGGTCATGGGGAAAAGCAGGATTAGGCCATTGAGTTGGACGATCAGCCATGATTGTGATGATGGCGGAGCAGTCTCGAAGGGCTGAATGGCCTCCTCCTGCTCCTATCTTCTTCTGTAGATGGGAGTCTGCACCCAGCTGCCTGTCACACTGCAGTCACAGGCCGGGACCAGGAAGTTCTGGTCCCACGGCAAGTTTCTGGAAATCTTTCGCTTGTTTTGCGGATGAATTCTTTTTTTTAAAAAAAAAAGCAATGCCATTGAGCGAGTGTGGCCCATCCCAGAGGCTGTTTGTGAGGAGGGACTTCCGGAACATTCTGCTCAGACAGAGAGGTCTCGTGGAGGAAGAGAGACTTACGTTTCATTTCAAACCTGGGCCCCACTTCAGACAGCTCAATATTTTTGTGGTCCACCTTTTTGTAGACATGGTGCCTGGGAAGCAGCAGACAATAGGACAAGTTACCATTTAGGAGCGGCAATCCTCGATATCTCACAGCACTGCCACCAGCATTCCCCTGCGTCCCCTCCCCAACTAGCATTCTCCCCCCCCTACCCCCACCAGCATCCTTCCCCCACTGCCACCAGTGTCCCCCACCCCCAGCATATTCCCCCCACACCACCAGCACCCCCCGCCCCCCCCCAGCATCCCTCCCCCACCCGCTAGCATGCCCCACACCCCTCCAGCTTGCTCTTGCAAAAGCAGACCAACGCCCTGTTAGGGTAGACAGTTTCAGGTACACGCACTCACACTAGTGCTCCTTTATTCATGAAAGAGACAGTGAGAGTTAAAAGCCAGTATGCCAAGAGCCATTCAGCTTTGAGAATGCATATCACAGCCTGACCCCCAGCCAGTAGACACTCATGCATTTTGCTTAGGAGATGGTGCAACCAAATTCATGAGCGATGCCTCCTATCATCCTCAGAAGTCCTCAAGTAAGCAGGAGTTGGCCCTTTTGCCCCTCAAGCCTACTCTGCCATTCAATAGGATCACAGCTCACCTGACATTGGTACTTTTGCAAGAGCAATGGCAGCACGATGGATAGCACTACTGCCTCACAGTGCCAGGGACCCGGGTTCAATTCCCAGCTTGGGTCACTATCTGTGAGGAGTCTGCACATTCTCCCTGTGTCTGCATGGATTTCCTCAGGGTGCTCCGGTTTCCTCCCACAGTCTGAAAGACATGCTGATTAGGTGCATTGACCCAAACAGGTGCCGGAGTGTGGCAACTGCTGTATTTCCACAGTAACTACATTGCAGTGTTAATGTAAGCCTACTTGTGACACTAATAAATAAACCAAACTCAAAAAAAAACCTAACATCCACTTTCCTGTTCTTCCCCATAATCTTTGGTTCCCTTATTGACCAGCCTTAAACATACATAAAGATTCTGCCCTCACAGCCCTCTGGGCAAGGAGATCCAAAGATTCACAGAAATTCCTCCTCATTTCAGTCTTAAATTGGCCCCCCTTTATGTTGAGACTATATTCTCTGATTCTAGACTCTCCCATAAAGGGCATTTTCTCTGTCAAGCCCCTCAAGAACCCAATATGTTTCAATGAGATCACCCCTCATTTTTCTAAATTCCAATGAGAAAAGACCCAACCTGTTTACTCTTTGGAGTTTAGCAGGATGAGGGAGGATCTTATTGAAACTTACAGGATACTGAGAGGCCTGGATAGAGTGGACGTGGAAAGGATGTTTCCACTAGCAGGAAAAACTCGAACCAGAGGGCACAACCTCAGGCTAAAGGGACGATCCTTTAAAACAGAGATGAGGAGGAAGTTCTTCAACCAGACAGTGGTGAATCTGTGGAACTCTTTGCTGCAGAAGGCTGTGGAGGCCAGGTCATTGAGTGTCTTTAAGAGAGATAGATAGGTTCTTGATTAACAAGGTGATCGGGGGTCATGAGGAAAAGGCAGGAGAACAGGGATGAGAAAAATATCAACCATGATTGAATGGTGGAGCAGACTCAACGGGTCGAGTGGTCTAATTCTGCTCTTATGTCTTATGGTCTTTACCCTTTCTGCATAAGACAATTCCTCCATAAAATCACTGCAGTGCAGAAAGAGGCTATTCGACCCATCAGGTCTGCACCCATTCTCAAAAAGACTCTTCCCTCTGCCCTACCCCCGTAACCCTGCGCATTCACTATTGGTAACGTACCATGCCTACCTATCTTTGGACTGTGGCAGGTAACTGGAGCACCCAGAGGAAATCCACGCAGACACAGGGAAGAATGCGCCAACTCCACACGGGCAGTCATCCAAGGTTGGAATCAAACCAGGGTCTCTCACACTGTGAGGCAGCAGAGCTAACCACTGTGCCACCCCTAGAAATGGATCTTGCTGCATTTTCTAAAGTTTATTTATCAGTGTCACAAGTTGGCTTACATTAACACTGTAATGAAGTTACTATGAAATTCCCCTATCACTTATAGTCCGGCGCTTGTTCAGGTACAGAGTGGGAGAATTTATCATGGCCAATGCACCTAACCAGCACATCTTTCAGACTGTGGGAGGAAACTGGAGTATTTGCAAACTCCACGCAGACACTGTCCCAAGCCAGGAATCAAACTCAGGTTCCAGGCACCGTGAGACAGCAGCGCTAACCACTTTGCCACCGTGCGCTCTCTCTGAACTCTTTAAGATAAGGATTATGGATCACTGAATTTAAGAAACACTCTTTATAAAACCACAACCAGAAGCAAGCAGAGGTCAGTCATTGGAGCTATTTTTTAATACTGTGTACTGACTGGTTATGAAGGACCATCTCAATACATCTCCCACAAGCACCAACTCTTCTGAGTGTGCCTCCACACAAGACTTGGCCACCTGATCCCCTACCCCTCTGTCAGCATCAACTTTTCCAGTGAAGGATTGCACTCCAAATCACTAAGAGCCGCACAGCTACTGTGAAACTGATGCTCACCAGCTCAGTTGCATCTGGAGCAAGACAAGTGCCAACAGAGGCAAAAGGGGGCCAAAAACCAAATACAAAAAGTTTATTTATTAGCCATAAGGAAGGCTTACATTAACACTGCAATGAAGTTACTGAAATTCTCCTGGTTGCCACACACCCCGATGCCTGTTTGGATCACTGCAACTAACCAGCACGTCTTTTAGACAGTGGGAAGAAACCAGAACACCCGGAGGAAACCCATGCAGACAAGGGGAGAATGTGCAAACTCCTGACCCAAGCCAGGAATCGAACTTGGTTCTCCGTGCGAACTACTGTGCCACCCGTACAATCACCAGAGCCACACGGCAATGCCCAGGAGTTAGCGTTTGGCAAAGCTCTCGAGTGCAGCACTGACCTGGCACACAGGATGGCAGCAGCCAGCGGGAAAACATGGCACTAACAGTACAAAGCTTGTGCTTTACTAGAGTTTGCAAGGTCTGTCCAAGCACAGGGTGATAGACGGGATACAGAACAGCCCGTGGAAACCTTCATACTCTTCAATAACAGAAAGTGACAGTCCAAGACTTGGAGACTCAGGAACTCCCAATGCTAAACGATGGGTCTTGGACAGTCAGGCCCCGGAACGTACCTGAAAGAGATGTAATCATCCTGGTTTGCAAACGTGATTATCCTTCTGCTGTCGTCTTTCGGAACAGGAAACAAATACTTCAGGATGCTGGAAACCTGTGAGGTAACAAGGCAGCACTCAGTTAGGAAGCAAACAGGTGAGGGATTAGCCACAGAATTAACAGGCAGCATGGTGGTGAATGGCTTCAACTGGGGGGCATAGCGCCAGGGTGAGGGTCTGATCGGAGTCCAGCAGTACTTCCTGCGCTCAACAGTTTGCGAATCAGTGGAACCTCTACTCCAAACGGCTGTGCAAGCTTCATTCTTCGATATATTTCTTGCACCCTTCAATTCAAATACAACTCAATGCACAACAACAGTCATTGATCAATAAATTTTACTAATAAACAGCCCTACCAAACGCTCCTAAGAAAGATGCAGCACAGGGTTACATACAGAGTAAAGCTCCCTCTACACTGTCCCTATCAAACATGATGTGGGTATGCCGGCGTTGGACTGGCGTAAACACAGTAAAAAGTCTGACAACACCAGGTTTTAGTCCAACCGATTTATTTGATAATATTCTCACAAGCTTTCGAGGTTACCCTCTTCGTCAGGTGAGGTCAGAACTCTCCATTCACCTGACGAAGAGGGTAACCTCGAAAGCTTGTGAGAATATTATCAAATAAATCGGTTGGACTAAAACCTGGTGTTGTCAGACTTTTTACTATCAAACATTCCCAGGACAGGTACAGCACGGGGTTAGATACAGAGTAAAGCTCCTTCTACACTGTCCCCAAACACTCCCAGGACAGGTACAGCACGGGGTTCGATACAGAGTAAAGCTCCCTCTACACTGTCCCCCATCAAACACTCCCAGGACAGGTTCAGCATGGGGTTAGATAAAGAGTAAAGCTCCCTTGTACTGAATGACAAAAATGTACCTCCACCCCAGTCACGTACCAGCAGCCTTACTGCACCAGGTTAGCGCTTCCCACAGTAGCCAAGAGTGGTTAAGAGTGAAACGCAAATTCATCTTGGTCAGACTAAAGCGAGATCGTTGATGGCCCACCTGCTCCATTGTAAAGGTGAGGGTACTCACTCCTGAAGCAGGACTTGGGCACAGGCAGTGGGAACTCCCATTCTATCAGACAGGGATGCATTACAGCTGAACAGCTCAGTCCAACTGCACTTCAAATGGGCAAGGCTGAGCCAACCCCTCCTCCACTTCAAGAAGGGAAGAAACTTGCAATTTGATAGTGCCTTTCAGGACATCCCTTACTTTTATCACAAGCAAGAGATTGCATTACATGTGCTGGTAAGACTTTGCAGGCAAACGTGAAAGTCCTTTTTCACATAGCAAGATCCCAGCAATGTTTCAAGCCCCCAAACCTCCTACCCCTCACCTTTGCTCCCCCCCCCCCCCCCATGACTGACCCCTCAAATAAGGGGAACAACTGCTCCTTATCCACTCAGTCCTTGTCTTTTATGATCTCGTACACCTCAATCAGGTTCCACGCCTCCCCGCTACCCCCAACCCCCGCAAGTCTTCCCTGCTCTAAGGAAACCAACCCATCATCTCTTCATTATTTAAATGATCCACCCAAGGCAGCATCCTAGTCAATCTCCTCTGCGCCCTCTCCAGTGTAATCACATCCTTCCTACAATCTGGCAATCAGAACTGCACACAGTATTCCAGCTGTGGCCTCACCAAAGTTCTGGGCGGTGCGGTGGCACAGTGGTTAGCACTGCTGCCTCACAGCGCCAGGGAACCCGGGTTCAACTCTGACACGGGGAGACACATTCTCCCCGTGTCTGCATGGGTGTGCTCCAGTTTCCTCCCACAGTCCAATTTTGGCCATGCTAATTTGACCCTAGAGTCAAGGGGATCAGCAGGGTAAATATGTGGGGGTTACGAGAATAGTGCCCGGGTGAGATTGTGGCCAGTGCAGACTCAATGGGTCAAATGGCCTCGTTCTGCACCGTAGGTATGCTATGATCTCCAACATGACCTCCCTGCTTTTGCAACTGATTAAAACAGGCATGTGTCCTACATGCATTTTTCAACATCCTATTTACATGCCCTTCAGGCTTCAGAAATCTGTGGCAAAAAGGTCCCTATGTTCCTCAGCACTTCAGTGTCATGCCATCCATTGAGTACTTCCTTGTCCAGTCTCTGGTATCCTCTTGAAAATCAAAACCTAGTGGCGGGAGAACGTTTGGGGTTTTAAAATGAGGCGCAGATCCGTGCGTGTGGCCAGGTTGTGGGGGAAGGGGAGGTGACCTTCGCCTGCCACACGCCGTACGTACCCTCTGGCCGAGCTTCGAGGTGAGGTTGTGGAAGATGAGGTGTGGGTGCGCCTCCGACATGGTGCCAATGTTTGGGATGTCGTGTCGCATCACCACGTTGGAGAGGGTGAAGTAGGCAGTCGGACCAAAGGGCAGGTGGCACACAATGAGTCCATCTGGAGAAAGAGGTGGGGAGAGGGGAGGCAAGAGAGAAAAGAACAAATTAGCGGACACTGAATTAGGCAGCACTCCTGGAACATTCCCAGTTTATCCCTCAAACCATTCCGGAGCACCCACATTACCAGTTTATCCCTCAGATCCACAGAAGCTTCACCACAGGCTCATCTCCCTGAGTTATGAGCTCCAAGCTCTCTCACATTCTCATCCACAACATCTTTAACTAACGCAGGTGGATAGCTTCAACATTGTTCAAGAACCCAAGGGGCTGAATGCAGAATTGACAGTGAAGACACTGCCCAACTCCGCAGGGACCGGAGCTTTGCACTGTTCTGGAGAAATGGTTCTGACGAGGCAGAGCATGTGTGATTCAGTGCATCTTTGTCTCTCTCCTATTTACTCACTTCCCACAAAAGTTAGAGAACATTATTCATAGAAACATAGAAGATAGGAACAGGAGGATGCCATTTGGCCCTTCGAGCCTACTCTACCATTCATTACAATCATGGCTGCTCATTAGGCTCAATAGCCTAATCCTGCATTTTCCCCCCCATAAGACATGGGAGCAGGATTAGGCCACTCGGTCCATTGGGCCTGCTCTGCCATTCAACAATGGCTGATATTTTTCTCATCCCCACAACCTTTGATCCCATTCACCCCAAGTGCTAAATCCAGCTGCCTCTTGAATACATCCAGTGTTTTAGCATCAACTACTTCCTGTGGTAATGAATTCCACAGGCTCACCACTCTTCGGGTGGAGAAATTTCTCCTCACCTGCATCCTAAATGGTCTACCCCGAATCCTCAGACTGTGACCCCTGGTTCCGGACACTCCCACCATCAGGATTATCCTCCCTGCGTCCACACTGTCTAGCCCTGTTAGAATTATAAGTCTCTCTGAGATTTCCCCCCCTGCCCCGGTCCCAACTCAATCATCTGAACTCCACTGAAAACAATCCTAACCTAGTCAATCTCTCCTCATACATCAGTCCCGCCATCCCTGGAAAACGAGGTGGTACACGAACACAGTTATCCCAGTTTTCAGTGAGGGAAGTGTTGCCAGTAAAAGGGAACAGTTTTAACAAAGTTATCCGACCTGCACCCTCTATGGAAAGAGCTAGGTCTCCCCACGGCCGCAGAAACTGAGACTGAAATCAGGAGTTTGCAATACGTGACAAAACGCACATGTATTGCTCTTCCACACAAACATTCTGCTGTCTGACCTGGTACGCCCCAGTGCTCCCAATCTGCCCCCAGACCCAATGCATCTCACTGCAGTGTTCCTGTTCTCACACAAGCTGCGCCATCTGACCTGGTACGCCCCTGTGCTCGTGCACAATCAACAGATCGGTGACAGCGTTTGCTTTGGATGCCCGGACCAGGGCGCCAACATCGTGCCTCCCTCGGTTCATCCGCTGGCCATTCGGAAAAATCAGCTTGACCTCCTGGAAAAAAAAACAAAGGGGCCATTCACAGGCAGCGACTCAAGAGCAGGGAGAACCTCAAATCACCCCCCACCACCCTCTCAGAGAGATTTCACCGAGACGCCACACTCATTCCTCAGTAACAAAAGGAGTGATCATTTCACATGGTGCTGCACAAATATTTCAACAGCCGGTTTCTAAAGACAAACCGCTTAGACCTCAATACTAACATATAATGGAAAACTACCCCATTAATCCCCCATTGGAGCGACCGTTCTCACCTTAGCAAACTGTTTGAGCTTGGAACTCGGATCCCGGGATGTTGTGATCATGATTTTTGGATCCTCCACCCCGGCCCACTTGTATTCGTCATCCATCTGACTGCTGATTCCTGGGGATAAGCCGCAAGTTAATGAATGAGAGAACTGTACAGCTCCGGAAATTATAATTTGCCCCGACACTGATCCGCACTAGAACCTGCCCCGAAACTGATCACCCTCCCCACATCATAACCCACCCCAACACCGATCCACCCAGCACTGCACCCACCCCAACACTGAGACCCCCAGCACCACACCCACCCTGACACCGGACCTCCACACAGTAACCCACTCCAACACCAGTCTCCCTGTACAAGTCACCCACCCTGAGACTGATCCCCCCCACCTTCCCCCGCACCGTAACCCACCGACACCCAACCACCCTGCACCATGACCCACCCTGACATCGATGCACCGGAACCTGCCCCGTCACGGACCCCCAACACGCCGTAACCGACCACAACACCAACCCCTCCTGCGCACCCCAACTCACGCTGATGTAGATCTCTCCCCCCCGGCACCCGCCTCCGCGCCGCAACCCACATGAACCATAATCCAACCGGACACTGATGCTCTTTCCCGCACTGTAACCCACCCAATATCGACCCTCTCCTGCCCACACCGTAACCTACCCGACACTGACCCCCTCTGCACCAAAACCCACCCCAACACCGATCAGCATTGTATCCCACCCGACACCGACCCCCTCCTCACTGTAACCCACCCCAACACCGCTCCGCATTGTAACCCACCCCGACACCGACCCCCTCCTCACTGTAACCCACCCCAACACCGCTCCGCATTGTAACCCACCCCGACACCGCTCCGCATTGTAACCCACCCCGACACCGACCCCCTCCTCACTGTAACCCACCCCGACACAGACATCACACTCTGCTCCAGCACTGAGCCACTGCGGTGGAGTCAGCGAATTTAAGCAGTCTAACCTCCTACCCACCCACAAACTGTCTGACCTACACATACTTCCCACATTACTGAATCTGCACAATGTTTGAGCAAGTCTAGCCTCTCCTCCCTCACATTCCCCTGGTCCACATTCTGTGACGCTCAGTATTGTTTGCTTCTCTCAGCCCTGTACAGCGGTCCTCGCGCTTTCACCACTTTTTCGAGAAGACGACTCATTCTCACCCTCGCCTCCTTTGTCGTCATATTCCAGCTCCTTCTGCAGCTCCAGCGCTTCCCGCCGCAGCTCTGTGGGAATCAGCATGTTTTCTGCAAGAGGAAAGAGGAAACAAGAAAGAAGGTAAAACCCGTTTAACAGCGAAGAAACCTCTGCTCGATAGGAGTAGGCCTCTTTCACAATCGTCCGTGTCAATAAGAGCGGAAGGGGTGATAAGACAGTGGGGAGAGCTGGACGTGCGAACACCAGACAACAGTAACACTGGTTTCAGTCACTGTCGGCACGGTGGCTCAGTGGTTAGCACTGCTGCCTCACAGCGCCAGGGACCCAGGTTCGACTCCCGGCTTGGGTCACTGTGTGGAGCTTGCACATTCTCCCCATGTCTGCGTGGGTTTCCTCCGGGTGCTCCGGTTTCCTCCCAAAGTCCGAACTGTGTACTGGTTAGGTGTGTTGACCATGCTAAATTCTCCCTCAGTGTACCTGAACAGGTGCCAGAGTGTGGCGACAAGGGGATTTTCACAGTAACTTCATTGCAGTGTAAACGTAAGCCTTACTTGTGACAAATAAAGTTTAACTTTGTCCTTCTCCTCCTGAAAGTGGGACTTTCTATCTGCAATGAGGACTATTCCCTGACAGGAGGAGCACTGTCTAACTCAACTCAGCTGGCAGGCAGAGCTGGTGAATAGCTAGTCCACCCACCGGTCACTGGGTTCTGGTGGTGGCACGGTAGTTAGCACTGCTGCCTTACAGCGTCACAGACCGAGGTTTGATTCTGGCCTTTGGTGACTGTGTCGGTTCTCTCCACGTCTGCGAGGGTTTCCTCCGGGTGCTCCAGTTTCCTTCCACAGTCCAAAGATCTGCAGATTAGGTTGATTGGCCATGTCAAATTGACCCTTAGCATCGAAAGACGCTTAGGTTAGATGGACTGTCCATGGTAACTTCACAGGATCACTGTGTCTACTGGGGTCAATTTAGCACGTCAATCAATCAAAGCACACATCTTTGGACTGGGGGAAAGGAAAGAGGGACCTGATGGGCTAAATGGCCTCCTTCTGCATTGTAGGGAGTCTATTAACTCTTAAGTCCCCATGAGGATCTAGTTCTGGACCCGCCTATTTCTTATTCACATGCGATTCTCTCATGATATCTGTAAGATATCAAGTTTCATGTGTACACTAACACCACTTTGCCTCACCACCACTTTGCAGGATCCCTCCACTGTCTGACTGATGCACTACTTTCTTGACATCCAACACAAGTTAATTCCAAATTCCCTCCCACCAATGGGCAGTAAAACTAAAGCCCTTGTGGGCGGCACGGTAGCACAGTGGTTAGCACTGCTGCTTCACAGCTCCAGGGTCCTGGGTTCGATTCCCGGCTCGGGTCACTGCCTGTGTGGAGTTTGCACATTCTCCTCGTGTCTGCGTGGGTTTTCTCCGGGTGCTCCGGTTTCCTCCCACAGTCCAAAGATGTGCGGGTTAGGTTCATTGGCTATGCTAAAATTGCCCCTTAGTGTCCTGGGATGTGTAGGTTAGAGGGATTAGCAGGTAAATGTGTAGGGATATGGGGATAGGGTCTGGGTGGGATTGTGTTCGGTGCAGACTCGATGGGCCGAAGGGCCTGTTTCTGCACCGCAGGGTTCTAGGGTTCTATGCTTGTCCCTGGCCTCCAACACAAACCCCAATTCATGTAAACTGCTTCCAACCTTCTTGCTTGAATCGGTGCCAGGCTGCTCATAAACTTTCCACCCCATCTGAAATTCCAACTGCATATTTACTTTATCACCTGCTTCAACCTTCGTAACATCTGCCGGCTCTCCCTCCAATCCCCCCCGCTGCTCAACTGCAACTTACAACTCTCACTATCATCCCTAGACCCGATGATAGAAAACTTTGCTATCACGTTCTGAACTCGCGCCAAGTTACATTCCCTCCATGCTCCTCTGCTCTCGGACTGACACCGTCTCCTGATCTGACAACTGTTCAATTCTAAAAATCCTCCTCCATGTTTGCAGGTGCTTGTCTGACCCAGTCCCTCCCTATCTGTCCTGTCCTCCCGTCCGTGCACTTCCAAGTCTGGTATCCAGGGTATCCCCAATTTCCAATAGTTTCACAAGTGCCAATTTTCCCCTGTTCATTCTTGGAGTGTGATCGTTGCTGGCAAGGCCAGCACGAATGACCATTCTAAACTGTCCTTGAACTAAATGTATTTCAGGGGCCAGTTAAGAGTCAAGCACATTGCTGTTGGTCTGGAGTCACATGTAGGCCAAGGAAGGGCTAGATTGCCTCCCCTAAAGGACATTAGTGAACCAGATGGGTTTACGACAATTGGCAATAGTTCCCCGGTCAACATTAGATTTTTAATTGAATTCAAATTTCACTCTCTGCTTTGGCTCTTCGCCATGGATGCCCTTCCCAAATTCGTCTCAGACACTCCTGAAGAGCTCTTTGACCAACACCTCACATTTTATTGCCACATTGAAAGCAGCGATTTTGAGCAAGATTTGGATTAGCTGCCCTGACACATCCTGCGAAAGCAGCTCGATGCTTTCACTGGCATCATTCTTGTCAAATGCTTTGGACCAGGTGTTTGCTATGTTGAAGTCACAGTGTAAACGTGGGTGGTGCGATGGCATTGCTGCCTTTTAGCTCTTGGGGACCCAGGTTCGATTCCCGGCTTGGGTCACTGTCTGTGTGGAATCTGCATGTTCTCCCCTTATCGGTGTGGGTTTCCTCCCGCAATCTGAAAGATGTGCTGGTTAGGTGAATTGGCCACGCTAAATTCTCCTTCAGTGTACTCAAACAGGTGCAGGAGTGTGGTGACTAGGGGATTTTCACACTAACATCATTGCAGCGTTAATATAAGCTGATTTGTGACTAACAAAAACTTTTTTTTTTTAAATGGCCACATTGTTTTAGCCCAGAGCGCATCTTGCACCAACAAACTGAACCCATCAAAATCTGTCTCTGCTTAATTTTCCAGTTCAGTGCTCTGATATATAACATCACAGTTGGAACCCAAATTGATGTGGGGAGGTGCTGACGACCTGTGGAAGATGGGTGCACAAAGAGAGGGAGAGGGTGGATAGGTCTGCTTACACTGAATACAGTCTCCACACTGCAGAAGTGGTGGATTTTCCAACCAATGATTCTCAATCCCACTTCAGTATTAACTCAGCTCTCCCTGGATCAGAAATTCAAGGCCCATTCTGGAGATGAGGATTGTACTGGGAAATGCTTCACCTCGAAAGATGCTGAGTTCTGGCTGAAATGTTAAACCAAGCGCCATTCAGACCTCCAGGATAGGTGCAACATTTGAGGCCACAGCTCAGAGAGGAGGGAGTCTACCTGGGGGCCTGGGGCTGAGGTTTAACCCCTCAGCAGGAGCTGGCATTCTGCGGACCGACTGTTGCATTCCCTTACATTACAATCCTCATTACATTTCCAAACAGATGCTATGGGTTGGAAGGTACTCTGACATCCGGATGTTTTGAAATACATCAGTATTATCTCAATATAGTCCCAATTTACTTCCATTGAATAATCTGTATCTGTCAATCACAACTTTGATCTCAAACTTTCAACTGCAAAGTGACATCTTCGGAGACACCAGAAACCGAATGTTCCTTCCCCACAAGGTTTGGCCTAGCTAAAGAAGTTTGCCAATTTTTCAGTGAATGAACTATAGGAGCATTTGGTAATGGATTATATAAAAAAAACAGTTCAGGAGGCCATGTTCAAGTTGTCAGAAAATATTCCTGGATAAGGTGTACCAGAGGATAAAGCTGCCTCTGTTCTGTACCCATCAAACACTCCCAGGACAGGTACAGCACAGGGTTAGAGAATAAAGTTCCCTCTACACTGTCCCCATCAAACATTCCCAGGACAGTACAGCACAGGGTTAGATAATACATTGCCAGGATTCAGAAGCCAACGAGGGGCACAAGACAAAGACGTACCTTCAAGGGCAGATTTGAGTTTCTGTTTCTTCTCCTCGATGGCCCGCAGTTTATCCTCCTGTGCCCTATGGTACAGGTACTCCCTCCGCAGTCGAGCTTCCCGACGTAACTAAATAGTTGAATAGAGTACTGAATGAATGGGATTCAATGGACTCAGTCTACAGGCTGGACACATGCACAGGCAAAGACGCGCAGGCAGAAGCACACACGCGTGCACACACACACACACACACAGACAGCAGCAACTGGTTAGGTGGATTGGCTATGCTAAATTCTCCCTCAGTCTATCCTATCATGCACTAGAGTGGGATTTTCACAGTAACTTTGTCGCAGTGTTAACATAAGCCTACTTGAGACACTTAGAATCATAGAGATTTACAGCATGCAAACAAGCCCTTTGGCCCAACTTGTCCATGCCACCCCTTTGTTTTTAATCACTAAGCTAGCCCTAATTGCCCATGTTTGGCCCATATTCCTCTATACTAATCTTAACCATATAACTGTCCAAACGCTTTTTAACAGGCAAAATATTACCCATCTCCACTACTACCTCTGGCAGCTTGCTCCACTCACTACACTCTGTAAAAAGAATTCCCCCTCCAGACCCTTTTGTATCTCTCCCCTCTCACCTTAAACTTATGTCCTCTAGTTTTAGACTCCCCTGCTTTTAGGAAAAGATATTGACTATCTAGCTGGTGTATGCTCCTCATTATTTTTATAGAGCTCTACAAGATCACCCCTAAGCCTCCTGCACTCCAGGGAGAAAAGTCCCAGTCTATCCAGCCTCTCCTCTTAACTCAAACCATCAAGTCCCGGTAGCGGTCTAGTAAATCTTTTCTGCACTTTATCCAGTTTAGTAACATTCTTTCTATAATAGGGTGACCAGAAATGTACACAGTTAATTCATAAATAACTGTATACAGTTATTAATATACTTAAAAACCAGAAAGACAGGGAAAACAGAAACATAAATCCATAGTTCGCTCTCCATCCAATGTCCAAACTGCTCCAGCATTAAAGGGAGGGAGAATTAAACTGAACCCTCTCCCTCCCCACCCCTCACACACACACCCCCTCCCCCCCAAGAAAGGGGGTACAGCATGAGGGGGAATTAAATTGAACTCCTCCTCTCACACACACCATGAAGGGGGTACAGCATAAAACCATAAGATATAGGAGCAGAAGTAGGCCACTCGGCCCATTGATTCTGCTCCACTATTCAATCATGATTGATATTTTTCTCATCCCTATTCTTCTGGCTTTTCCACAAAACCCCTAATCTCCCAATTAATCAAGAATCTATCTCTGTCTTAAAGACTCTCAATGACCTGGTCTCCACAGCCTTCTGCAACAAAGAGTTCCACAGATTCCCCACTCTCTGGCTGAAGAAATTCCTCCTCATCTCTGTTTTAAAGGATCATCCCTTTAGCCTGAGGTTGGGCCCTCTGGTTCGAGTTTTTCCAACTAGTGGAAACATCCTCTCCATGTCCACTCTCTCCAGGCCTCGCAGTATCCTGTAAGTTTCAATAAGATCCCTTCTCATCCTTCTAAACTCCAATGAGTACAGACCCAGAGTCCCCAACCATTCCTCATACGACAAGCTCTTCATTCCAGGGATGAAGGAGAATTAAACTTACCACCCCCCCGCCTTCCCATCACTCACCCTCTCCCCCTCACTCTCCCTCTCCCTCTCCCCCCCTCACTCTCCCTCTCCCCCCCTCACTCTCCCTCTCCCCCCCTCACTCTCCCTCCCTCACTCTCCCTCTCCCCCCCTCACTCTCCCTCTCCCCCCCTTACTCTCCCTCTCCCCCCTCACTCTCATCCCTCACTCTCCCTCTCCCCCCTCACTCTCCCTCTCCCCCCTCACTCTCCCTCTCCCCCCTCACTCTCCCTCTGCCCCTTCACTCTCCCTCTCTTTCTTTCTTTCCCTCTCACTCACTCACCATGCTTGCAACCCCGGCGTTTCCTCAGCCCCGGCCTTCAGTAGAGGCTGATACGTCACAGCCAATCGCAGCTCGCCGTTCTCCTCGAAGCGCTATTGGTTGTCGGACAGAGACGGACAGCGCGATTGGCGGGACAGCTGGAGGGTCCGCCTTTCATTGGCGGAAACTGCTGTCCATCAAAGCGTGAGGGCGGGAGGAGGTGTGTGATTAGTTAGCGTCATTTCCGGACTCTGCGTCAAGGCTATATGATTGGTCAAAGGGGGGAGAGGGCACGTCACCTGGGATAAGGATCGCCGGTTCCTATTGATTGATTAGGATGTCAATCTGAAGGCGTTGTCTTCGATTGGCGGATTGGGAAGGGGGCGGAGCTGTGTCTGAATTGGCCGAGTGGCGTGAAGAACTGTGTGCGGATTGGTGGAGACTACAACGCATTGTCAATACCCCATCCATTCATGGTGAATACCTCATCAACCCATTGTCAATACCCATTCTACCAATTGTTAATACCCCATCCATCCATTGCTAATACCCTCTTCATCCATTGTCAATACCCCATCCATCCATGGTCAATACCCATTCTACCAATTGTTAATACACCATCCATCCACCCATTGCTAATACTCCCTTCACCCATTGTCAATACCCCATCCATCCATCGTCAATACCCCATCCACCCATTGTCAATACCCATTCTACCAATTGTTAATACCCCATCCATCCATCCACCCATTGCTAATACCCCCTTCACCATTGTCAATACCCCATCCATCCATGGTCAATACCCATCTACCCATGGTCAATACCCCATCCACCCATTGTCTATACCCATTCTACCAATTGTTAATATCCCATCCATCCATCCACCCATTGCTAATACCCCATTCACCCATTGCTAATACACCCCATCCATCCATTGTTCATACCCCATCCACCCATTGTCAATACCCTATCCACCCATGGTTAATACCCCATCCACCCATTGTTTATACCCCATCCACCCAATGCTAATACCCCATCCACCCATTGTTAATACTCTATCCACCCATTGTCAATACCCCATCCACCTATTGTTAATACTTCATCCACCTGCAGTTAATACTCCATTCTCTTTGATATAAACTGTCTAGTGACAGGACGCAGAGGGTGCTGGTCAAAAGTTGTTTTTGAGAGTGGAAGCCTGCATTGTGAGTGTTCAGTGGTCATAGAGTTAGAGGTTTACAGCATGCAAACAGGCTCTTCCACCCATCTTGTCCATGTCGCCCCTTTACCTTATTCTTGCGGGTCGAACCAAGTAAACAAACTTAAATTACGTTTGGACAAAGGAAAAGGGGGCGGCTCCCCAAAAGGAGGGGGAACGGCCCAAACTTACATTAACACTGCAATGAAGTTACTGTGAAATTCCCCTGGTCACCACATCTGGCACCTGTTCGGGTCAATGCACCCAGCCAGCACATCTGTCAGATTGTGGGAGGAAACCAGAGCACCCGAAGCGAACTCACGCAGACTCGGGGAATCGTGCAAATTCCAGGCAGAGAGCGACCCAGTGACTGGGAATTGAACCCGGGTCCCTGGTGCCATGAGGCAGCATTGCTAATCACTGTGTCACCATGCCGCCCACATTAAACTCCATCTGCCAGATTCAAACCCATTCTCATAGCCTATCAATATCACTCTGTAAACACCTTATTTCCCAATTACAGCCTGTTTTTCCACCTTAGTATCATCTGTAAATTTTGCTGTGTTACAATCTGTCCCTCAAACTAATTAAACTGGGACTTTTTTGCTTCAAAGGAAGAGTACGTTTAAATGCTACATAGCTACCTCTTATTAACCACACCTTAAAGTTTCACATGGGTGGCATTTTCCGCCAGTGCTTCGCTAAAACCGGAAAATCCCATCCGTGGTCAATGGACGTTTGAATGGTCTGCCCCCGCCATCACCCCCGCCCATCCGCCTCGATTCCTATGGGGAGGGGAGGAGAAAATCCCTCCAGAGTCTAATGTAGCCTCAAAACACTGACTCAAGACTTTCTTCTTGACCAGTTTGAGTGGCCCTCCTATCAGATATCAAATTGATATTGAGGTTGAATGATACAATTTAATGGTTATTACAGCGACATGGCTGCAGACCAAGACTGGGAACTAATATCCTCATGTTTGAAGGATAGGGAAAAAGCTCGAGGATGTTGTTTCTTGACAAGAGGCGGTCTCGGTTTATTGGTAAGTTGGAGGAGCGAAGAATCAGGATGTCAAATCGGTTTAACAGAAGAAATAACAAGGAGCAGCACACATTGGTTGGAGCTGCTTCAAGGTCACCAAGGAGGTTGTGGTAATGTTGAGTGCGGCATAAAGCAGGAAATGGAGCTACCAGTTAGGTTGAGAATGGAGTACTAATAACTAGCAAGTTCAATTGACTGGAGAAAGTCCAATCAGCACCATTGCTCTGGAGGTTGCCCCTTTTGGAATGTGCATAAGATGGGTGTCTGGTGCAGGCAGTTGAAAATGTAACCAGGGATCAGTTATTTTATATTTAGTGTTAGTTATTCGTCCATCATCACCGATAAGGACCTCGACACCATTAGTCACTTTGAGGCTGGTTGCCGTGTGTCCGAAGATGACTGATCAGGCCAATTCGGGCACAGAATGTCCTGGCACGTATTGGGCAGACTTGTGCAGACACTGTAGTTGTTGCACTGGTGGCTCTGGACTTGCGCAGTTAAGTTGTGCTTCAGCAACACACCTTGCTTTGTAAACTTGACAGCCTTTCTGAATGAGGCAGCGCCAGGTAGGGCGGTTTTGTGCCCGCGTTTCCCAGGTGGTCGTGCCTATGTCAAGGGACTTCAGGGAGGCCTTGAGTGTGTCTTTGAAGTGTTTCTTCTGCCCCCCCATGCGAGCGCCTTCCAGCAGAGAGTTCCCCAGAAAGGAGCTGCTTGGGTACGCGCTCGTCTGACATACGGATGGCCTGACTAGCCCACCGGGTCTGCACTCTCATCAGCAGTGTGTGGACTGATGGTAGACTTGCTCTAGAGAGAACATCACACCTGGTACTTTGTCTTGCCATTGGATGTGTAATATTCTGCGAAGACAAGTCATGTGGAAATGATTGAGCTGTCTTGCATGCCTTCGATACACAGTCCACGTTTCACAGGCATACAGGAGGATAGTGAGTACCACAGCGCTGTAGACCTTCAGTTTTGTTGCTGGGCTGATTCCTCGACCTTCCCATACAGTGGAGAGCAGTCTACCGAAAGCAGAACTTGCCTTTGCTATTTTGCAGTTAACTTCTGTGTC
The DNA here is from genome assembly GCA_037974335.1 of Prionace glauca. Lineage (NCBI taxonomy): Eukaryota > Metazoa > Chordata > Chondrichthyes > Carcharhiniformes > Carcharhinidae > Prionace > Prionace glauca. Next base: position 88,027,843 of record CM075733.1, on the reverse strand, counting down.
AATAGTCACTGCTTGGGAGAGGGTGCTGCCAAGATAAGTGAACTGATCCACTGCCTGTAGTTTCTGCCCTTTGATTGTGATTATGGGTTCTGTGTACGGTGCATGAGGAGCAGGCTGGTGCATGACTTCGGTTTTTTTAATGTTGACAACTTTGGACTCATATAATGGGGAAACACCAAGTAATAACGTTACACTAAGGAAGACTTTGGGAAATAACCAATTAAATGGTATTGTTTCAGTTCATGTTCCCTCCAGCACTAGCATAATTCAGCAGTAATGTGTACCATCCAAATGTCAGTGTAGGAACTCAGCAAAGTTCCCGAGGTGGCACCTTTCAAGCATCCGATCATTGCCAGCTAGAAGGACAAGGGTAGACACATGGTAACATCACCACCCTGCAGACTCCCCACTAAAACTCTCATCACCGTGACTCAGAATTGTATCGTCATTCACTCACTGTCACTGGGTCAAAATCCTGGACCTCCTTCCACCACAGTGACTGCAGCAGTCAGAGAAGGCAGCTCCCCATCACCGTCTCAAGGGCAACTAGACAATAAACACAGGCTTAGCCACAGAAGCCCATGTTACGTACATGAATGAGGAAAAGAGAAAGGACGTTGCCAGTCAGATTGCACAGGAAGCAGCAAATTGGGGGTTTAGAGCAGAGATTGTAGAGATCAGGAAGAAAGTCGCGAGCTGGGTCAGATGGACACGAGCGTTGATAATCGGCATTAACCCGAGTTGCGAGGCCAAACAAGGCAAGGCAATACACAATTGCTGCATCGGGGGGAGCGGACAGTCAGTGTAAATTGTTGTCTTATAATAATGGAAACGTTTCCAAGTTATTTCATTGTATCAGGGGACCGCCATCTCCCACAACAAACAAAGATCAGTGATGGCAAAGTGTGAGAGAATGTGGGAATTATAGTTTGGAAATGTTACACCAATTGATTTGCATCCAAAAACAATCGACTTGAATGTTACTACAATGGGAAGTATTTATCCGATTGATTTTTAGAACTTTCTCCGTATTATTTGTGCACGACTTTAGTTGAACACATCGAATATGTACTTTACATTATTCAACACATTTGTTATCCCATTCTGCCCATTCACGTGGTTCCTGAAATTTCCCATTATTAGTTCGGCAAACCATGTTTTATTTTATTACATTTCTTATTATTTAAGGTCCACCTTCACTCTTCTGAACTGCAACAAACTTAATACGACCAGCTCAATCTCAGCCCATACATCAGTGTCACCATCCCTGGGATTAGTCTGCTAAACACTCTCTCTGGAGCAAGAACATCCTTCCACAGATAGGGAGACCAACACTGTACACAATATTCCAGGTGTGGCCTAGAATATCCCCGCTCCTGTTCGTGAATCATCTCGTTGTCTTGTTTGCTGCCTGCTGCACATGAAAGCTTATCTTCAAAGGACTGGTGTGTGAGGAGGCTCAGGCCTTGTGGCGACATTCCCCTCTCTCAACGTATAGCCGTTCCAACAATGATCTGCTTTTGGCTACCAAAGTGGATAACCTCACATTTGTTATAAAATGTGAGGGGGCAGCACGGTAGCACAGTGTGTTAGCACTGCTGCTTCACAGCTCCAGGGACCTGGGTTCGATTCCCGGCTTGGGTCACTGCCTGTGTGGAGTTTGTGCATTCTACACGTGTCTGCGTGGGTTTCCGCCAGGTGCTTTCCTCCCACAGTCCAAAGATGTGCGGGTGAGGTTGATTGGCCATGCTAAAATAAAAAATTGCTCCTTAGAGTTGTGAGATGCGTAGGTTAGAGGGATTAATGGATGGATATGGGGGTGGGATTGTGGTCGACGCAGACTCGATGGGCCAAATGGCCTCCTTCTGCACTGTAGGGTTTCTATGATTTCTAAAGTTTTAACATAGATTAATGCAGTCTAAGAACAAGGATGTATGCATCACTCGTTCAGCTGTCAGAGTGTTGCAACCAATTTTGTGAACCACACTTCAGGAAGTATGGGAACATGTTGACGCCGAGTGTAGAAATGGCTGTGTGATTGTTACTCAGGATACGGAACTTCAGCTATGAATTGGAGAAATTAGGAATTATTGCAGTTGGAAAATTAAGAGGAGATTTGATTAAAACTGATAAGTGGTGTAGTCTAGACAGGAAAGATGTGTTCATATTGTGAAATGATTGAGGATTAAGAGGCACAAATGTAAAGTTATTGGGAAACGAAGAAATACTAATATAAATTTTACTCCTGTCACACTTCATGTGGTTAGGATTTTCAATATACAGCCCTCAGATTGTGGTGAAGGCAGGTTCAATTCAAACATTCAAAAGTGCATTTGTTTAGTGTCTGGAAAATAAGCATAATAAGCAGATTGTTAAAGTTAAAAGTTTATTTAATTGTAAGGCTTACATTAACACCGCAATGAAGTTACTGTGAAAATCCCCTAGTCGCCACACTCCGGTGCCTGTTCAGGTCAATGCACCTAACCAGCACTTCTTTCAGAATGTGGGAGGAAACCGGAGCACCCGGAAGATACCCGCGCAGACATGGGGACAATGTGCAAACTCCACACAGACAGTGACCCAAGGCTGGAATCAAACCTGGGTTCCTGGCACAGTGAGGTAGCAGTGCTAACCACTGTGCCGCCTTGAACGGACTGGCTGTCAGTCACTGTGATTGGCTAAGGCTGCTGAGCCAAAGAGGGAAGCTCACTCTTTGGCTCAGATGTCTATCAGTCGTAGGGCGAAATTGCACAATTGCTCTCAATCTAACCAGTTTCAGTCTGCACTTGCAGTACTCGTCTTTTATCTGATGACAAAGTATTCTTTACTGTGTGTCTATTGGGAATGTGTGGGTAAATATTTCATGTACAAACACAGGGATGCCCCTCATGGCTCTCCTCAGTTGTTTTGTGTTGTCATTTATTGAGTATGTGTTGTAATGGATATTTCAACAGGATTTTGACCTGCTCCCTGAACTTGGACTGAGTCACCACATAAATAAATGTATTTGTGCAGCAATTTAAATTCAACAGCATGTATCCAACTTGTCGAAATATGAATTCAGAATCCGTGAGATAACCTAATCCCCTGATGTCAGAATATAAGAATTCAATCACGTAAACGAACCACAAGAGTACGAAGCTGCCAGATATGGTGAAGAGTAAAATCATAGACTTCCTTCTGCTCTCCATCTCTGGGTCACTGCGATTGTCTCCCTTATTCTGAGCCCTCAGTCCCTTACGGACTCGACTGGTCACTAAAATGTGCCTGACTGTCAGTGCGTTGATCACCAGGATTAAAGCGAAAGGAAGCAATGGGGTTAAGATCTTATCAAACCAGAAAAATCCCACCCATCTCGGATCGGTGAAATAGATCGCCTTTGTATCACAGAACCATGGTTCATTGTCAATTATCTTCCCAGCTCCATACGTAAAGTAATAAGGGATGTTCTTTACGCTGAAAAATATGCCAGTTGTTGCCAGAACGATAGCCGCAGTTTTCCTGGTGCAATACTTTGTATTCAGCTTCTGGCAGCTGATAGCCACAAAGCGATCAAAGGAGAAGGTGACGGTGAACCACACGGAACACTCCCTGGCGGCACTGGTTAGGACACCTTTAACACTACACACATGGGTAAGGTTAAGAAAAGATGTTGGGAAATAATAAGCATTAATATGGTTCAGTATAACCTGAGTGATAACGTACAATAGATCCGCCGCTGCCATGGCCATCAGGTACTGAGTTGTGCAGGTAGAGAGGCCACACTTTCCCCGGGACAGGACAACAATTCCCAATAAATTCACTGCAAGAGAGCGAGAGAGAGGGCAGAATAAAATACATCGGACATTTCTGAACAAACATTCTCCGTGTCTAAATCAGACAATAAGGACTGGATGTCAGCAGCAGAGAAAAAGTTGCAAAAGGAGGAGTGGTTTTATTAGAAAAGTTTATTTATCAGTCACAAGTAAGGCTTAATTTTTCCTTCTAGATTCAAAGGCCAATGATATTCAGATCCGAAGGAAATTGACTCTGTTGGATCTCGACGTGACAGTTGAGATTTTTGCCTGTGATTCCTCTTTCAGTATCCTGCAAAATGAGTACAGGATATAAATTCAAAACAGACAATTCTAGTTTCTATGGAACATTATTTCCCTTCTTATTCTCCAAAAGCTGTAAATCTCCATCCCACACACTCTCCCTCCATTCTCACTTTGCTGTATCTAGCATTCCCCCTCCCAATTCTCCTGAAGGTGCTGATTGACACTGATTGACAGATCCATGTTCACTGCTTCCTGTCCTGGACACAGAGACCATAACAAGTAGGAGTTGCAGTCAGCCATTTGGCCCATCGAGCCTTTTAAATCATTCAATGAAATCATTGGCTTATCTGCCTCAGCATCATTCTCCCCACACTAAACCCATATCCTTTGATATCTTCAATAGCTAGAAACTAATCAATCTCTCCCTGGAAAATACTTGATGACTGAAACTCCAATGTCCTCAGCAGTTGAGAATTCCAAAGCTTCACCACATCCTTGAGAGAAGAAATCCCCCCACATCTTAGCTTTTTCTCCATCTTTTTGTCTGTTCCCTATAATCATTGACACCCTTGTCAATCAAAAATCAGTCCAACTCCCCCTGGAATATATTCAGTGATCCTCAGGCTCCGCTGGTCCCTGTGAAAGACAAATCCAAAAGACTTACAGCCCTCTGAGGGAAGAGATGTCTGGAAATATTTAACATAGCTCAGTCCATATTACAAATCTATGGATTCTATTTAAAAAGTAAACTGGATGGGCACTTGAAGGAAATAAAATTTCAGGAGAATGGGGATATACAGGGGGAATGGGACTGGAATGTTATACAGAGAGTCAGCATGGACTCCTTCTGTGCTGTAATGACTCAATGACCGGAAATGTATAAGTTAGCTACAGCATTATATTACAATGCAGGAAATAATAATAAATGTACTTCATTACAAAAACAAATAATATATCTAATCTGTACCATATAACAACACTGGACATATCTCTGTCCAATATTAATTTACTGCCCCCTTAAATGTCAGCCAACTCCTGGGGAAAATGCCCTTTAATTGTGAACATTAGGAAAGAGGCCATCTTTTTAACCAGACGAATAAATTTGTTCAGCTGAGGGAGCAAAGGATGTTTCCCAGGCTGATTCAGGGAATGGCAGGATCGATATATGAGGAGAAATTGACTAAGTTAGGATTATTTTCGCTGGAGTTCAGATAAATGAGGGGGGATCTCAAAGAGACTTATAAAATTCTAACAGGTCTAGATAGGATAGATACAGGGAGGGTGGGGGGGGGGGTCAAGAACAAAAGGTCTCACTCTGAGGATTCAGGGTAGACCATTTAGGACGGAGGTGAGGAGACATTTCTTCACCCAAGAGTGGGGAGCCTCTGGAATTCATGATCACAGGAAGTAGTTGATGCCAAAACATTGAACTTATTCAAAAGCAGCTAGATATAGCACTTGGGACGAATGGGATCAAAGGTTATGGGTCGAAAGCAGGATTCAGCTATGAGTTGGATGATCAGGAATGATTGTAATGAATGGCAGAGCAGGCTGAAAGGGCCAAATGGCTTCCTCCTGCTCCAACCTTCTGTGTTTCTATGTCAATATCTTTAAGAAAGAGAGAGAAAGAGACCTGGGCCAATCGTATAAGATGATGAATGGGATGGATAGGATAGAGGTGGAGAGACTCTTCCCGCTCAAAAAAGACAGTAGGACTAGGGGGCACAGCCTCAAGGTAAAGGGGAGGCAGTTTAGAACAGAGTTGAGGAGGAACTTCTTCACTCAAAGGGTGGTGAATCTCTGGAATTCTCTGCCCGTTGAAGTGGTGGAGGCTGCCTCGCTAAATATTTTTAAGAAACGGATTGATGGGTTTTTGATAAGAGAAGGGATTAAGGGTTATGAGGAGAGGGCGGGAAGGTGGAGCTGAGCCACGACAGATCAGCCATGATCTTATTGAATGGCGGGGTAGGCTCGAAGGGCCAGATGGCCTACTCCTGCTCCTATTTCTTATGTTCTTATGTTCTTATGTTCTTACATTAACACTGCAATGAAGTCACTGTGATATTCCCCTTGTTGCCACAGTCTGGCGCCTGTTTGGGTCAATGCACCCTAACCAGAACGTCTTTCAGACGGAGGGAGGAAACCGGACCACCCAGAGGAAACCCACGCAGACACAGGGAGAATGTGCAAACTCCACACAGACAGTGACCCAAGCCAGGAATCGAACCTGGATCCCTGGCGCTGTGAGGCAGCAGTGCTAACCACTGTGCGGCCCACAATAAATTCTCAATGCAATGCCCAGGAATCATAGAACATAGGAAAACTACAGCACAAACAGGCCCTTCGGCCCACAAGTTGCGCCAAACATCTCTACCTACTAAGGTTACCTATAACCCTCAATCCTACTAAGTTCCATGTACTCATCCAGAAGTCTCTTAAAAGATCCTATTGAATCTGACTCCACCACCACCGCCGGCAGCCAATTCCACGCACCCTCCGAGTGAAAAATTTACCCCTGATATCTCCTCTGTACCTACTCCCCAGCACCTGTATCCTCTTGTGGCAGCCATTTCAGCCCTGGGAGAAAGCCTCTGAGAATCCACCCGATCTATACCACTCAACATCTTATACACCTCTATCAGGTCACCTCTCATACTTCTTCTCTCCAAGGAGAAAAGACCGAGCTCTCTCAACCTATCATCGAATCTGGGTCAACTGCTCGGAAGGCAGCTATGCTCACCCTAGAAGTGAGTCCATCCTCATTATTTAAGAATAGAGAGATAGAGAAAGTTGAACGTTTTGGGTCTGATTTGATTTGATTTATTATTGTCACATATATTAACATACAGTGAAAAATACTGTTTCCTGCGTGCTATCCAGACAAAGCATACCATTCATAAAGAAGGAAACGAGACTGCAGAATACTGTCATAACTTTGTTACAGTCACAGTTTTGTTTGTTTGAGATAATTTTCAGGGAAGAAGTTTGAATCCACCATAAATCAAGATATCATTGAATCTTTACACTTAAAGGTATGATTAGTGAAACTGTCACAGATTTCTGAAAGGAAACTGTTGCCTAGTAAATCGGCTGGAGATTATTTTGAGGATGTTCCTTGCAGCATAGCAAATGGAGAACTGGCAGATGTTTTTTACTTTGTTTTTTTTTTGAGTAGAAGGCATTCAATTAGGTTGGGGCAGGTAGTTTCGACACACAACCGGGACACTGTTTTCAGAATTGTTTAATAATCGGGACAGAGAAAGTGTGAACAAATGGACCACTTTCAGGTTGGCAGAAGGGTTCCACTGGGGAACCGCAAGAACCCCTCCTCGGGCCACAGATGTTCGTAATGTTTCGAATATATGGCAGTAAGATCTCCTTCCAAATCTGCCGATGACTCAATCTATCTGGGAATGCGAGTTGTGGGAGGGACAAAGAGGCTTCAAACGGATTTGTACCGGCTAAGGGAATGGGACAAGATCATGATAGATGGAAGTTTTGGAACAATTGCATCATCCACTGTGGTACAGAAGGTGCAAAATAGACAGCAAACTGACTCTGAGATCACGGAGCAGAGGTTAAAAGCTCCAACTGGTGGAAGGTGGGATGTGGTGCCCCAGAGAGATCAGTCCTGGGATCACCACTCCCACAAAGAATCTGAAATCAGGAAGTAGAAAGATAATTGCAACATTTAGGGCCCGATTTTACCATTGCGTCACGTGCATTTTCAGGCACAAAAATTTGGTAAAGTTGGGCATGAAGTGATCAGCGCGATCCACGCCAGCAGACGCCCACCTTACCAAGGCCCGAAAATAGTCACAATCCGAACCGCGCCCGAAATGGGCGTGACATCAATTTGCATGCATTTAAATTGATTTAATGAGAAGAAAGGCCAAAAACGTACCGACATTTCCTCTTTCATCCTCGCGTTCGCCCGTCAAGATTCGGCGTGGAACAGACACGCTCGGCGATGAAGAGGTCAGCTCAGAGCTTCCAACGGCTATCCAACTCAGATCGGTGGTGTGGGGTGGGGGCGGGAGAGGCGGGTCAGATCATTCTCTGGTGGGGCAGGGGAGGGAGGCCAGATCGCTCTCTGGTGGGGGCCACCCAGAAGGGGGCCCGCTGCCACACTGCGGATGATCGGGGTGGGGGTGGGGGGGCCAAGAGGAGGGCAGGGAGGGGGTCACAGTCGGTCTGGGTCGCGGGTGGGTGGGTGAATAAGGGAGGAGAGTTAAGTTGTGGGGATGGGGCGCCGTCTGTGGGGGCCAGCACTCCGCCATTTTTTGCGGCCCGGGAGCGATGCGACAAGGGCGCGTTTTCCAAAGTCTTTTTTTGCTGCGCGTGCGCAGTTGAAGGCTCTGATTGGAGCAGCAGCGTTTCGGGCACGATAAGCCCCACCCACAGCGCGATTCAGACTCACAACTTGCTTTCAGGCTAAATGCGTATCGGGATGCCTGAGAACAGGTTCCCAAGTCGGATCTGAATTATACCCAGGTTCAGCACCTAGGATTGAGGGCTTTTACAGTCAAATCCACATTGAGAGCACACTGAATGCATAGAAATACTAGAATTTATTACTGGCTTAATGAACATTTCAATGTAAGGTTGTGTTATTGAGCTGATTGCCACTTTCTGCATCTTGTTCCGAGCAGTATGTTGCCAAACAATGCGCTGAAACTTAATGTCTCCATATGGTCGTGGGATTTCAGGGGAACACATTCTCAAGTCATATAAAGCGGCAATGCAGCTTCCAAAGAACAATCAAATCAAAGGAAAGAATTAGAGTTTAGAGGAACGGAAATGTAAACAAAAATGATGGATGACCGGAATACTTTAAGACTGATGTCGTTTCGTTGAGATCTCAACAACTAGCTGGCACATGTTCGAGAAGTTCAATTTTATTTTAAGAAAAGATGTGGAGATGCCGGCGTTGGATTGGGGTAAACACAGTAAGAAGTCTCACGACACCAGGTTAAAGTCCAACAGGTTTATTTGGAGCATTCAGAGCACTTCCCCTTTGTCAGACAAGAGTGATAGAGGCTCTCATCTGATGAAGGAGCAGCGCTCCGAAAGCTTGTGATTCCAAATAAACCTGTTGGGCTTTAACCTGGTGTTGTGAGATTTTTGAAAAGAGATATCGAGAAGCCCAGATATTTACCCTGGCTAATCCACCTGACACCAATTTAGCATGGCCAATCAACGTATGCTGTGAATGGAAACCAGAGCACCCGGAAGAAACCCAAACAGACATGGGGAGAATGTCCAGGCTACATACAGTCAGTCATCCAAGGCTGAAATTGGACCAGGGTTCAGTTGAACCTGGTGCTGTGAGGTAGCAGTGCTAACCACTGTACCACGGTATATAATTCTGGTTGGTACCAACACTCAGTGTGCTTCTGATCTGATTCCCACTAATATCTAACTTGGTCGACATCTAGTTTCACATAACCCATACCCCCATTAGTACAATAACTTGAAATTCAGTGAGTTATACATATAGGTTTATTATGAATTTAGAGAAAAATAAGTAAAAACAGCACAGATAGCTCAAGACATGGGACACCAGCAAATAATATTACAGAAAATGAAACGTCTGTATAACGGTGAACATTAATTCAGCATGTAGCATTATCAAAGAACAACAAAGAACTAAGAAAATTACAGCACAGGAACAGGTCCTTTGGCTCTCAAAGCCTGAACTGACCATGCTGCCCAACTGCACTACAACCCCCCTACCCTTCCAGAGACCATATCCCTCCATTCCCATCCCATTCGTGCCTTTGTCCAGACGCCCCTTAAAACTCACTATCGTATCTGTTTCCACTACCTCCTCCGAGTTCCAGGCACCCACCACCCCTGTACATCTCCTTTAAACCTTGCCCCCCGCGCCTTGCACTTTAAACCTATGAGAAAAAGCTTCTAACTATCCATGTCCCTCAAAATCTTGTAGCTCTCTATCAGGTCACCCCTCAACTTTCATTATTCCAATGAGAACAAATCGAGTTTCTCCAACTTCCCCTCAAAGCTAATGCCCTCCACACCAGGCACCATCCTGGTAAATCTTTCCTGTACCCTCTCCAAAGCCTCCACATCCTTCTGGTAGTGTGGCGATGAGAATTGAACACTGTATTCCAAGTGCAGCCTAACTAAGGTTCTATAAAGCTGCAATATGACCTGCCAATTTTTTAAACTCAGTGCCCCGGCCGATGAAGGCAAGCTATGCTGTTTGCCTTCTTGACTAGTTCTCACAGGTTAATAGCAGAGAACGGACGCAGATATACAAAACTTCAATTGTTCTAATCACTTACCAGGAACACCGATAAGTGCAAGCAGTGTATAGAATATTTTTGCCACCATTTGAACTGGAAGATGCATTGTCAGCACAATGTGATATTAAGACAGCTGCAACCTCTCTGTATTAAAGTCTGAGGCATTGCATTGCCAAAGCCTTGAATTTATACCTGCTGTGATCACCCCTGGGGATATGGAAGCTTCAAAATTGCTCAACTTCAAAAAAATAAGCAAAGTAATTACAACATCGGCAGGATGTTGGCAGATTATATTTTTTTCTCTGGAACACAGTCACCAAATTGCAAAAAAAAAACTGAACAATAATGATCGAATTAAGTAATAGAATGAGAGGCTGTACTTCCCCACCAATCCTGCTCATCACTCCAGCAACACCAGGTTAAAGTCCAACAGGTTTATATGGTAGCAAAAGCCATTCGATTTCAGAGCGCTCGCCACTCCTTTCGAGCGAGCACTCCGAAAGCTAGTGGCTTTTGCTACCATATAAACCTGTTGGACTTTAACCTGGTGCTGTGAGACTTCTTACTGTGTTTACCCCAGTCCAACGCCGGCATCTCCACATCATTCACTCCAACGCCATCAGCTTCATTCCGTGATCTTATATTGCTTCAGTGAAGTCCTTCACTGTGAGTTGTCAGTAATTAAATTCTAAATGTTAGAGGGTCTCTCTGTTCTACTGCACTCTGGAAGGTAGCAGTCCTCTTTAAATATCGACGCTTAGTTGATGATGTGTGAGTGTTCATTGCAGAATTCAATGAATAAGGCATCTGCAAATATTTCAGTGCCACAAACTGAGGGCACATCTCTGTTAAATACAATTCCATCAGTTAATACAACTGTTATGCAAACTTGTATTGGCACATTCACTCTAAACAATGCATTCAATCTAACCAATACAGAGTGTCCAACTACGGTTTTTAGGTGTACAGATCACCGACAATTTGTCCTGGTCCCTCCATGTGGATGCTATAGGTATGAAAGCCCACTAATACCTTTACTTTCTCAGGAGACTAGGAAATTTAGCATGTCTGCTGCAACTCTCGCCGGCTTCTACACCACACCATACCATAGAAAGCATTCTTTCTGGTCATATCACAGCTTGGTGTGGGCTCCTGCTCTGCCCAAGACCGCAAGGAACTACAAAAGGTTGTGAATGTAGCCCAATCCATCACACAAACCAGCCTCCCATCCATTGACTCTGCCTACACTTCCCGCTGCCTCGGCAAAGCAGCCAGCATAACTAAGGACCCCGCACATCCTGGACATTCTCTCTTCTACCTTCTTCCATCAAGAGAAAGATACAAAAATCTGAGGTCACGGACCAACCGACTCAAGAACAGCTTCTTCCCTGCCGCCATCAGACTTTTGAATGGACCTACCTCGCATTAAGTTGATCTTTCCCTACACCCTCGCTATGACTGTAACACTACATTCTGCACTCTCTCCTTTCCTTCTCTATGAACGGTATGCTTTGTCCGTATAGCACAAGAAACAATACTTTTCACTGTACGTTAATACATGTGATAACAATAAATCAAATCAAATCAATTCAAAAGGGTGTGTGGAATCTGAAACAAAACAGAGAATGTTGGAAAATCACAACAGGTCTGACAGAATCTAAGGAGAGAGAACAGAGCTAATCTTTCCAGGTCAGATGGCCCTTCATCAGAGCTGAAGAGAACTGGCATTAGGAGGGGAATTAAGTCTTGGGGGAAGGGGTGGAACCATAGGGATTCGATAGAGGGATAGCAATGTGTGGACACTAGGCAGAGATTGACAAAGGGCTAACAGTCATAAATAGAGAGGGAGTGTGGTCAATGCTGATTTAATGGGCCAAATGGCCTCTTTCTGCACTGTAGGGATTCTATGATATATTTGCAGTTTGTGGATTACACAAAAATAGATGGAACTGTGATTGTTGAGGAGGTATTAAAGAAACTTTAAGGAGATTTAATTGAATGAGCGGGAAAATTCATGGCGGATGCAGTGTAAGGTGGATAATGGTCAACCACTTTGGTTAGGGAAAAAACTGAATGACAGCGAGTTACTAACTGGTGATAAATTGGGAAATGTTAATGCACAAATATAGCATAAGAACATAAGAAATAGGAGTAGGAGTTGGCCATCTGGCCCTTCGAGCCTGCCCCGCCATTCAATAAGATCATGGTTGATCTGTCGTGGCTCAGTTCCACTTTCCGGTCCTCTCCCCATAACCCTTAATCCCTTCTCTTATCAAAAACCCATCAACCCGCTTCTTGAAAATATTTAGCGAGGCAGCCTCCACCACTTCAACGGGCAGAGAATTCCAGAGATTCACCACCCTTTGAGTGACGAAGTTCCTCCTCAACTCTGTTCTAAAACGCCCCCCCTTTATCTTGAGGCTGTGCCCCCTAGTCCTACTGTCTTTTTTGAGCGGGAAGAGTCTCTCCACTTCTATCCTATCCATCCCATTCATCATCTTATACGTCTCAATGAGATCTCCCCTCATTCTTCTAAACTCCAACGAGTACAAACCTAGTTCATTCAGCCTCTCCTCATAGCTCAACCCCCTCAACTCCGGTATCAGCCTAGTAAACCTCCTCTGCACTCCCTCCAAGGCCAAAATATCTTTGCACAGGTGCGGCGCCCAAAACTGCACACAGTACTCCAGCTGCGGCCTCACCAATGCCCTATACAGTTGCAGCAAGACCTCCCTACTTTTACATTCAATCCCCTTCGCTATGAAGGCCAGCATCCCATTCGCCTTCCTGACCACCTGCTGCACCTGCAAGCTGGGTTTTTGCGACTCATGCACAAGGACCCCGAGGTCCCTCTGCACCGTCGCCTGCTGCAGTTTTTCGCCACGTAAGTAATAGTCCTTCCTGCCGTTCTTCCTACCAAAGTGGACCACCTCACACTTGCCAACATTAAATTCCATTTGCCATTTCCTGGCCCATTCGCCCAACCTATCTAGATCTGTCTGCAGACTCTCCACACCCTCCGCGCAATTTGCCGTTCCCCCAATCTTGGTGTCATCCGCAAATTTCGACACCCTGCACTCGGTTCCCTCCTGCAGATCATCTATATAAATGGTAAAAAGCTGAGGCCCCAGCACCACACCAGCCATTGAAAATATGCATGCAGATACAGCAAGTGGTTAGGAACACAAGCTGTATAGTGTTAAATTGTAATAGGACCGGCGTACAGGAGTCAGGATGTCTTAGTACAGCTGTACAGCGCCTTGGTGGGACCACACAGGGAGTATTATCCTAAGGAAATATATACTTACAATAGAGGGGGCGCAACCTTGGCTCACTGATTGCTGAGATAGCAGGATTGTCTTTGAGAACAGATTGAATTGACTAGGCCTGTATCCGCTTAAGTGGCATCTCAGTAAAATGTATAAAATGTTGACAGGACTGGACAGATGAAGCTGCTCCCACTAGCTGGAAAGTCTAGAACAGGAGTCTACAGTCTCACCAAATCAGGTAGGTCACTTAAGATGAGAGGAGGAGAAATTTCTTCACTTGGAGGATTGTAAACCTAGGGAATTTTCCACCACTTAAAGCTATGGAGGCAAAAACACTGAATTTATTTTAAAAAAGGGATTGATTGGTTTCTTGATATCAAAGGCATGGATGGGTGTGTGGAGAGAGTGATTATAGAGTATAAGCCGTGATCAAGTTGAACGGAGGCACAAGCTCTATGGGCTGAATGACCTACTGTTATTTTCTAGTAAGTAATCTCACAACATCAGGTTAAAGTCCAGCAGGTTTATTTGGTAGCACAAGCTTTTGGAGCGCTGCCCCTTCATCAGGTGAGTGTATTTTCTATGTTTCAATTAAACTGCTGACATTGTCATTCTCTCATGGTCAGGTGTGACGATACTGTGCCTTTAAGCAACGTATTTGTCATGGTTTATGTGCAGGATCAGTTTAGCAGTCTTTTTATCATCGGTGCAGCTGGGTCAATAACCAGCAACCTCTACTGATACTGCAGCAGCATAATTGATCTTAATTGGGCAATATTTTAATCAGAATTAATGCAATGAGCTTATTTCCGTCTCATCCCCTGGGATATTTCAGAGTGAGGCTTCATTCAGTTGATTGACTGGGTGGAGCAAGGTTTACACAGAAAAATCAACTCAGTTCCTGTTTGGAAGCTGCAGCGAGGACTAACCATTTCACTCCCTGAAGTCCGGAGACTGGGATCTGCCAAAAACTCGCTGTATACTTCTGAAGTTCTGATGACATCTTTATCTGAGAGTCTGCTGTGTGAGTAAGAAGATAGGTGTCTGTCTAGACCTCTCTCCAGAGGTGTTAACAGGCTGGAAATTTGGCATTTGCACAAAGCACATCTGATTTTGGTGTTAAATGGTTCTGAGGAAGGGATTAATTTCTGTGACGATAAAGCTAAATTGGAATAACAGAGAAGGACAGTTGTTGAGAATTATACTTTGTCATGTTTAAGTGGTTTGATTGGTAAAAGCTATGCTAATTCTTTTTGTTCCATTCTAACTGCGCTCTTAAACATATCTGCGTGGGTTTCCTCCGGGTGCTCCGGTTTCCTCCCAGTCCAAAGATGTGCAGGTTAGGCGGATTGGCCATGCTAAGTTGCCTCTTAGTGTCAGGGGGGATTAGCAGGGTGAATATGTGGGGTTACAGGAATAGGGCCTGGGGGTGTTATGGTCGGTACAGCTCAATGGGCTGAGTGGCCTCCTTCTGTTCTGCAGGGATTCTATAATGTTCAAGATGATGAATGGGATGGATAGGATAGAGGTGGAGAGACTCTTCCCGCTCAAAAAAGACAGTAGGACTAGGGGGCACAGCCTCAAGATAAAGGGGAGGCAGTTTAGAACGGAGTTGAGGAGGAACTTCTTCACTCAAAGGGTGGTGAATCTCTGGAATTCTCTACCTGTTGAAGTGGTGGAGGCTGCCTCGCTAAATATTTTTAAGAAGCGGGTTGATGGGTTTTTGATAAGAGAGGGGATTAAGGGTTATGGGGAGAGGGCCGGAAAGTGGAACTGATCCACGACAGATCAGCCATGATCTTATTGAATGGCGGGGCAGGCTCGAAGGGCTAGATGGCCTACTCCTGCTCCTATTTCTTATGTTCTTATGTTCAATTTGAGAAGATGAAAAATGTTTTGAGGACGAAGCCCCACCTAGTGGTGACAGGGGGAATAAACTAAAGATTTTGAAAAGTTCATGGCTCTCATTAGGACGAGGGTACAGCGTTCCTGCGGAGGAAGGGTGAGATCTCCTTTTGTAACTGAGGAAGTTCCCTTGTCTCCCTCCAATAAGCAAATAATTACAGAAGCATTATTGCCCTTGAAAAACCACAAAAATGTAGCCTTTTGAGAGCTAAGGGATGAAGTTAGACTGCTGCATTATTTCATTTTAGATGATGTAAGAGCACTTATTAAAGGAAATGTTTCCCAATGCATTAAAGAGGTGGCACAGTGGTTAGCACTGCTGCCTCACAGTGTCAGAGACCCGGGTTCGATTCCCGGCTCGGGTCACTGTCAGTGTGGAGTTTCTCCCCGTGTCTGCGTGGGTTTCCTCTGGGTGCTCCAATTTCCTCCCACAGTCCAAAGATGTGCGGGTTAGGTGGATTGGCCGTGCTACATTGCCCCTTAGTGTCAGGGGGACTAGCTAGGTTAAATTGGATTTGCCATGCTAGGTGGATTGGCCATGCTACAATTGCCCCTTAGTGTCAGGGGGACTAGCTAGGTTAAATTGGATTTGCCATGCTAGGTGGATTGGCCATGCTACATTGCCCCTTAGTGTCAGGGGGACTAGCTAGGTTAAATTGGATTTGCCATGCTAGGTGGATTGGCCATGCTACAATTGCCCCTTAGTGTCAGGGGGACTAGCTAGGTTAAATTGGATTTGCCATGGTAGGTGGATTGGCCATGCTACAATTGCCCCTTAGTGTCAGGGGGACTAGCTAGGTTAAATTGGATTTGCCATGCTAGGTGGATTGGCCATGCTACAATTGCCCCTTAGTGTCAGGGGGACTAGCTAGGTTAAATTGGATTTGCCATGCTAGGTGGATTGGCCATGCTACAATTGCCCCTTAGTGTCAGGGGGACTAGCTAGGGTAAATTGGATTTGCCATGCTAGGTGGATTGGCCATGCTACAATTGCCCCTTAGTGTCAGGGGGACTAGCTAGGTTAAATTGGATTTGCCATGCTAGGTGGATTGGCCATGCTACAATTGCCCCTTAGTGTCAGGGGGACTAGCTAGGTTAAATTGGATTTGCCATGCTGGGTGGATTGGCCATGCTACAATTGCCCCTTAGTGTCAGGGGGACTAGCTAGGTTAAATTGGATTTGCCATGCTAGGTGGATTGGCCATGCTACAATTGCCCCTTAGTGTCAGGGGGACTAGCTAGGGTAAATGCATGGGGTTATGGAGGATAGGGCCTGGGTGGGATTGTGGTCGGTGTGGGCTCGATGGGCCAAATGGCCTCCTTCTATACTGTAGGATTCTATGAACAGAGATTGGGGGACAGATGATGACACAAAATACATTGCTTCCAAAACTGAGTTAAGGAAAGCATCAGGGAATGGGGGCTACAAATTGGATTAGGGTAACAGTAATTAGACAAAAAGCAGACCAGACAGCAGAGGGATATGTCAAACAAAAACTCAGAGCTTGTGTAGATCAATTAACTGATCAATTAACTGAATCAATTAACTGAGCTGTGATGATGACATCTTTTTTTCCAATTGTTAACAAATGGATTCAGCCCAGAATTGATTCGTATCATCAGATGGGGATACTGACGGAGGAAACGTACAGAGACAGAATTAATTGGGCAAAGAAAGCTGAGGATTTACTTGAGCAGGAAAGAGAACAGGAGTCAGAGAAAACCCCCACACATGTATCAGGAAAACTGATGACACAGAAGATCAGGAATTGTTGTGCCTACGGAAAGAAAGGATACATTGCGGAAGAACGTCAGAGTGGAATGGGGAGAGATAGAAAACAATGAGAGAACTGCAGTAACATAGGTCACTGCACGGTAAATTGCTGGAAGTGGAGGAAGTGAAGGACAAATTCCTAGTAAAATAAGCACAAAAGACAAGTAAAGTTGATTTATTAGTCACAAGTAAGGCTTTACATTAACACTGCAATGAAGTTACTGTGAAATTCCCCTAGTCGCCACACTCTGGTGCCTGTTTGGTCAATGCACCCTAACCAGCACATCTTTCAGACTGTGGGAGGAAACCAGAGCACCCAAGAGGAAACCCACGCAGACACGGGGAGGACGTGCAAACCCCACACAGACAGTGACCCAAGCCGGGAATCGAACCCGGCTCCCTAGCACTGTGAGGCAGCAGTGCTAACCCGCTGTGCCACCCTAAGGTCAAAATGCAAAATGAGAAATAGGTAAAGGATTCAGCAACTTTCATTGCGGAAAAGATTTGGAAATTAATGAATGCACAATGACTAGTAGCGCCTCTAGTGTCTGACAAAAAGGAAGATCCCCCTATGTTTGTAGGAGCAGTGTTAGGGGGAATGTAAATGTAATATGCTGGTGGATATCCGGGCTTCTATTTCATTAATACATTTGGATTTGTCAGTTACAGAAACGAACAATATTGCGAAAGAGGTGGCGGGGGAGCAAAAACTGCAATGTTGAGGTCTCCAATTAGATTAGAAATAGAGAAAGGGGAACAAATTCAAATCTGGATATGTCAAAATCAGGAGGGAAATATTCTGGGAAGAGACTTATTAGAACAGTTGGGATCAACTATTGCCGCAAGAGCAGGAATAATTCGATGGAATTGAATTTTCCAACAGAACAAGTGGGATAAAAAAAAAATCGGACTGCAGGGATTTCAGCCTTCAAGATAAAATGGAAGAAAGGATAAGAATAAGAATATAATAAGAATAAGAATACAAGAATAAGAATATAAGAACATCAGAAGTAAGAGCAGGAGTAGGCCATCTAGCCCTTCGAGCCTGCCCCGCCATTCAATAAGATCATGGCTGATCTGTCGTGGCTCAGTTCCATATTCCGGCCCTCTCCCCATAATCGTTAATCCCCTCTCTTATCAAAAACCCATCAACCCACTTCTTGAAAATATTTAGCGAGGCAGCCTCCACTACTTCAACAGGCAGAGAATTCCAGAGATTCACCACCCTTTGAGTGAAGAAGTTCCTCCTCAACTCCGATCTAAACTGCCCACCCTCCCTTATCTTGAGGCTGTGCCCTCTAGTCCTGCTGTCCTTTCTAAGTGGGAAGAATCTCTCTACCTCTACCCTATCCATCCCCTTCATTATCTTATATGTCTCTATAAGATCCCCCCTCAACCTTCTAAACTCTAACGAGTACAGACCCAGTCTATTTAGTCTCTCCTCATAGGCTAGTCCCCTCATCTCCAGTATCAACCTAATGAACCTTCTCTGCACTCCCTCCAGGGCCAAAATATCCTTGCACAAGTGCGGCGACCAAAACTACACACAGTACTCCAGCTGCGGCCTCACCAGTGCCCTGTACAGTTGCAGCAAGACCTCCCTGCTTTTATATTCTATCCCCCCTCGCTGTAAAGGCCAACATCCCATTTGCATTACTTTGGGAAGGGATAGCAACACGATACCCAGAAATAAAGGCAATACATAAGACAGGGTTGTGGATGTATTGCTGTCTGTCCAGAGAAAATCCAGGCAGATGTTTGTCCTCCTTACGTACAATATCCTCACTGACAATATCGTCTCAAACAAGAAACTGAGGAAGCTGGCTAATGCATCATTTCAGAGCTTGAGAGATAAGGAGCAGTGACAAAACCAGTCTTTGCTTCTAATTTGCCTCTGGCCAATTAAAATAAAACAGTTTGCAGTTATAGGTTGACACATCTCTAAGCTGATATGCAGCACAGGTTCACCCAATAGTTACAAGTCCAGCTAGCATTCGAACACAATCGGGACAGATCAAATGATTTTTACTGCCTTAGATGTGGCCAATGGATTTTGGTCCATCCCAATAGCAAAAGAACATCAGTATAAATTTGCCTTCACAGTGGGTCACCAACAATACTCTTGGACGTGTCTGCCACAAGGGCTTTACGATAATCCAGCCATTTTTCGCGACCACATGGCACGACTAATCATGTTAAATATGCAGGAACAGGCTGCACAGTGGGTTAGCACTGCTGCTTCACAGCTCCAGGGACCTGGGTTCGATTCCCGGCTTGGGTCACCGTCCGTGTGGAGTTTGCACATTCCCCCTGTGTCTGCGTTGGGGGGGGGGGGGCGGGGTGCTCCGGTTTCCTCCCACAGTCCAAAGATGTGCGGGTTAAGGTTGATTGACCATGCTAAAGTTGCCCCTTAGTGTCCTGAGATGTGTAGGTTAGTGGGATTAGTGGGTAAATGTGTAGGGAAACGGGGGTAGGGCCTGAGTGGGATTGTGATTGGTGCAGACTTGATGGGCCAAAGGGCCTCTTCCTGCACTGTAGGGTTTCCATCTATAACTACCATTCAACAATACATACATAATTGCTTCAGACAATCACAACACACGGCATTTGGCAACACATACAGTATCTCATGCAATTCAAAATACTTCACTCAAACTCAAGGCTCAGTTAGGATAAGAGAAGATATCGTATTTGGGACAAGTCATTTCACAAGGCAGGAAAGAAATTCCAGATCAAAAGAAGGCTATATTATGCGTTCACACAGTGAAAAGAGTGAGACAAGTGTTCGGGTTGTTCAACTGTTGCAGGAATTTTGGGGAAGATTGTGCGATATTAGAAAAACCACTGCAGGATTTGATCAAAGCAGAGTAGAGAAAAAATAATGGGAAAGATAAATTGGAAATACAAGTTTTTTAACAGGCTTAAAGTCAGCCCCAGCTCAGGCTCCAGTGTGAGGATTACCAAATCTCAGCAAGGCATTTCACATTTATTTGCCAAGAAAGTGATGGAATACGAGCATTTGTAGCCACCCAGAAACATGGAGGTAAATTGAAACCAGTCGGTTACTAGTCAGCACAATTCAATTCAGTTACTAGAGGAATGTATAGATGTGTAAGAGCTTTAGTTTGCGCATCTTGGGTCATAGCTGTCTCTGAACCAATCATACTATGGGAAAAATAACCCTTCATAGTCCACACAGCATTATACAGTTGTTAGAAGCAGGAAGACTAAAAGGAGTCTCATTTGGAAGAAAGTCAAAATGAGGAGCTAATCTCTTATCAGCGGATAAGCATGCGGAAATAAGCATGGGTGGCACAGTGGTTAGCACTGCTACTTCACAGCTCCAGGGACCCGGGTTCGATTCCCGGCTCGGGTCGCTGTTTATCTGGAGTTTGCACATTCTCCTCGTGTCTGCGTGGGTTTCCTCTGGGTACTCCGGTTTCCTCCCATAGTCCAAAGATGTGGGGGTTAAGTTGATTGGCCATGTTAAATTTGCCCCTTAGTGTCCTGAGACGCATATGTTAGAGGGATTAGTGGGTAAATATGTGGGGATAAGGGGTTAGGGCCTGGATGGGATTGTGGTTGGTGCAGACTCAACTGGCCTCCTTTCTGCATTGTGGGATTTCTATGTTTCTAAACCAGTAAGGATGTGAGAGATAACCCAGCTGGGGGACTCATAGTACTAGGGGAGTGAACATGGATCTGCGATCAATGAAGAAGTTAGTGAAGGCATATCAGAAGAACCATTATCAGGGAGCGATGTGATTAATCAATGCGTAGAGGGATCCAGGAAATACATAGATGGTGCACCATGTACTGCATAGGCAGCAGTAAATGAGGAAGGAACAATAGTAGCAAGAAAACAAATTCCAGAAGGAAAGTCAGCACAAGTAGCAGAATTAATAGCTCTGTAATTAATAGCAGCTCTTTAATTAAGTAGTAGAATTAATAGACCTTTAACGTGGGGAACAGAAAAAAGAGTAAATGTTACACAGATAGTAGATATGCGTTTGGAGTAGTACATGACTGCATGGGAAAGACGATGGTTTGTTACTTCCAGCAGAGGACACGTTAAACATGAAACTTTGATCAAACATCTGATTCAAGCAGCTTTGCAGCTGTGATCAAAGTTCAAACACACAAATGAGTCACTAGAAAGGATTAAGAAGGGAATTACAAAGCAGATTTAGCAGCTGAAAGATTATGAGAACAAATGTTAGAGGAGATCCAATCAGCTGATATAGCTGCTACACAAATTAAAGATGATATTGAATTAGGCATAAAACAGATACGAGGACAAGTCTCAGAAGAAGAGAAAGACAGAAAGAATGGGGAGGAAAGAAAGAATGGGATGGAATATGGAGGAAAGATACGAAAATGATTGCTCTGGAAGCAACACTGATGAATTTATATCATGGAGCAGCACACACTAGCTGAGATAAAATGACCACCTGAATGAAGGATTGCCGGTGGTGGAAGGGAATGGGAGAGACTCAATGGGCCAAATGGTCTCCTTCTGCAATGTAGGGACTCTATGAAATGATTGCCAAGCTCTGCAAAAATGCATTCAGTGTGCTCGAGTAGAACCGGGACAAAAGTGCAAAATAAAAGTGGAAAACCAGCCCAGACCCAAGGGACCATAGAAAAGCTTACAAATGAGCTTTACAGGGCCTTTACCCCAGAAGAAAGGGAAAAATGATTGCTTAGTGATTACTGATCAATTCACTGGATGGTTAGAAACATTTCCGTGCAACAGTCAAGACTGTGGCTTTGATATTATGATGTGGAGATGCCGGTGTTGGACTGGGGTAAAGACAGTAAGAAGTCTCAGCACACCACGTTAAAGTCAGGATGAAGGAGCAGCGCTCCAAAAGCTTGTGACGTTTGCTAGCAAATAAACCTGTTGGACTTTAACCCGGTGTTGTGAGACTTTGATACTAGCCAGTGAAAATCATACCCCGATGGGGAAGGCCATTACAATTGGACTCAGATCAGGGAATTTATTTCACTGGGAGAGTTCTGCAAGAAAGATGTAGAATGTTAGAGATTAAACAGAAATTTCACTTACCCATATCATCCACAGAGCTCAGGGCTGGTAGAACGAAGGAACAGAACATTGAAAAACAGTGTGGCTTAAAGCCATATTAGAAGGAGGAAATAATTGGGTGCAGGCTTTACATTGCAATCCTATTCAGACAAAGAGTCTCTCCATCTCGGAGATCAGGATTAACTCCCAGATGACTGATAGAGCAACGCATCTCCCAGAAGATGTTATCACGGGGGAGTTAATGAAGGGAAAAGTCTATCAATGCACGAGAGACTTAATAACCCAATTACATTCTTAAAAGAACAAGTGAGTCATTCAACAACAATACAAAGATTGGATGAATTAAGCTGAAAAAGAGAAAATCTAAATTTACCCAATAAGATTATGGTACAACTAATATCTGATTTTAAAAAAAGGATTAAGCGCTAGGGTCCATTTGAAATAATTATTACAGGAGTAACGTGTGCTTTGGTTGATGAGAAACATGGTCCTAAACGGGGACACTAGAAGCAGCGATAACCTTACCCAAGGGATTAAATTAGTAAACAGGATCAGGATAAATTCACTCGTATAAAAATGATTCAGACTTTTAGTCTAATCAGACAGTGTAGAGAAGCGATCTAGAAAATGGGTGGGGAGTGGGGGGAGGATGGTGGGGGGGTGGGGGGAGGATGCGTGGGGGAGAGGATGGGTGGGGGGGTGGGGGGGTGGGTGGGAGGTGGGGGGGGGTGGATGGGGGGGAGGATGGGTGGGGGGCTGGGTGGGGGGGAGGATGGGTGGGAGGATGGGTGGGGGTTTGGGGGGAGGATGGGTGGGGGGTGGGTGGAAGGGTGGGTGGGAGGTGGGGGGGTGGGTGGGGGGGAGGATGGCTGGAGGGTAGGGGGGTGGGTGGGAGGTGGGGGGTGGGTGGGGGGGAGGATGGGTGGGGGGTGGGTCGGGGTGGGTGGTGGGTGGGGTAGGTGGGGGGGAGGATGGGGGGGAGGATGGGTGGGAAGATGGGTGGGGGTTGGGGGGTGGATGGGTGGGGGGTGGGTGGGGGGGAGGATGGGTGGGAGGATGGGTGGGGGTTGGGGGGGAGGATGGGTGGGGGGTGGGTGGAGGGGTGGATGGGGGTGGGGGTGAGGGGGGGGGGAACGTTGCTGGGGGCGATCAGCAGCAATCCCTCACAGTGAGTGCGGCTGACAGACTCACTTATCTCGATCCGCCATCCTCCCAGTTCGGGCACGGCCTATCGCACATCCGAAAATGGGCCCACGCCAATTCCTGGAGCATCGCCCTTTGACCGTCTCAGTCAACCGAGGCACTGAACAGGAGGACGTTCGAGGTCTGGTGACACAAATTGAGGATGAGTGGGGGAGCTCTCCCAGAGCCTTGCCCAACACTCCGCCTTCGAACATCCTCACAAGCTGACCACAATAACAGCAAACTACCGCGGGTGCAGGAAAACTGAAATATAAACAGAAAGTATTGGAAAGGCTCATCAGGTCTGGCAGCAGCTGTGAAGAGAGACAGTGAATGTTTCGAGCCAGTCTGTATGGACCCGAAACATTAACTCCAGGCCCGATTTTGACCATCAAGTGGTGCCCGTTTTTGGGCGTGAAAACTTGGTAAAGTTGGGCGTGGGGCAGGTAACGTGATCCCTGCCCACCTCCGCGCCACCTCTCCCTTTACTAAGGCCCTAACATGGACGGGATCGGGACCATCCCCGATACGGATGCGACGACTATTTAAATGTATTATGCAACTGGCTACTTTCGGACAGTAGAGATGCCAGCGTTGGAATGGGGTGAACGCAGTAAGAAGTCTCTGGTGTCGAGAGACTTCTTACTGTCCTTCCAGACCCCCAGCGGAGACGTATGTGGCATTTTCCAGTGCGTACTTGTGTCAAGCAGGTCCCAGAATGTATGCCCAGGCTGGGCAGTGCATCAAATTTAATCTGGACCAGACCCAGGATTTGGTGCCATTGCGGGGATGCCTGATGTGCAGGGGGTCATCGACTGCACGCAGGTTACCCTCAAGGCCCCCCTACAGAACCCACGAAGAGAAAGAGGTTCCTCTCCTTAAGCAGGCAGGAGGGTGCTGACGACTTACTAAGCACCATTCTGATGATGACCTGGTGCAAACTAGTCTGACTCCTACCTGGGTTCTACGTTGACACCCTGGGCCCACATCTGCGGAGCGGGTAAGGGATCTGAAGCCCCCCCCCCCCCCCATTACAGGGCCCTGAGGTGGGTGGGGGAGGGGAGAGAATCGCTCGCGGGTTCTGGGGAAGCAATGGCTTTATTTTCTCAGTGACACAGCGTCGAGGGGGCCTCCCCAACTGACATCAACATGAAGCATCCCTCCGGAAACCATTAATAGAGAACCAGCATAGAACCCTACAGTGCAGAAACAGGCCCTTCGGCCCATCGAGTCTGCACCGAACACAATCCCACCCAGACCCTATCCCCATATCCCTACACATTTTACCTGCTAATCCCTCTAACCTACACATCCCAGGACACTAAGGGGCAATTTTAGCATAGCCAATGAACCTAACCCGCACATCTTTGGACTGTGGGAGGAAACCGGAGCACCCGGAGAAAACCCACGCAGACACGAGGAGAATGTGCAAACTCCACACAGGCAGTGACCCGAGCCGGGAATCGAACGCAGGACCCTGGAGCTGTGAAGCAGCAGTGCTAACCACTGTGCTACCGTGCCGCCCCAATGGAAGAAGATTCCTAGTCACAGGTGGGTGGTGAAGAAAGGTTTAATGTTGACTATAGAGGTGTTTAAATAATAAGTTCCAACATAACAAGGTGTGAATGGGAAGTGTTAAGATGTATAAAAATCTATCTAACCAGGGCACCCCTTCACCCGTGCCATCTTAGTGCAAACATAAGTTTCTAACCTTACATCTCAGTGACTCCCCAGAATCGGAGTTAGAGGCCAGCTACCTACCTCGTCCCTATGATGCACGAGGTAGGTCTCCTCTGGAGGCCCCGGATCTGGAGGACCCTGGCCGGTTTCCAGGTATCTGGGACGTTTCCATGACAGCCTCTTCATCCCGTTGCCCCTGAGGTGCCCCGGTGTCAGGAAGGGGGGAGTCAGAAGGTGTGACCACAGCCACAGTCTCATGGCTGGAAGGCCCAGGCATGGTCTCGAACCCTTCCTCCTCCCTCGGGGCTCCTGCGGGGCCTCTGGGTCACTCCACGGGACACTGGTGCTTCTGCAGTGAGTTCCAGAAGCTCCAGTGTCACCTGACCCTGCCAGTCCAGAACCATCTGCGCCCTACCCATGGTGCCTCTGCGATGGCCACCTGAGTCAGGGACCACCCGTCAATGGCCGCAGAAAGGACCCTCTGAGACTGGACCCCTCAGCCATGACCCTCTGCGACTGGGCCACCTAATCAAGGGTTGCTGCTGTAGTCCACTGTGCCTCAATGCTATGCCGCTGGGTCTCCTGCACGCTCTCGAGCCTCTCAGCCATGGGCCTCAGGATCTCAAGAAGCTGTGGATTTGGGTCGGTGTCTGCGGGAGTTTGCGCATTCTCCCCGTGTCTGCATGGGTTTTCTCCAGGTGCTCCGGTTTCCTCCCACGCCCCAAAAATGTGCTCTTAGGCTGATTGGCATAACAAATTGTCCTTAAATTAGGCGTCCCTCAATCTGGTTATGGTTCCTTTATTGTGGAATCCAATAGGCGTAGACAAAGGTCATAGATAGAAGAGGGAACTCACAATGTCATAATGGGTGGTGCGGGCTTGTTGGGCCGAAGGGCCTGGTTCCTGTGCTGTGTTGTTCTTTGTTCTTAAACCTTGCCCCTCACACCCAGAACCCATGCACCTGGGAAGTTGCCTCGAATTGAGTGGAAGACTCACGTCTCGACTCCAGCTGGAGCAGCGACAACCTGGATCTCCCCTTCCCTGGACAGCTCCTCAAAGGAGGACCCGGAGGCCTGGCTCACCACCTCCTGTCTTCACCCTCTCCAGGATATTATGGTCAATCTTCTCCTGCGGGGGGGAGAAAAGGAGCCATGAAAGGAATTAGGGTGTGACATCTGCAGAGTATCAGGGTGCGGCCCCCTCCCCCCAGTGGGTCTTGAGGGGGAGGAAGGAGGTGATTGGGGGTCGGGGGCTGGAAGCTTGCTGGGGATGGGAGGAACTGGTGAAGCGGGGAGAGAGATTTGGGGGAATATATTAGACAGCGCTCACTCTTGCTGCCCGGATGAGGACATTGATTTTTTTTGGCGGCACCTCTTCCTTGATCTGGGGACACGGATCGAGGCAGTGACTACTCCCCAGGCCGCATTGCCATCAGTGCCCCCTCCCCCCCCCCCCCCCCCCAACACCAGTCTGTGTCCTGCTGGGGGGAAGAGGGTGTCCCACCTCACCTCTACTCCCTCCAGCAGCCTCCTGAGGTGAATCTGAGCGTTTGGTCACTCTTTTCCCGCACGGCCTACCTGCATTCCTGTCCCTCCTCGAGGATTTAGTGGAGCCTCCCCTCGTTAGGGCAGATCAGCTGCAGGCAGTTCGGCAGAACATTCCGGCAAGTTCCAGGCAGCCCGCTTGTTAGCATTGAAGGGGAATAGGCAAGTGAGCGCTTGTAGGGGTGCTAATGAGGGAGGGGCGAGGGGGTTGGAGATCAGTTCCTCAACGATTGGGTACAGGAGAGAGAGAGAGAGGGAGATGTCACATAGCCATTGGAGTCAGGAGGAGATTGGGGGCCTTGTGCAGGTGGGTCCGGGAGGAAGGGGGGAGGGGGAACACTCTGCCTGAGATCGGTGGGGGGGGAGCTGCTGGTGCTGCTGCGCATGCGCAGTTGAGATCTCCAATCGGAGCTATAGGGTTTCGGGCACAGTTAAACCCCACCCACAGGTTTGGGCAGCACATTTTGGAACCGCTGATTTTTTTTTCAGGCAGAGTGTGTATGGGAGAGCCAGCGAACGGGTCTGAAAGTCAGATCGGAAACACTCCCAGTTTCAAGTCCACCTAGCACTTGGAATCAAAATAAGGCCCATTAAATCAGTCTGGGTAGATGTCAGAAATCACAAGGAAAAGGAGTCCTTGGTGGGAGTAATCTGCAGGTCCCCAAACAATAGTTCTGCTGTGGGATACATATAAACCATGAAATACTGAGAGAAAGGTAAGGCAATAATCATGGGTGATTTCAACATACATATTTGACTGGAATAATTAAATTGAGAAGGGTAACCGCAAGGGAGAGTTCATTGAATGCATCAGAGGTTGTGTCTTTGAAAGAATATGTTGTGAAACTAACCAGGGAGCAGGTTATTCTGGATTTGGCATTAAATAATGAGGTGGGACAAATCAATGATCTCATAGTTAAGGATCCTCTAGGGAAGAGTGATCATAGCGTGCTAGAATTTCAAACTCAATTTGTGGGCGAGAAACTGGAGTCCCACATTAGCATTCTGGTGGCATAGTGGTTAGCGCTGCTGCCTCACAGCACCAGGGACCTGGGTTCAAATCCCAGCTTGGGTCACTGTGTGTGTGTGTGTGTGTGGAGTTTGCATGTTCTCCCCATGTCTGGGTGGGTTGGCTCCATTTCCTCCGACACTCTGAAAAATGTGCTGGTTAGGTGCGTTGACCCGGAGTGTGGCGGCTAGGGGAATTTCACGATGATTTCATTGCGGCGTTAACGTAAGACTTACTTGTGACGAATAAGTCAACTTTAACTTTTTAAAGAAAGGATATTTTGTCGGGCAGATTTGGCCTTGGTGGACTGGGCGGGGAGACAAAAAGATGAGAGAGTTGATGAACGATGGCAGATATTTAAAGAGATATTCAATTTTTCCCAACTAAAATATATTCCACAGTGGGGGGAAAGATGGTAAGAGTGAGGAAAGACTTCCACGGTTAAGCAAGGATATTAAGGATAACACAAAGACAAAGATTAAGGCATATCGTATTGTAAAAGACAGTGGCACACTGGAAGATTGAGCTTTTAAAGATCAAAGGGTCATGAAAGAATAATAAAATAAAAGTAAAAGGAAATTATGAAAGAAAACTAGCACAAAATATAAAAAATAGACAGCAAAAGCGTATAATGTGGAAGAGAGTAATTTAAATAAATGTTGGTTCCTTGGAAGATGAGGCTGGGGAATTAATAGCGGGGAATGCAGAAATGGCTGAAATGCTAAGCTAATACGGACGGCACGGTAGCACAGTGGTTAGCACTGCTGCTTCACAGCTCCAGGGTCCTGGGTTCAATTCCTGGCTTGGGTCACTGTCTGTGTGGAGTTTGCACATTCTCCTGGTGTCTGCGTGGGTTTCCTCCGGGTGCTCCGGTTTCCTCTCGCAGTCCAAAGGTTGACTGGCCCATGCTAAGAAATTGCCCCTTAGTGTCCAGGGATGGGTAGGTTAGAGGGGATTAGTGGGTATAATGTGTAGAGTTGTGGGGGGTAGAGCCTGGGTGGGATTGTGTTCGGCGCAGACTCGATGGGTCGAAAGGCCTCTTTCTGCACTGTAGGGTTCTATGATAATGTTTTGCCTCAGTTTTCACAGCTGAGCACTGGAGTACTGCCTAACATGAGGTACAGCATAGCTCTGAAGTTAGGAAGAAAGTGGGATTTGGAACTGGGTCAATTTAAGGAAAACGTCTATAGCCATTGATGTAATATCTAGTTGACTTTCTTGCTCTCGGTTTTATTATGTAATAAGCATTTATATTGTTTAGAATCATCATGAAAACATCTGGGGACATCACTTATTGGCCTATACCCCTTCCCTCGCATTAGACCAAATTGCAAAAGATATTTGCAAGCGGGCATCCCTTCTGGGATTGGGGATAGCGAGCGTTTAACACCAACTGCGCTCTGCACTTTGCTAAATCACGTTTAGTCAATGCTGTTTTTAGTTTGTTTGTTACAGGATAAGTCTCGAAACTTGAAATCTCGTCATGTGATCCCTTGGTCTCTGGGAATTCAAGTCACTTTTTAAATGTTATCGGTTCTGACGGAGATTGTAAAGATGAACAAACGCCTTACAGGCTCACGGCACATGCCTTTCAGACAATAACTTTTGAAGTGCATTCTGTGCTGCAGTTTAGAAAAGCCAGGGGAATGAGGGTCTGGGTAAGATATTCTGTTGAAAATCGGTGCAGATTCAATGGGCAAATAGCCTCTTCCGCACTGTTCTATGGATTCTATGATTCTGTTCTATAATCCTATGAATGTGCATATATGAATGAATGAATATAAAAATATGGCCATCAATTTTACACGCACATTTAAGCAGTGAATTAATGATACCTGTACAAGTTCTTTATAAGTCAGTCAGAAAGTTTTTAGGTGTCCAGATCACCAAAAACCTGACGCTATAGTTAAGAAAGCCCACCAACACCTCTCCTTTCACACAAGACTAAAAAAAATTGGCATGTCAGCTTAGACTCTCACCAACTTTTACAGATGCACCACAGAAAGCATTCTTTCTGGTTATATCACATAAGAACATAAGAAATAGGAGCAGGGAGTAGGCCATCTAGCCCTTCGAGCCTGCCCCGCCATTCAATGAGATCATGGCTGATCAATATTTTTAAGAAGCGGGTTGATGGGTTTTTGATAAGAGAGGGGATTAAGGGTTATGGGGAGAGGGCGGGAAGGTGGAACTGAGCCACGACAGATCAGCCATGATCTTATTGAATGGCGGGGCAGGCTCGAAGGGCTAGATGGCCTACTCCTGCTCCTATTTCTTATGTTCTTATGATCTGAAGTGGATCAGTTCCACTTTCCCGCCTTCTCCCCATAACCCTTAATCCCCTTGCCTACCAAAAACCTATCTACCCACATCTTAAATATACCGAGCGAGGCAGCCTCCACCACTTCAAAGGACAGAGAATTCCAGAGATTCACCACCCTTTGAGTGAAGAAGTTCCTCCTCAACTCCGTTCTAAACCGCCCCCCCCCCTCCCTTTATCTTGAGGCTGTGCCCCCTAGTCCTACTGTCCTTTCTGAGCGGGAAGAACCTCTCCACCTCTATCCTATCCATCCCATTCATCATCTTATACGTCTCAATGAGATCTCCCCTCATCCTTCTAAACTCTAACGAGTACAAGCCCAGTCTATTCAGCCTCTCCTTGTAACTCAACCCCCTCATCTCCGGTATCAGCCTAGTAAACCTCCTCTGCACTCCCTCCAAGGCCAAAATATCCTTGCGCAGGTGCGGCGACCAAAACTGCACACAGTACTCCAGCTGCGGCCTCAACTGTACAGGGCACTGGTATGGCTCCTGTTCTGCCCAAGAATACAAGGGACTACAAAAGGTCATGAATGTAGCCCAATCCATCATGCAAACTAGCCTCCCAGCCCTGTCTACACTTCCCACTGCCTCGGCAAAGCAGCCAGCGTAATTCAGGACCCCACACATCCCAGACGTTCTCTCTTCCACCTTCTTCTGTTGGGAAAAAGATACAAAAGTCTGAGGTCACGCACCAACCTACTCAAGAACAGCTTCTTCCCTGCTGCGGTCAGACTTTTGAATGGACCTAACCTCGCATTAAGTTGATCTTTCTCTACACCCTGGCTATGACTGCAGCACTACATTCTGCACTCTCTCCTTGCCTTCTCTGTGAACGGTATGCTTTGTCTGCAAGAAACAATACTGCACATGTGACAACAATAAATCAAATCAAAGAGTTTTATGAACAAGAATGGCTCAGTGGTCACATTCTTACTGGTAATTCTGAAGGTTGTGGGTTCAAGTCCAGCTGCAAGAGTTAATATTCCATCTTTTAGGTCAGTGAAGGAGCTCTGCAATGTCAGGGGCGTTGTCTTTTGGATGAGATTTTGAACTGAGATGGCCCTCTTGATTAGATATGAAAGATCCCATGCCCCGTATCTTGCAGAAGATTCCTGATGTTCCGGCCAATTCTTTATCTCCTGACCAGCTTCCCTAAAAACAAATTATCTCATTATTATCTTATCACTGCCACTCAATCCTTCCTGTAAACAAGTTGGCTGCAGCCTCCACACAGACAGTAACCCGAGGTTGAAATTGTGCTAACCACTGTGCCACCCATTCTTTCTCTGTTTACAAGGGTTTCCTCCGGGCGCTCTGGTTTCCTCCCACAACCCAAAGATGTGCAGCTTACGTGGATTGGCCATGCTGAATGTGGCTACGAAGATAGGATGGGGATAGGAGTGGGATGGGGGGGGGGCGGTGGACCTGGGTAAAATGCTTTTACAGAGGGTTGGTACAGACTTGATGGGCTGATTAGCCTCCCTCTGCGCTGTAAGAATTCTACAATTCCATGGAGACTGTTTTTCCTTTGAAATTGCGCCCCGAGATCTTCTACATCCGCTCACGAGGGCAGGTAGGATCCTGGGTTAACAGATCGGCTCCAAAACACGACACCTGAGACAGTGCAGCACTCCCTCAGGCCTGTGCTGGAGTGTCAATCTCGGTCTGATCTGGAGTTTGAACTCTCAGCTTCATCTCAAGAGGTGTAAACGCTACCAAATGATTACCACCAAAGACACTGAACTGTTCCATGTGCCATTAGACACCTAATGACAGACATCTGAATGCTGTGTACTGCTGCTGTTAACTGGATTGTAGAGCTTTTCCTTGGCTAAACAACAAAGCACGTCAATGCGATCACAAGAAGATCTTGCCACACTAAACACGTACACAATGCAACAGATTAATTCCCCTCCCACTCCTTACATCTTTGGATGAGATTGCTCACCGAGTGATAACTCACAGAGCTGTTACAATAGGAAAATGTAACCTCTTGTGAATATTAAGTCTTGAGATCAATCGAAGAAGTGGAAATTGTTTGATGCCTTGAGGTTTAGTTCGGTTGAGTTTATTAGCGCCACAAGTTGGGCTTACATTAACACCGCAATGAAGTTACTGTGAAAATCCCCTAGTCGCCACACTCCGGCGCCTGTTCGGGTGCACCGAGAGTAAATTTAGCATGACCAATGCACCTAACCAGCACGATTTTGGACTGTGGGAGGAAATTGGAGCACCCAGAGGAAACCCACGTAGACACGAGGAGAACCTACAAGCTCTGCACCAACAGTGACCCAAGCCGGGAATCGAACCCTGGTCCCCAGAGCTGTGAGGCAGCTGTGCTGACCACTGCACCACCGCGATGTGCAAAGCTATCACAAATGTCCCCTATGGGAATAACTTTAAGCAAAAATTTTCCTTCAATTAACAGTACCACACTTACTGTTGCACTCTCGAAACAGATGTGATCAAGTTCGCATTAATTTGATTTGATTTATTATTGTCTTATGTATTAGCCTACAGTGAAAAGTATTGTTTCTTGCACACCAACCAGATAAAGCACACTGTACAAAGAGATGGAAAGGAGAGAGTGCAGAATGTTGTGTTACAGTCACAGCTAGGGTGTAGAGAAAGATCAGCTTAGTGTGAGGTAGGTCCATTCGAAAGTCTGACAGCAGCAGGGAAGAAGCTGTTCTTGAGTCAGTTGGTACGTGACCTCAGACTTTTGTATCTTTTTCCAGACGGAAGAAGGTGGGAGAGAATGTCCAGGGTCCTTAATGATGCTGGCTGCTTTGCCGAGGCAGCGGGAAGTGTAGACAGAATCAATGGATAGGAGCAGGTTTGCGTGATGGATTGGGCTACATTCACAACTTTTTGTAGTTTCTTGCAGTCTTGGGCAGAGCAGGAGCCCACACCAAGTTGTGATACAACCAGGAAGAATGCTTTCTATGGGGCATCTGTAAAAGTTGGTGTGAGTTGTAGCTGACATGCCAAATTTTCTTAGTCTTGTGAGAAAGTAGAGGCGTTGGTGAGCTTTCTTAACTATAGTTTCGGTATGGTAGGGGACCAGAACAGGTTGTTGGTGATCTGGACACCTAAAAACTTGAAGTTCTCCACCATTTCTACTTCATCCCCGTTGATGTAGAGAGAAGTACGCTTCCTGAAGTCAATGGCAATCTCCTTCATTTTGTTGACATCGGGGGAGATTATTGTTAGCACACCAGCTCACCAGATTCTCTACCTCATTCCTGTACTCTGTCTTATCATTGCTTGAGATCCGACCAAATGAAAGATCAAAAATTAGCCTAAAGTAATCAGGGTTCTGTTGAAGTGTTAGCTAAATCTATTCTCAAGAATTGGAAGGTCAGTTATCTGGAGTTTTGGTGAGACGAATTGGTTCCAAAAGACTTGTTCTACCATGTAAGACATAGCACCTCAGTTAGACAATGAGCCTGTGCAACTGGAGGAATGTTCTAGATCTCTATCAGATTAATCATGTTCAGCTTATTCGCAAACACAAACGGTCCCTCTGTCACTCATGAGGGGCAAGTCAAATAATCACAAGTTGATTGATGAATATTGCAGCTAAATCTGCGAGATTGCTGTAAACATTGAAAATCGGGCTTTCACCCGATCACGTTTCAAAGCAGGGACAATGTATTCTTCATTCTTCCTCACTGACAACCAAAAGGTCATGAATGTAGCCCAATCCATTGCACAAACCAGCCTCCCATCCATTGACTCTGTCTACACCTCCCGCTGCCTCGGCAAAGCAGCCAGCATAATTAAGGACCCCAGGCATTCTCTCTCCCACCTTCTGCCGTCGGGGAAAAAGATACAAAAGTCTGAGGTCACATACCAACTGATTCAAGAACAGCATCTTCCCTGCTGCTGTCAGACTTTTGAATGGACCTACCCTGTATTAAGTTGATCTTTCTCTACACCCTGGCTATGACTATAACACCACATTCTGCACTCTCCCCGTTCCTTCTCTATGTACAATATGCTTTGTCTGTGTAGCGTGCAAGAAACAATACTTTTCACTGTACGTTAATACATGTGACAATAATAAATCAAATCAAAAGACCATCCTCAACACCAGTGCCCCACAGGGCTGTGTCCTCAGTCCCCTTACTATAAATATAAATCAAATCTAATCAGTAGTCATGTGTGGTCATTTCAATTCAATATCATGTCAGATGTTTCACTTCTGAGTGTTTTGAGGTTTACAGTAAGCCACATACAAAAGCTGATTGTTCTTGGTCTAACAGGAAGGACTCAACACAACTGGCAGGGTTAACTACTAAAGAGAGGCAAAAATGCCATCAAGAATACAGGTTGCACAGTTGCAATTCCCTCCTATCCTGGAATTTTCACATACTGATCTGCTCCAAACTCAATGGAATCGAAGGTGGCAGTGTACAATTCTGAAGCAAAAGGCCAAGGGGAAAAGAAGTTTGGGCCTCATCCATGGATGACGCCCAAGCTACCTGTGTGGAGACACAAGGGCATCCTGCCCACCACAGGAATCGCAGTGGGCAGGAACACGGACCATGCAAAAGTCCAATGATCTCAGGCGGGCTTTTCCAGCTTTCAGGCAAATGTGGACGGAAAATCTCCCCCAAGGTGTCAAATTGAGGCCCACCAGTTTGCCAGTGGGAGCAATGCCCGCACAGATTGGGTATAGACTGCTTACACTGGCGTGCTATGTATGATTTAGTCATTCGTGAGACACGGGCATCGCTGGCTGGCCAGCATTTGTTGCCCATCCCTAGTTGCCTTTAAGGAGGTGGTGGGTGAGCTGCCTTCTGGAATTACTGCAGTCCATGTTCTGTGGGTTGTCCCACAGTGCCGTTAGGGAGGGAATTCCAGGATTTTGACCCAGCGACTGCGAAGGAACGGCCGATATATTTCCAAATCAGGATGGTGAGTGATTTGGAGGGGAACTTGTAGATGGTGTGTTCCCATGTATCTGCTGTCCTTATCCTTCTAGATGGAAGTGGTCCAGGGTTTGGAAGGTGCTGTCTAAGGTGAATTGCATCTTGTAGATAGTACACACTGCTGCTACTGAGCATTGGTGGTGGAGGGATTGAATGTTTGTAGATGTGGTGCCAATCAAGAGGGCTGCTTTGTCCTGGATGGTGCCAAGCTTCTTGAGTGTTGTTGGAGCTGCACCCATCCAGGCAAGTGGGGAGTATTCCATCACACTCCTGACTTGTGCCTTGTAGATGGTGGATAGGCTCTGGGCAGTCAGGAGGTGAGTTACTCGCCGCAGAATTCCTCTCCTCTGATCTGGTTTTGTAGCCAGAGTCCAGTTGAGTTTGGGGTCAATGGTAACCCCACGGATGTTGACCGCGGGGGATTCAATGATTGTTTCACCATTGAATGTCATGGGGCGCTGGTTGGTGTGTCTCTTGCTGGTGATGGTCGTTGCCTGGCATTGAAGTGGACTTGCCACTTGTCAACCCAAACCTGGGTACTGTCCCGACCTTGTTACATTTGAACATGGACTGTTTCAGTGTCTGAGGAGTTGTGAACAGCGCTGAACATTGTGCAATCGTCGGAGAACATCCCCACTTCTGACCTGATGACGGAGAAAAGGCCATTGATGACTTTTGAAGATTTTAGGGCCTAGGATACTATCCTGAGGGACTCCTGCAGAGATGCCTTGAAGCTGGGATGACTGAACCATCTTTTTCTATGACTCCAACCAGCGGAGAGTTTGCCCCCTGCTACCCACTGATTCCAGTTTTGCCAGGGCTCCTTGAAGCCACACTCGGTCAAATGCGGCCTTGATGTCAAGGGGTGTCACTCTCGCCTCTCCTCAGTTCAGCTCTTTTGTCCCTGTTTGAACTGTAATGAGGTCAGGAGCTGAGTGACCCTGGCGAAACCCAAACTGGGCCTCACTGAGCAGGTTACTGCTCAGCAAGTGCTGCTTGACAGCACTGTCGATGACCCCTTCCATCACTGATGATCATGAGTAGACTGGGTGGTAATTGGCTGGGTTGGACTTGTCCTGTTTTTTGTATACAGGACGTACCTGGGCAATTTTCCACATTGTTGGGTAGATGCCAGTGTTGTAACTCTACTGGAAGAGCTTGGCTAGGAGAATGGCAAGTCCTGGAGCACAAATCTTCAGTACTATTGTGGGAATGTTATCAGGGCCCATTGCTTTTACAGTATCGAACCGTTTCTCAATATCAAGTGGAATGAATCAAATTGGCTGGAGATTGGCAAGTGAGATGCTGGGGATCACTGGAGGAGGCTGAGATGGATCATCCACTTGGACCTTCTGGCTGAAGATTGCTGCGAATACTTCAACCTTATCTTTTGCACTGATGTCCCAGGCTCCCCCATCATTGAGGATGAGGATACTTGTGGAGCCTCCTCCTCTGATGAGTTGTTTAGTTGCCCACTACCATTCTCAAGTGGATTGGCAGGTCTGTAGAGCTTAGATCTGATCCGTTAGTTGTGGGATCATAGAATCATAGAACCCGACAGTGCAGAAAGAGGCCCTTCGGCCCATCGAGTCTGCACCGAACACAATCCCACCCAGGCCCTATCCCCATACATATACCCTAGCTAGTCCCCCTGACACTAAGGGTCGATTTAACACAGCCAATCCATCTAACCTGCACATCTTTGGACTGTGGGAGGAAACCGGAGCACCCGGAGGAAACCCACGCAGACACGGGGAGAATGTGCAAACTCCACACAGACAGTGACCCCAGCCGGGAATCGAACCCGGGTCCTTGGCGCTGTGAGGCAGCAGTGCTAACCACATTTCTTTAGCCATTTTGATTGAACCCTTTTTCCTGTTAAGTGGAAATTGTTGATGAGTCTTGGGAATGACCACAAATACGCTTTGAAATATTCAATTGAAAATATATTACATACTTAAAACAGAATCATAGAATCCCTACAGAGCAGAAGGAGGCCATTCGGCCCATCCAGTCTGCACTGACCACAATCCTATCCAGGTCATATCCCCGTGACTCTACATATTTACCCCACTAATCTACACACCCTGGGACACTAAAGGGGCAATTTAGCATGGTCAGTGCACCCAACCCATACGTCTTTGGACTGCGGGAGGAAACTGGAGCACCCGGAGGAAACCCAGACAGACACGGGGAGACTGTGCAGACCCCACACAGACAGTGACCCAAGCTGGGAATTGAACCCGGGTCCCCATGCTCGCTAAATCATACACATGGGTTGTCCAAAATGAGATAACGTGAATGTTCATTGGAAAAGATTGGGAGCAGGGGGCCTTTGTGATCTACAGGGTGTGCACTTGTGTGTGTGAGATCCCCGACTCTGGGTAAGGACTCGGGTAAGTACAGCTCCCTGCAGCAG
This sequence comes from Prionace glauca, assembly GCA_037974335.1. Taxonomy (NCBI): domain Eukaryota; kingdom Metazoa; phylum Chordata; class Chondrichthyes; order Carcharhiniformes; family Carcharhinidae; genus Prionace; species Prionace glauca. Next base: position 87,990,446 of record CM075733.1, on the reverse strand, counting down.
GCACGACTGTCATCCGCGATGGTATGAACCAGCCTGCAGTCAACCTTACCTTGGAGCCCTCTGCGCTGCAGATTTCCCAAGCCTTTTACAGCTGCCCACCTTTGCCTGCACTGACTGAAGCACAAAGCAGCAGCCACTGGCAAGAACCCGGTCCAGTGGTCCCAGAGACTCTTTTGTGATCAAATCATTTATTTTGTCAAAAGTCACATTCCGTCTAGCAACAACTCGCAATTATGTACAGAGCCGAACACACACACACAGCACCAACAGAAGCATAATCAGACAAAAGACCAACGAGGGAGACGAAGAAACAGTTTACAGAAAGAAATAGGCGATGGCTCGAAGGAGGAGGAATAGATGGAGAGGTTTGGGCAGAAACTTTCAGAATTTATGGCTTACACAGCTGAAGGCACACAGCTCCTCGAGAATAAGTAGAGAGCGAGACACATCAGATCAGAATTGGAGCTACACCAAAAACTTGAGAGCTTGTAGACATGGAAGAGGTCATTAGGATAATGGAAGTGAAGGCAAGAAGCTTTCATGTTTCAGTTATGATTTGGATCTGATTGAGACCCATCAGCAGTCATGTTTTCATATAAAATCAGCCTGTCTGGCTCACTGGTTATACTTTGGAGAAGTTCCTCACCCAGTCAGTCCTGTAAGTGACCCCACACTCCGAACTCACAGAGTATCCGAACAAAGCACGCAGTGGTTCTAGAAGGGGGTGGCACAATGTGTTCTCAGGGTGGCCGAAAATGCAACTTGTCCCAGCGAGGTGCCAGGTGGGTGGCCCAGAGAGGTCGAATTGGAACTCTCCACTCTGTCTTGGGGCCTTCCCTTCCGTACCTTCTCAGCGGAGGGTATGACATTTTATACTGGCATGAGATGTGGTCGGGGAGCTGGCACAGAGGTTAGCACCGCTGCCTCACAGCACCAGGGACCCGGGTTCGATTCCCACCTGAGTCACTGTCTGTGCGGAGGCTGCACATTCTCCCCATGTCTGCGTGGGTTTCCTCCTGATCCTCCGATCAGTGCATGGATTTTCAAACAGTACAGACCCCCAAGATGTTATGACAAATATTTTTCATTGCTTTATGGGATATGGGCATTGCTGGAAAGGGCAGCCATTGTCAGCAGAAAGAGCAGGAACAAAGAGAGAGGTCAGGAACCTGGTTAAGACACCAAGCTCTTGTCAAATCCCATTTGGAGTATTGTGAGCAGTTTTGGGCCCCATGTCTAAGGATGTGCTGATCTTGGAAAGGATCCAGAGGAGAGAATGATCCCTGGAATGAAGAGCTTGTCATATGAGGAACGGTTGAGGACTCAGGATCTGTACTTGTTGGGAGTTTAGAAGAATGAGTGGGGGGGGATCTTATTGAAATGTACAGGAGGCCCGGATAGAGTGGACATGGAGAGGATGTTTCCACTAGTAGGAAAAACTCGAACCAGAGGGCACAACCTCAGGCTAAAGGGATGATCCTTTAAAACAGAGATGAGGAGGAATTTCTTCAGCAGGAGAGTGGGGAATGTGTGGAACTCTTTGCCGCAGAAGGCTGTGGAGGCCAGGTCATTGAGTGTCTTTAAGACAGAGATAGATAGGTTCTTGATTAATAAGGGGGTCAGGGGTTATGGGGAAAAGGCAGGAGAATGGGGATGAGAAAAATATCAACCATGATTGAATGGCAGAAGACTCGATGGGCCGAGTGGCCTAATTCTGCTCCTGTGTCTTATGGTCTCTTGATGATGGCCCACATAAAGGTTGAGATGCTGCCTGCCCCTGACAAGACCGTGATCGTGAGTGGGTAGAGAGGGGATGTCATATGTTGGGGCTTCAAATAAAGGATTGCTGAAGGTATGTATTTAACAATACCGGACATAAAGACTGACTCAACAGTCGATGTGGGAGGCACCTCGGATTCCAGAGTTCAACCATGGCCTGAGGCCCCTAAGATTTGGGACTAAGATGGGGATAAATATTGACCAGGACATCGAAGGAGATTTTCTTCAAAGCAATGCCATGGATCTTTAAAGAAAGAAGATCTATTTGTTAGACACAAGTCTTACATTAACACTGCAATGAAGTTACTGTGAAATTCCCCTAGTCGCCACATTCCAGCGCCTGTTGGGGTCAACGCACCCTAACCAGTATGTCTTTCAGACTGCGGGAGGAAACCAGAGCACCCCGAGGAAACCCACGCAGACACGGGGAGAACGTGCAAACTCCACGCAGACGGAAATCGAACCCGGGTCCCTGGCGCTCTGAAGTACCCCCGTGCTACCGTGCCATCCCATTTTACATTGACCCAAAATAGCAGACAGGATCCACAAGGCGGGGCAACACAGCTCTCCCTCAGAGCTGCGCTGGGGTGTCAGCCTGGATTTTGTGCTCAACTCCCCGGATTTGAGACCGGAATCACAATCCTCTGATACAGGCGAGTGCGCGCGCTCCCAACTGACAACCTCCTCCAACTTTCCAGTTCCCGGCCTTGCTCCAAATCTGGCCTCTACCAATTTTAAACTGGGCTTCTTCCTTCCTCCTTTAATGGAGTCATTTTGCTTTGTTGTTCTGACGTTTACAACAGCAGGCGGGACAAACACTGGGTCTCGACACGTAAAGTGCAAACCTATATCTTCACAAGCAAGTAAATGGGACTGTGTAATCTTCATTCACATCCTCAAATGCCTCAAAGTTTCTGATGAAACAGAACACTGGTAGATCTGAAGCTCTGACGCTAGTTGAATTGAATCCCCACATGTAGTCAGGATATTTTGGCCCTGGAGGGAGTGCAGAGGAGGTTTACTCGGCTGATACCGGAGTTGAGGGGGTTGAGCTATGAGGAGAGGCTGAATAAACTAGGCTTGTACTCGTTAGAGTTTAGAAGAATGAGGGGAGACCTCATTGAGACGTATAAGATGATGAATGGGATGGATAGGACAGAGGTGGAGAGACTCTTCCCACTCAGAAAGGACAGTAGGACTAGGGGGCACAGCCTCAAGATAAAGAACAGAGTTGAGGAGGAACTTCTTCACTCAAAGGGTGGTGAATCTCTGGAATTCTCTGCCCGTTGAAGTGGTGGAGGCTGCCTCGCTAAATATTTTTAAGACGCGGGTTGATGGGTTTTTGATGAGAGAGGGGATTAAGGGTTATGGGGAGAGGGCGGGAATGTGGAACTGAGCCGCGACAGATCAGCCATGATCTGTCGGGGCAGGATCGAAGGGCTAGTTGGCCTACTCCTGCTCCTATTTCTTATGTTCTTATGTTCAGAGACCCACATCTAACCTTTGAAACAGTGAACAGCACTGAAAAAGTTAAGGGAGTGGAAATCTGTGTAGAAACGGCAGATAGAGGGGGTATAGAGGAGATTCATTAGGTTGATTCTGGAGTTGAGTTGGCTTATGAGGAGAGACTGAGTCGACTGGGGTTATACTCACTGGAATTCAGAAGAATGAGGGGAGATCTTATAGAAACATATAAGATTATGAAGGGAATAGATAAGATAGAAGCAGGGAAGTTGTTTCCACTGGTGGGTGAAACTAGAACTACAGGGCATGGCCTCAAAATTAGAGGGAGCAGATTTAGGACTCAGTTAAGAAGGAACTTCTTCACACAAAGGGTTGCGAATTCCCTGCCCTGTGGAGGCTCCCTCATTGAATGTTTTTAAGGCAAGGATAGGTAAATCTTTGAACAGTAAAGGAATTAAGGGTTACGGTGAGCGGGTGGGTAAGTGGAGCTGAGTCCACGAAAAGATCAGCCATGATCTTACTGAATGGCGGAGCAGGCTCGAGGGGCCAGATGGTCAACTCCTGCTCCTAGTTCTTACGTTCTTGCAACAAGAGATAGTGGACCGGTAACACAGCCAGTTTTCTTACACCCTACAATGGGTTTCGAAGCATATCTCTGAACACACTGACCATGCCAATACGGTGTGAGAATTTAGTATTTTTGTCTCAAACTCCTTTTTCTCCCCTTTTCGCGGACTTTTTTTAAACCCATTTTAAAATAAATAGCTGAATAGAAGAGAATGGAATTGGAAAAGGACAGTATCACGGGTCTGTACACTAACATCAAGGCGATACAGCTTAAAAATCACTGCATATTAGCTAGTTCAGCTTATTCTTACAGTCATTAGTAAAGTTACAGATATAACAAATACCATGGTGCTATTTTACTTATTTCCCAGAAATCTATGAAGATAAATTCTTGACACAACACCCAAAGGTTTTCCAAAAAATTGGTAAACTCTCCACCACTGGCTAAGGTCTATGGTTCTTGTTAGCAATACAAAATGGGAATTTTCTGGTGTCCAGGAGAATCTCCAATGTCATCGCAAATCCTTCAGGGTGTTACTGCTCTGCAAACTGGCCACTGGTTACAGTCAGAAACAGACGATTACATCACACTTTTTGGGCAGTTGGAGCATCATCGGACAAAAGGAGAATGGATGCCAAGATCGCTAAGGCAAGTATCGGGGTGCATGACCGTAAGAGATGTAGGTATAAGAGGTGGCTTGAAAGGAAGAGAAAGGTAGAGGGGGAGGGCTGAATTAGGGAAGGAATTCTAGAGCTCAAGGTCCAAGCAGATGAAGGCACAGCCATTAATGGAGGAGCAATGCATAGGGAAGTCTGGAATTGGAGGAGTGCAGAGATCGTGGAGGGTTGTAGGGCTGCAAACAGTCACAGAGATGGGGACAGGACCAGTCGCCAGGAACTCTGCTGTAGTTTGGCACACTGGGGTCAACTTAATAGCCCATGGAGAGATGAAAACAGGAGTCAAACAGATCACCCTCTTTGTGGGAGTGTGGAGTAGCGAGGCCGCAATATCTTCAGGGTGAAATTCAGAATCAAGAATCTGTGTATCTCCATAGGGACCAGCAATGGGATATGGATATCCACGCATGCTAACATTGGGAAGGGCAACGGTTAAACCAGGGACAACTGTTGGTCAATTTTGACCATAACAAAATGAAGCGAGCTCCACAATCCAAAGTGCATGAAAGATATCAGGGAGAAACTTTAAAAAAATAGGCACAATCACTTCTTCTATTCATTAGTGGCACAGTGGTTAGCACTGCTGCCTCACAGCGTCAGGGACCCAGGTTCGATTCCCGGCTTGGGTCACTGTCTGTGCGGAATCTGCATGTTCTCCTCGTGTCTGCGTGGGTTTCCTCCGGGTGCTCCGGTTTCCTCCCACAGCCCAAAAGGCATGCATTGGCCATGGTAAATTCTCCCTCAGTGTTCCCAAACAGGCGCCGGAGTGTGGCAACTCGGGGATTTTCACAGGAACTTCATTGCAGTGTTAATGCAAGCCAACTTGCGACACCAATAAATATTCTCGAAACTTCAAACTGCAGCTAAAGGACCGACAATTCCCCAGTCTGTACGTTAAGCACCAAGCTATCCATTTTACCACCCAAAACTTCACACAATGGGATCACTTTGCTCAAGGTTTCGCATCCATTTGTTTGTGAAAATCCTAAGGGGCCTGACACCATTGATCACCACTCCCCCACCCACCACCCACCTCATCCTCGCTCCATCACTATGGGTTAGCAGCACTATTTTGTAAAACTTATCACTTGGGCACAATGAGGAATTCTCTGAGCATAAGTTACCTCAAGAACAGTACTTTGCTGCTGCTGTCAGATTTTTGAATGGACCTACCTCGCACTAAGGTGATTTTTCTCTGCACCCTAGCTATAACCTGTAACTCTACATTCTGCACTCTCTCGTTTCCTACTCAATGTATGGTATGCTTTGTCTGTACAGCACACGATAGAGACATAGAGGCTTACAGCATGGAAAAAGGCCCTTCGGCCCAACTGGTCCATGCCACCCTTTTCTTCTTAATGATTAAGCTAATCCCAATTGCCTGCATTTGGCCCATATCCATCTTAGTCATGTAACTGTCTAAATGCTTTTTAAAAGACAAAATTGTACCCACCTCTGCTACTGCCTCTGGCAGCTTGTTCCAGTCACTCACCACCCTCTGTGTGAAAAATTTGACCCCTGGACACTTTTGTGTCTCTCCCCTCTCTCACCTTAAACCTATGCCCTCTAGTTTTCGACTCCCCTACCTTTGGGAAAAGATATTGACTAGCTCGCTGATCTGTGCCCCTTATTACTTTGTAGTACTCTGTATAATCACCCCTCAGCCTTCTACGCTCCAGGGAAAAAAGTCCCAGTCTATCCAACCTCTCCTTATAACTCAAACCCTCAAGTCCTGGTAGCATCCTAGTAAATGTTTTCTGCACTCTTTCTAGTTTAGTAATATCCTTTCTATAATAGGGTGACCAGAACTGTACACAGTATTCCAAGTGTGGCCTTATCAATGTCTTGTACAACTTCAACAAGATATCCCAACACAAGAAAAAGTGCTTTTCAATGCCCACCAATAGATGTGACAACAATAAATCAAATGTTCTATATATTTCTACACATAAGTTAATAGGCTAATGAAATGCTGGTCTTTATCTCGTGAGGATGAGGATACAAAGGGATGGAAGTTATACTGCACTTGTATCAAACTCTGGTTAGATCCTATCTGGGACAATGGGAAGGATATTTCTCCCACTCTGCGGTGTGTTTCACAGTGGCTAGAAGCAACGCACCACTCACCGGAGGCAGGATTTTACAGTTCCGCCGTTGTCAGCAGGGTTTCCCACTGAATGCACATCGTGCCACCAGAAACCCGCAGCAGGGCTGTGCCATCAGCAGGACGGTAAGATCGCGCCAGCGTTGACTGGCAGCAAGATTTTGGTGACTGTTTGCAGCCCTGGGCTTTCCCAGGAAGGGTGCATGAGCCTGGCCGCGGGGTTGCATTACAATGATATCAGTGCTAAAAGGGAGGTTGAACAGGCTGGGGCTGTGTTTGTTCACACAGATACGTTTAAGAGGGAGCTGAACACACAAAGGGAAAGACACATTCGTACAGTCAAATACAGTGGGAAGAGGTTCGGGTGGAGAATAAACACCAGGATAGAGCTATGGACTAGGTGCCTAGTTTCCATATTGTAAAACCATGTGACAAGTTGATGCAAATACAATATAATCTTACGCAGATACCCTCACCTTCTGAACTCAATGGGTAAATAAGGAAAAGTCTTTAACACTGACATTTTCTGGGATAATCACGAACAAACATGACTTTGGAATTATTCCCTATTTTGCCTCGTCCAGTAGTCTTGTCGTCGATTCCATCACTGACCGATATCAACATGCTATGTATTTATTAATCTCTATTATTTTACACCTAGTGGGCACAGTTCTCAGACATAGCTGGGCAGTTGAGATGCCCGTAGCTGGTGCGTCATCTGCCACCTGGCGAAAGAGTTGAGGGTTTTGGTTTCGTTGGTCCGGAGGAACACAACAAACTGGCCACGGGTGAGTCTGTCCTCATCTCTTCCTCCAGCGCAACGCCGATCGCTCCCTGTCCTGGGGTCATCTGCTTCTCCCGCTGAGCGAGTGATCAGAATTCAGTTCACTCAACCACGTCCCGAGGCTTCAGCCTTCGCCCTCCGGAACCGGAACTGGGCAAGGCTGGCACAAGTGGGCAGGTCGGGTGTCAGTTGAACATAATGGACTCAGGGTCCTGGTTCGCCATTTGCGCCATGTGCCTCAGTACGTCCTTTTTCGTTAAGATGCCCAGGAGACGTCTGCAGGGAGAAGGGAAAAGAAAAGTACATGTAATAATTACATTAAAATAACTGATGAGCTTGCATGTGGGTCAAGGTAGAGAAGAATGATCTGATGGCGTTAGAAAGCCCTGTGTTTGCCAGAGGGCCATTGCGCAGGGGGTTTGTGTTGGCAAAGGCATTGCTAATAAAGGCTTTGAGACCCATACTGCGTTGGCCTCAGGAAGTGTTGATAACAACATTGATGCTGTCCTCCAAATTCACCACCATCTTGCAAGTGGCAAGTACACCAAAGAACAAGAATCAGGAATCAGGCCCTTCGACCCTACAAACTCGCGCTGCCCACTCACTGAGTGCCTTATTCAAGTCTTCCGTTGGTCGTTGACAATTCTGTCTACCACTAGTGGAACTCCGCAATAAAGGGGGTGCAAATTTAGGGAATTGTATGGACGCCAGTTTAAGGGAGATCCAATTCAGGGACAATTTATTGAACCAATCAACCTAAAAAGCACGTTTTTGGGATGTGGGAGGAAACCGGAGCACCCGGAGGAAACCCACGCAAGCACGGGGAGAATGTGCAAACTCCGCACAGACATTGACCCAAGCCGGAGATCCGACCCGGGTCCCTGTAACTGTACGGCAGACAGTGATAGTCACTGAGCTGTCGTGTTGCCCGTCAATTGGTCCAGTTTAAGCATGCACCAACGGACGTGAAACACTAGGCAACTCCTGAAGCAACATTTGAGAGCAACCCTCGCACGACCCACCGCGTGTATGCCCCTTGTTGGCCAACAAGGCGAACCTAGTTGCCTGTGGATGTAAAAGGAGACATCAATAAACATAAATAGACATACCACTTGGATCCTCACCCCCACCAAAAAGGGGAACCACCAGTTCATCCTCTTATGTACTCCCCTCACACAGTTTGGGATTGCACTCTACATTCAGATAACAGCTTGTCAATGTGCCACATTCAATCCATCCTTATCAGCATTATTGCTACCCCCCCCCCACCCCACTCCCCCCCCCCCCACCCTACTCCCCCCCCCCCCACTCTTTCCCCCCCCCCGTGGCTGATCTTTTCATGGACTGAGCTCCACTTACCCGCCCGCTCACCGTAACCCTTAGTTCCTTTACCGTTCAAGGAACACACACATATCGCAACGGACACTGCAGTGCAGTACCGAGGGAGCACCGCATTGTCAGAGGAGACGTTAACCTGTGACCTTCCCCTTGGCCTACTCAGGTGGATGTAAAAGATCCCGTGGCACTCTCTTGATCACAAGCAGCAGAGTTCTTCCCTATGTAAGAAATTTCCAGCGTTTTTTTTTTGGTTCTTATTTCCAACAGCTGCAGTACTTTGCTTTTTTTTTATTAGCATTTTCCCCAGGCCAACATTCATCCCCCCGTTTAACATCACCAAGATATCCGTCCATGCGCCCGGATACAACCCCGGTACAATCCCACGACACACCATTTCACCCCTTTGAAAGGACCAGAGGGAAGAGTTCGATTCAAGTTTAATCACACAATCACATTGGCATCAGTCACTGCTTCCCTGCCGTGTCTCTCCCCCTTCTCCCACCTCCTTCAGGACGTTCCCAAGCCCAATTTCTCCCTGACCAGGCTAATGGACATCTATCCCAATCTCTCAAATGTTTGATAACACTCTCGGAAGCATCTCGGGATGCCGTACCCCATTAAAGCTGCCGCATAAATGCACGTTGTTGGTCTTTGGAAAATATCATAAACCTCTACTCTGGAGGTCCTGTGGCGCAGTGGGTAGTGTCCCCCGCCCCTGGAGCCAGGAGCTCCAGGTTCAAATCCCACCCCGGGACCTGACGGCAAAGGGTTCATAATGTGGCCTCTAACAGGTTGCATATCAACCTTCAAGAGCTTTCAATACATGCCAATGGCTGGCAATAAGAGCGAGAGAGAATCCTGGCCAGCCACATGGGGTGACGTGGTGGCACAGTGGTTGGCACTGCTGCCTCACAGCGCCAGGGACCCGGGTTCGATTCCCGGCTCGGGTCTGTGTGGAGTTTGCACATTCCCCCCGTGTCTGCGTGGGTTTCCTCCCTCAAAACATGCGGGAACGGCCATGCTAACTTGACCCTAGTGTCAGGGATGAGCAGGGGAAATACGTGGGCTTACAGTGAATAGGTGGGATTGTGATCAGTGCAGACTCAAAGGGCTGAATGGCCTCCTTCTGCCCTATTGGGATTCTAATGACAACAATGGTGCTGAGTGGCTCGGTATCAGTGAGGACCCTTCTCATTGTGGACGGATATCCTGGGAGAAGCCAGGACACTTGGCACTGCGGCTTGTCAATAATTACTTACCCACTGCGAGTGACCAGGCACTGTCGGAGGCCCAGTTTACGAAAGATGTCCACCACTGTCTCCATGGGCGTGTGATCCGTCACAGTGAAGGGGCTCAGATTGAGGATCCTCCGCAGTTTGAGGGGGCAGGGGCTGTTACCAAGCAACGGAGGGGGATCTTCGGTGAAATACACTATGGAGTTACTGACCACTCCATCTTGTACCTTCCTTGCGTTCTCTAACACGGGTAGGAAAAAAAGAAATCAAAAACTGAAGGAGGAAAATTTTAGTACTCTAATCCGTTTCCTTTTGATTTCACCCCTCGACACACTACACACCGCAATATCCCCTCACCCCCCCCCCCCCCCCCACTTCCCAACGCCCAAACAGTGTTCTCCTTTCTGAAGGGCATCACCAACTGCCTAATACCCTCAGTGCCAACAGTCCGAGGCAGCAAATACAAGCGACCACGAGTGTCCGATGGGTGTATCTGAACCAATCCCACTCCCACCGTCACAAACATTCACTTGCCAGCGGGAGACAGAATTGGAGAGGGAGGAAGAGAGGGGTGGCAAGATTGCACAGTGGTTGGCCTCACAGCGCCAGGGGACCCGGGTTCGATTCCCGGCTCGGGTCACTGTCTCTGTGGAGTCTGCACATTCCCCCCCGTGTCTGCGTGGGTTTCCCCCGGGTGCTCCGGTTTCCTCCCACAGTCTGAAAGATGTGCGGGTTAGGGTGCATTGGCCGTGCTAAAATTGCCCCTTAGTGTCAGGGAGACTGGCGAGGGTAAATGCAGAGGGATAGGGGGATAGGGCTTGGGTAGGATTGTGGTCGGTGCAGACTCAATGGGCTGAACGGCCTCCTTCTGCACAGTATGGATTCTACGAAGAAGCCAGACTGATTCCTTCCCCAGTTTCACCCCCGCCCAATGTGCGACTCTACCCAGTAAGAAGTCTCACAACACTGGGTTAAAGTCCAACAAGTTTATTTGGTAGTAGGCGCCACTAGCTTTCGGGGCACTGCCCCTTCGTCAGGTGAGTGGAGAGTTCATGACAAGACTCGAATTCTAATCAGTGTTCTGTAAACTGTGTGCGTCTTTTCTACGATCAGAACTCTGTTGGTGATCAGAACTCTCCACCCACCTGATGAAGGAGCAGTGCTCCGAAAGCTAGTGGTGTTCACTACCAAATAAACCCGTCGGACTTTAACCTGGTGTCGTGAGACTTCTGACTGTGTTGACCCCAGCCGGCATCTCGGTACGGTAGCACAGTGGTTAGCACTGCTGCTTCACAGCTCCAGGGTCCCGGGTTCGATTCCCGGCTCGGGTCACTGCCTGTGCGGAGTTTGCACATTCTCCTCGTGTCTGCGTGGGTTTTCTCCGGGTGCTCCGGTTTCCTCCCACAGTCCAAAGATGTGCGGGTTAGGTTCATTGGCTATGCTAAAATTGCCCCTTAGTGTCCTGGGATGTGTAGGTTAGAGGGATTAGCAGGTAAAATGTGTAGGGATATGGGGGTGGGGTCTGGGTGGGATTGTGTTCGGTGCAGACTCGATGGGCCGAAGGGCCTGTTTCTGCACTGTAGGGTTCTAAAAAAAAATATCTCCGCTTCGTGATTCTACCCAGACCAGCGTCCAATCTGGGTTCGTCCTGCCCCACATCAGCTCACACTGGGTAACACTGCCATCAGCACAGCTTTGCGCGCTCTGCAAATTTTTGATTCCTGACATTGATGCAATGTTAACGGGTGCCCAGTTGACTCACTCGTTGCAGGAATGGGATCCCTTCTCTGGACAAATCCGATCTGATTCTTTGGTGACCACAACAGGGAAGCCCTTATAACTGACAGATTACAGTCCTTTATTTGCAAATGCTATTCTGTTGACTAAATTCCTGGGGGTTGTGGGGGCGGCTGGGTATGTCTCATACTGCTCTGGGTCAGGACTGAGAGCAATACAGTGGCACGGCACTGCCTCACAGCGCAGAGTCGCTGAACAGAGACTGATAGCCAAGTTCCGCACACATGAGGACGGTCTCAACAGGGATCTTGGGTTCATGTCGCACTATCTGTAACCCCCGTGACTTGCCTGGGTTTGCAAAACCTCACTTACTGTACTGTCTGGAGACAATACACATCTCTTTAAACTGTGATCAGTGCTCCTTCCACTCACATTATCAGCCACTTTAAGACTTGAACAGCAGGTTAGGTGTAAGGATTCGCATTCTAATCAGTAATCTCTAAACTGTCTGTGCTTTATATGCTCTGTCTGAGGCCAGAACTCTCCATTCACCTGACGAAGGGGCTAACCCCGAAAGCTTGTGAGAATATTATCAAATAAATAGGTTGGACTAAAACCTGGTGTTGTCAGACTTTTCACTGTGCCTCACAACACCAGGGACCCGGGTTCAATTCCAGCCTCGGAACGCTGTGTGTGTGTGTGTGTGTGTGTGTGTGTGTGTGTGTGTGTGTGTGTGTGTGTGTGTGTGTGTGTGTGTGTGTGTGTGGAGTTTGCACATTCTCCCCCACGTCTGTGTGTCACCCACCCCAGCCCCAGGAGTGTCGGGGTGGGGGGGTGGGGGGGGTAGTGAGTGGCTGACATAGAGACTCCAGGTACTCCAGTTTCCTCCCACAGTTCAAAGGTTAGGTCGATTGGCTACGCTAAATTGACCCTAATGTCAGGGGGATTAGCAAGGTAAATGTGTGGGGTTACGAAAATGGGGGGGGCGGGGGGGGAAGTGGGTGAGGGGGGGAAGTGAGTGAGGGGGGGGAAGTGAGTGAGGGGGGGGAAGTGAGTGAGGGGGGAAGTGAGTGGGGGAGAAAGTGAGTGAGGGGGGGAAGTGAGTGAGGGGGAAGTGAGTGAGAGGGGAATGGGCGAGTGGAGAGTGGATAAGGGGGGAATGGGCGAGGGGGGAGTGAGTGAGTGGGAAGTGGGTGAGGGAAGAGTGGGTAAGGGGAGAATGGGCGAGGGGGAAGTGAGTGAGGGGGGAATGGGCAGTGGAGAGTGGGTAAGGGGGGAATGGGCGAGGGGGAAGTGAGTGAGGGGGGAATGGGCAGTGGAGAGTGGGTAAGGGGGGAATGGGCGAGGGGGGAGTGAGTGAGTGGGAAGTGGGTGAGGGAAGAGTGGGTAAGGGGGTAATGGGCGAGGGGGGAGTGAGTGAGTGAGGGGGGAGTGAGTGAGTGAGGGGGGAGTGAGTGAGTGAGTGGGAAGTGGGTGAGGGAAGGAGTACTGGGATGGGAAAGGCGCCCAAACAACTGGACAGGAGTACAGTGCCGGACACAAGGCCGGGATTCAGAGCCGGAGTTCCAGTATCCACTCGCCGAGACCATCCTGAAGCAGGGCTGGAATCCAGCGCCCCTGGTTAGGAGGCTGGAATCCAACCATGAAACTCAACCCATTGAAAGCAGCAGCTACCAGGGCCCGATTCCCAACTCTGAGCTGCGTCCGGAGCCCAAATTCAACCTCAAGGCAACGGGTGCCGAGCCGAGCAACTCACTTATTGCAGGAATGAGGTCCCTTCTCTGGACAAAGCCGATGAGTCGCTCCGATTCCTTGGTGACCACGACGGGGAAGCCGTTGTAATCGGTTTCTTTAATCAGAGTCTCCACATCCTCCATGGTCATGCTGCCCTGGGTCAGCACCGAGAGCGGGGGCTCCGTGCGTCTCGGCCTCATGACGTCCGTGGCCAGCGTCCTGTGCCTGAACTCGTCCTTCGAGTCCAGGAAAGGGTAGCCGTTTAAATGGATGTGCGCTTCGTAAATGCCCACTTTGCCAAAGGCATCCGCCACCCACTTACTGGTCACCGCCGCAGCCATCAGTGGGACGATGTACTCCAAACCCCCGGTTAGCTCGAACATGATCACGACCAGGGACACCGTCATACGGGTAACTCCTCCTGCAAGGGGAACAGACGCAGTGAGACACGTCGAAACTTCTCCATTCAAACGGTTCTGACTGACGGCAGCGTGGCACTTCATGTTGGCAGGTGCCAGGGGGTCCACTTTGGTAGGAAGAATGGTAGGAAGGACTATTACTTACGGGGCGAAAAACTGCAGCAGGCGACGGTGCAGAGGGACCTGGGGGTCCTTGTGCATGAGTCGCAAAAACCCAGCTTGCAGGTGCAGCAGGTGGTCAGGAAGACGAATGGGATGCTGGCCTTCATAGCGAGGGGGATTGAATATAAAAGTAGGGAGGTCTTGCTGCAGCTGTATAGGGCATTGGTGAGGCCGCAGCTGGAGTACTGTGTGCAGTTTTGGGCGCCGCACCTGCGCAAGGATATTTTGGCCCTGGAGGGAGTGCAGAGGAGGTTTACTAGGCTGATACCGGAGTTGAGGGGATTGAGCTATGAGGAGAGGCTGAATAAACTAGGCTTGTACTCGTTGGAGTTTAGAAGAATGAGGGGAGATCTCATTGAGACGTATAAGATGATGAATGGGATGGATAGGATAGAGGTGGAGAGGCTCTTCCCGCTCAAAAAAGACAGTAGGACTAGGCGGCACAGCCTCAAGATAAAGGGGAGGCGGTTTAGAACAGAGTTGAGGAGGAACTTCTTCACTCAAAGGGTGGTGAATCTCTGGAATTCTCTGCCCGTTGGAGTGGTGGAGGCTGCCTCGCTAAATATTTTCAAGAAGCGGGTTGATGGGTTTTTGATAAGAGAGGGGATTAAGGGTTATGGGGAGAGGGCGGAAAGGTGGAACTGAGCCACGACAGATCAGCCATGATCTTATTGAATGGCGGGGCAGGCTCGAGGGGCCAGATGGCCTACTCCTGCTCCTATTTCTTATGTTCTTATGACACAGGATCAACTTCTCACCCTTCCACTCAAATCTTTCTTCCATCTCTGGAACCTTGTCACCTGCAACACCCTCCCCTCCAATACTGGCGGCACAGTGGGTCAGCGCTGCTGCTCCACAGCTCCAAGGTCCCAGGTTCAATCCCCGGCTCGGGTCACTGTCTGTGTGGAGTTTGCACATTCTCCCCGTGTCTGCGTGGGTTTCCTCCGGGCGCTCCGGTTTCCTCCCACAGTCCGAAGATGTGGGGGTTAGGTTGATTGGCCACGCTAAGAAATTGCCCCTTAGTGTCCAGGATGGGTGGGATTGTGTTCGGTGCAGACTCGATGGGCCGAAGGGCCTCTTTCTGCCCTGTAGGGTTCTATAATTCTACGTAACTCAGCACTTCTCCCACGCTGCTCTCTCCAACTTCCCTTACTCCACTGCTGCTGGTCATATTTTCAACTGTCTGTTTAAACTCTCCTCCAGAGCTCCTCTTCCCTCTCTGTCTCCTCTCCGAGGCACTTCTTCAATCTTTTCACCCCGTTTCGGATCTTCTTTTGGTGTCAATATTCCTTTACCCGATTACACTCTTACACAGCGCCTTGCGATTAGTTACACCATTAATGGTCCCGAAAGATGTCTCACCACACCAAGTTCAAGTCGGACAGGTTTATTTGGAATCACGAGCTTTTGGAGTGCTGCCCCTTCATCAGGCGGTAAGTGAGGAAGCAGCAGCGCTCCGAAAGCTCGTGGTTCCGAGTAAACCTGTTGGATTTTAACCTGGCGTTGTGAGACTTCTGACTGTCCCTATCCCAGTCCAACGCTGGCATCTCCACATCATGGCTACCATTAATGGTGCTACACAAATGCAAATTGTTGTTAACGATGGAGTAGTTACATTCTCTCGGATCAGAACCGGAAATCGTTGAGTTTACACACTAGGGCTGGCACGGTGGCACAGTGGGTTAGCACTGCTGCCTCACAGCGCCGGGGAGCCGGGTTCGATCCCCGGCTCGGGTCGCTGTCTGTGCGGGGTTTGCACATTCTCCCCGTGTCTGCGTGGGTTTCCTCCCACAGTCTGAAAGACGTGCCGGTGAGGGTGCGTTGACCTGAGCGGGCGCGGGATTGTGGCGACTAGGGGGATTTCACCGTAACTTCATCGCAGTGTTAATGCAAGCCGTACTTGTGGGCACAAGGTTGGCGGGCCGAATGGCCTATTCCTGTGCTGTCCTGTACTTGGGGAAAGGGGGCATCTCCGATAACGTGATGTTCCCCCCCCCCCCAGTGACGCGCTGGGAGTGTCAGCCTAGTGGCGCCTGGGGAGTAGGGTTTGAACAGGCAATCTTCTGAGTCGGGAGAGCTCCCAATCGAGGCTGCTTCTGGCCAGCTCCAGGTAAACGATACCTGGACACACAAGTTCAACGTGGACCCTGGTGAAAAGCCGCCCGAAACAAAAACATTCGGATCCGCAATCAAGAGATTCGGAAAGGGATCAATAAAATCAATGCTCAGGCTCGATGTGAACCTGAAGCTCGTTGGCTTCAGAACCAATTCGTTGGCTTCTGCGTTGGAGCAGAACCAATCGCTCTCTCTCTCACACACACACACACACCCAAAAGTCAAGGGCAAGTTACTCACCGAGACAGGCAGCAGCCCCCACCATGGCATACAGGCCGGGTGTGACACAGTCAGCCCCGGGCCTACACCAGCTCCTGAAGATGAACCAGTCGTGGTGATGATAGGCCATCTGCTCCACTCCAATACCCACCATCCGGCCGGCTATCGCCCCGACAGCCATGCTCGGGATAAACAGTCCCGACGGCATCTGCAGGAACGATGAGAATTTAAACACAGCACCGTCCACTCCTCCGTGCGTCACGTGGGGGGCGCAGCTGCCTCGCAGCGCCGGGGAGCCGGGTTCGATTCCCGGCCTCGGGTCACTGTCTGTGTGTGGGGTTTGCACATTCTCCCCGTGTCCGCGTGGGTTTCCTCCGGGTGCTCCGGTTTCCTCCCACGGTCTGAAAGACGTGCTGGGTTAGGGTGCGTTGACCCAAACAGGCGCCAGAGTATGGCAACTCGGGGAATTTCCACAGTAACTTCATTGCATTGTTAATGTAAGCCTTGTGACCAATAAATAAATTTTACTCTACCATAGGGCACTTGAGCATAGAATCCCTGCAGTGCAGAAGGAGGCCATTCGGCCCATCGAGTCTGCACTGACCACAATCCCACCCAGCCCCTATCCCCGTCACCCCATGCATTTGACCTAATTGGTCCCACTGACACCAATGGACAATTTAGCACGGCCAATCCTCCTAACCCACACACCTTTACTGCAAAATTCCCCCAGTTACCCCACTCTGGTGCCTGTTCGGGTACACTGAGGGAGAATTTAGCACGGCCAATCCACCTAACCCACACACCTTTACTGCAAAATTCCCCCAGTTACCCCACTCTGGTGCCTGTTCGGGTACACTGAGGGACAATTTAGCACGGCCAATCCACCTAACCGGCACATCTTTGGACTGTGGGAGGAAACTGGAGCACCCGGAGGAAACCCACGCAGATATGGGGAGAATGTGCAAACAGATACTGACCCAAGGCGGGAATTGAGCCTGGGGCCCCGGCGCTGAGAGAGAGCAGTCCTAGCCACAGTGTCACCATACCACCCTTAACACGAAGTACGCTAACCATGTTTAAGTCTCTTGAGGTGTCAGTAAACAAAGCAAATCGAACCGAATATCTATCAGTTCTTCCAGTGGGAAATAATACTAGCACTCCAACTTCTGCAGATGGGTCTATTCAGTTTAACTTTCTTAGAAAAGAAAATTGCAGATATTAAGTTATCTGGACAGCTAAAGTTTGCAGACTGTTTTATTTTAACCTTTACGGCTATTTAAACACTCTCCCCGTGCCTGCGCGGGTTTCCAATGGGTGCTCCAGTTTCCCCCCTCAGTGAAAAAATGTGCTGGTTAGATGGATTGGCCGTGCTAAGTTCTCCCTCAGCGTTGCAGGACGGGTAAATGAGGTGGATTAGCTATGGTAAACGCACGGGGTAATGGGGGGGGGGGGGGGGGGAGTAGAGTGAAGGGGTTGGGCCTGGGGAAAATGCTCTTGCAGAGAGTCAGTGCGGACGTGATGGGCCAAACGTTTGGCCCTGGAGGGAGTGCAGAGGAGGTTTACTAGGCTGATACCGGAGTTGAGGGGATTGAGCTATGAGGAGAGGCTGAATAAACTAGGCTTGTACTCGTTAGAGTTTAGAAGAATGAGGGGAGATCTCATTGAGACGTATAAGATGATGAATGGGATGGATAGGATAGAGGTGGAGAGACTCTTCCCGCTCAAAAAAGACAGTAGGACTAGGGGGCACAGCCTCAAGATAAAGGGGGGGCGGTTTAGAACGGAGTTGAGGAGGAACTTCTTCACTCAAAGGGTAGTGAATCTCTGGAATTCTCTGCCCGTTGAAGTGGTGGAGGCTGCCTCGCTAAATATTTTTAAGAAGCGGGTTGATGGGTTTTTGATGAGAAGGGATTAAGGGTTATGGGGAGAGGGCGGGAAGGTGGAACTGAGCCACGACAGATCAGCCATGATCTTATTGAATGGCGGGGCAGGCTCGAAGGGCCAGATGGCCTACTCCTGCCCCTATTTCTTATGTTCTTATGTTTGCCTTCTGCACTGTTGGGATTAGGTTGATTGGCCGTGCTAAGAAATTGCCTCTTGGTGTCTAGGGATGCACAGGTTAGAGGGATTAGTGGGTATAATGTGTAGGGATATGGGTGTAGGGATTGTGTTGGGTGCAGTCTCGATGGGCCGAAGGGCCTCTTTCTGTTCTAACAGTGACGGAAACAACTGCTTGCCCTCCAGTGGTGGCCGGGTTTGGATAACGCTACGACCCAAGTTTGAACAACTATTCAGTCCTTCTGCTCTTCATTCAATCCGCAACAAATATAAAATAAAGAGTAAGCCGGGGTGAAGTACATTTTACAGCAGTAAAGTAATCATTACACAGGGTTCAATCTAATGATACTGCCCGTAAAAATGACAGAAAGGCGGTCGTTATCGTTGGAGCAGAGAAGGCGGATAGAGCGATTCAGAATGACAAGAGGTGATAAGCTGTGCTGATTTGCGGAAGGTCGGTAAGCCGGGGAGAAAGATTTAAGATCATTCAAGTGGCATGGACAGAGGGGACAGTCAGATGGTCTTTCTGAGGGCAGTACCAGGGGACGTGGGTTTAAGGGGCGTGGGGAAAAGTTTCAGAGGGGATGTGCGAGGCAACTTTTTTTTTAATACACAGAGGGTGGTGAATGTCCAAGAACTGGATGGGATGGGAAACGAGGCACGGTGGCACAGTGGGTCAGCACTGCTGCTTCACAGCTCCCAGGGTCCTGGGTTCGATTCCCGGCTCGGGTCGCTGTCTGGGCGGAGTGTGCACATTCTCCTCGTGTCTGCGTGGGTTTCCTCCGGGTACTCCCGTTCCCTCCCACGGTCCGAAGATGTGCGGGGTTAGGTTGATTGGCCGTGCTAAGAAATTGCCTCTTAGTGTCCAGGGATGCGCAGGTTAGTGGGATTAGTGGGTATAATAAGAGAAGGGATTAAGGGTTACGGGGAGAGGGCGGGAAGGTGGAGCTGAGCCACGACAGATCAGCCATGATCTTATTGAATGGCGGGGCAGGCTCGAAGGGGCTAGATGGCCTTACTCCTGCTCCTATTTCTTATGTTCTTATATAATATGTAGGGATATGGGCGTAGGGATTGTGTTGGGTGCAGTCTCGATGGGCCGAAGGGCCTCTTTCTGCACTGTCGGGGTTTCTACGGTCTTTCTATGAAATGACGGCAATTTCTTCCCACACACAGCACATTGCTGCGATCTGAAAGGCTTCGCGGTGTCACGGGGACCCGGGGGGTTCGATTCCCGGCTTGGGTCCCCGAGTGCGCAAATTCTCCCCGTGTCTGCGTGGGCGTGCTCCGGTTCCCCCCCCCCCCCCCTCCCCCCACAGTGTTGGGTTAGGCGCGCGGAGCCAAAAAGTGCGGTGGTTTTCATAGCAACAGCGAATAAAGTCTTTCGGCCCACGCTGATGGGGGTCATACAAACGTCAAAGGCAATTCAAGATACTTGTCGCAGATCCTCACCTTCATGCCAAAGGTAAATATGGTGATGACGATCTTGAAGACCAGGGCGAGGGCTAGCTGCCAGAGAGCTGCATAGACCCCAGGGCCCGCTGGCCTGTCGGGTATATCGTCAACAGGCCGCGTCATGTTGGGGTCGTTGACGTAGTCGCAGAGCTGCGAGGACTCGAGCGCTCCACAGTCATTGAAGAGCTCGGAGATGAGCTCACTGGTGCTCTGCCTGGTGTACTGATTGGGAAAGGCAAAGATGGCCGTGATGGCGGTCACAGCGATCACTTCCAACACCGGGTACCTCCCCAGCTTGGTGTTCTTGCGCTTGCGGCACCAGGCGATATTCCCGCGGATGAAAAGCGTCCCCCACAGGCCTCCGAAAACCCCCAGCAGGATGAAGGGCACCAGTTCGGCCATGTACCAGGGCGTGTGGTACTCCACGTAAAACAGCACCAGGCGGCTGTTGCCGAACGGGTTGATGGAGCGGAGGGTGAACGCGGCGACCAAAGCGGCGAAGAACGATCTCCAGAGTGTCTTCAGCGGGAAGTAGTAGCTGACCTGCAACACAGGAGCAGATTCCACCCGCGTTAGCATTTCGCTCGCCTACCCGGCCTCCGAATACTTCCGCCAGGAGGGCGGCGCGGCGGGTTAGCGCTGCCGCGTCGCAGCTCCAGGGTTCGATTCCCGGCTCGGGCCTGTGTGGAGTTGGCACATTCTCCCCGTGTCTGCCTGGGTTTCCTCCCGCAGTCCAAAGACGTGCGGGGTTCGGCTGATTGGCCGTGCTAAGAAATTGTCCCTTGGTGTCCAGGGTAGGGGAGGTTAGAGGGATTAGTGGGTATGATGTGGGGGTAGGACCTGGGTGGGATTGTATTCGGTGCAGACTCGATGGGCCGAAGGGCCTCTTTCTGCACTGTAGGGTTCTACGGTTCAAATCTTTGGAGTTACCCCTCTCTCTCTCGCTTGATTTCTCAGAAAACCTGGACGATTGTGACATCTCTGCCCACGATTAAAACGGCTTTGTACTGGATGGCTAAGGACGTGGTTCATTCTTCTCTAACCCAGGGGCACCCCAGATGGATTGTACCAGCTCCGGAGGCAGTGAGAGGTCAGCATACATGGCACAGCGCTGTTCAAACCCAGGGTGGCACGGTGGCACAGTGGGTTAGCACTGCTGCCTCTCAGCACCAGAGACCCAGGTTCGATTCCCGGCTTGGGTCGATGTGGAGTTTGCACATTCTCCCCGTGTCTGCGTGGGTTTTCTCCACGTGCCCCGGTTTCCTCCCGCAGTCTGAAAGACTCGGCTGGTTGGGGTGCGTTGACCCGAACAGTCGCCGGAGTGTGGCGACGAGGGGAATTTCACAGTAACTTCATTGCGGTGTTAATGTAAGCTTTACTTGTGATTGACAAAAGAAGTTCGCTGATTTACAATAAGAGATATGACACACTTTCATTTTCACACACACTTCAATTCATCGATCGGTGAAAGCAATAATTTGGCAGCCTGCCCTTGAAATTAGGGGGCATCATCTTAGGCCTGAGTGGTTAAATGAAAACTTTCATTCACCACCGTCTGTGCGGAGTTGGCATGTTCTCCCCGTGTCTGCGTGGGTTTCCTCTGGGCGCCCCGGTTTCCTCCCACAGTCCAGAGATGTGTGGGCTAGGGTTGACTGGCCATACCAAATTGCCCCTTAGTGTCAGGGTAAATACGTGGGGGTTTAAGGGAATAGGGGCTGGGTGGGATTGTGGTCGGTGCAAGCCCGATGGGCCAAATGGCCTCCTTCTGCACTGTAGGGATTCTATGATCAGTGTCACAAGTCAGCTTATGTTAACACTGCAATGAAGTTACTGCGAAAATCCCCTGGTCATCACACTCCGGCACCTGGTCGGGTCAATGAGTCCTAACCAGCGCGTCTTTCAGACTGACGGAGGAAACCCACGTAGACATGGGGAGGACATGCAAACTCCGCACAGACAGTGACCCGAGCCGGGAATCGAACCCGGGTCCCTGGCGCTGTGAGGCAGCAGTGCTAACCCACTGTGCCCGCCCCGGGTAAAACCTGCGGTGCCCTTGTGTTTCAGTCTTGTGTTTCCACGAGTTATGCAGAAATGGTGCTGTGAATTCGGGTGCTGTTCCCTGGGGTAAGTGAGGAAGGGGAGGTGATCAGGTAGGGCTGGGCTGGAGGAGGGGTAATGATGGCTGAGTGTTGGGCTGTGACCATCGGGGAGCATTTGGTATTTGTCACTGCGATAGACAACTGATTCCCAGATGAATGGGATGGATAGGATAGAGGTGGAGAGACTCTTCCCGCTCAAAAAAGACAGTAGGACTAGGGGGCACAGCCTCAAGATAAAGGGGGGGCGGTTTAGAACAGAGTTGAGGAGGAACTTCTTCACTCAAAGGGTGGTGAATCTCTGGAATTCTCTGCCCGTTGAAGTGGTGGAGGCTGCCTCGCTAAATATTTTTAAGACGAGGATTGATGGGTTTTTGATAAGAGAAGGGATTAAGGGTTATGGGGAGAGGGCAGGAAGGTGGAGCTGAGTCACGACAGATCAGCCATGATCTTATTGAATGGCGGGGCAGGCTCGAAGGGCCAGATGGCCTACTCCTGCTCCTATTTCTTATGTTCTTATGTTCCCTGCCCGCCACTTTGCGAATTTAGGACATTCCCCAGCACATGAAAAAAAATCAGCGTCTCGTGGTCAAATTTCTCAAGCAGCCCCCATTTAAAGCTGAGAAGTGAGAGCTGGACAAACATCAGCAAAGTTGAGGGCGGCAGGGTAGCACAGTGGGTTAGCACTGCTGCCTCACAGCTCCAGGGACCCGGGTTTGATTCCCGGCTCGGGTCTGTGCGCAGTTTGCACATTCTCCCCGTGTCTGTGTGAGTTTCCTCCCACAGTCCAAAGGTGTGCGGGTTAGGTTGATTGGCCATGCTAAAATTGCCCCTTGGTGTCGTGAGAGGTGTAGGTTAGAGGGATTAGCGGGTAAAATATGTCGGGATATGGGGATAGGGTCTGGGTGGGATTGTGTTCGGTGCAGACTCGATGGGCTGAATGGCTTCCTTCGGCACTGTAGGGTTTCTATGATTCTACGATTAAAATCTTTCAGATCGAGCTTGGTTGTCACTGGGTCTCAATTTAAGGGTAGACTCAAATTATAAACTGACAGAGGCCCCTCACATGAGGAGAGGCTAAGTCGCTTAGGGTTATATTCACTGGGGTTTAGAAGAGCGAGAGGGAGTCTCATAGAAACCAATATAATTCTAACAGGATTAGACAGAGTAGATTCAGAAAGAATGTTCCCGATGGTGTTGGGGGGTGTGCAGAACTAGGGGTCACAGTTTGAGGATAAGGGGTCAACCATTTAGAACTGAGGTGAGGAGAGATTTCTTCACCCAGAGGGTGGTGGATGTGTGGAATTCACTCCCACAGAAAGTAGTTGAGGCCAAAATGTTGTGTAATTTCGAGAAGAAATTAGAACATAGAACATTACAGCGCAGAACAGGCCCTTCGGCCCACAATGTTGCGCCGACCAGTTACAAAAACAATGACCCACTAACCTAAACCAATCCCTTTTCGTCCATAAACCTATCCACAGATCTCTTAAACGCCCCCAAACTAGGCGCATTTACAACTGCAGCAGGCAGGGCATTCCAATCCCTCACCACCCGCTGGGTAAAGAACCTACCCCTGACATCCGTCCTGTAGCTACCTCTCCTTAATTTAAAGCCATGCCCCCTCGTGCTAGCTTTCTCCATCCGAGGAAAAAGGCTATCACTGTCCACCCTATCTAAACCTCTAATCATCTTATATGTTTCAATAAGATCCCCTCTTAGCCGCCTTCTTTCCAACGAAAACAACCCCAAATCCCTCAGTCTCTCCTCATAGGACCTCCCCTCCATAATAGGCAACATCCTGGTAAACCTCCTCTGCACCCTCTCCAAAGCCTCCACATCCTTCCTGTAATGTGGGGACCAGAACTGCACACAGTACTCCAAGTGCGGCCGTACCAGAGTAGTGTACAGTTGCAACATGACGCTGCGACTCTTAAATTCAATCCCCCTACCAATAAACGCCAAGACACCGTACGCCTTCTTAACAACCTTATCTACCTGATTCCCAACTTTCAGGGATCTATGTACACATACACCTAGATCCCTCTGCTCATCCACACTATTCAAAGTCCTCCCGTTAGCCCTATACTCGACACATCTGTTGCTCCTACCGAAGTGAATTACCTCACACGTCTCCGCATTAAACTCCATCCGCCACCTCTCGGCCCAGCTCTGCAACCTATCTAAGTCTCCCTGCAAACTATGACACCCTTCCTCACTATCTACCACACCTCCGACTTTGGTGTCATCAGCAAATTAGATATATAGCTCTTGGGGCTGAAGGAATCGAGGGATATGAGGGGAAGTGGGGATCAGGATATTGAACTTGATGATCAGCCATGATCAAAATGAATGGCAGGATAGGCTCAAAGGGCCAAATGGCCTCCTCCTGCTTCTATGTTTCTACACTTGTAGGCATACTGGTGGACCGAGAGTGATGTGCTTCAAAAGAATTAATCAGGTAAGAAACATGAGGTCTTTTATCAAAAGCAGCGAGAAATAATACCACGATCCTGAATTAAATTGGATATTCGCCGTGCCTTTGGACACAAAACGGTAAACATGTAGCTCGCCAGAGATATAGCGCAGATTCATACACACGCAGGGGTTCCTGATACCTGGTGGCACGGTGGGATAGCACTGCTGCCTCACAACGTCAGGGACCCAGGTTCGATTCCCAGCTTGGGAGTTCCCAGCCTGTGCGGAGTCTGTACCTTCTCTCCATGTCTGGGCCTGTGCGGAGTCTGTACCTTCTCTCCATGTCTGGGTCTGTGCGGAGTCTGTACCTTCTCTCCATGTCTGGGTCTGGGTGGAGTCTGTACCTTCTCTCCATGTCTGGGTCTGTGAGGAGTCTGTACCTTCTCTCCATGTCTGGGTCTGTGAGGAGTCTGTACCTTCTCTCCATGTCTGGGTCTGTGCGGAGTCTGTACCTTCTCTCCATGTCTGGGCCTGTGCGGAGTCTGTACCTTCTCTCCATGTCTGGGTCTGGGTGGAGTCTGTACCTTCTCTCCATGTCTGGGCCTGTGCGGAGTCTGTACCTTCTCTCCATGTCTGGGTCTGGGTGGAGTCTGTACCTTCTCTCCATGTCTGGGCCTGTGCGGAGTCTGTACCTTCTCTCCATGTCTGGGTCTGTGCGGAGTCTGTACCTTCTCTCCATGTCTGGGTCTGTGCGGAGTCTGTACCTTCTCTCCATGTCTGGGTCTGGGCGGAGTCTGTACCTTCTCTCCATGTCTGGGCCTGTGCGGAGTCTGTACCTTCTCTCCATGTCTGGGTCTGTGTGGAGTCTGTACCTTCTCTCCATGTCTGGGCCTGTGCGGAGTCTGTACCTTCTCTCCATGTCTGGGCCTGTGCGGAGTCTGTACCTTCTCTCCATGTCTGGGCCTGTGCGGAGTCTGTACCTTCTCTCCATGTCTGGGCCTGTGCGGAGTCTGTACCTTCTCTCCATGTCTGGGCCTGTGCGGAGTCTGTACCTTCTCTCCATGTCTGGGCCTGTGCGGAGTCTGTACCTTCTCTCCATGTCTGGGCCTGTGCGGAGTCTGTACCTTCTCTCCATGTCTGGGCCTGTGCGGAGTCTGTACCTTCTCTCCATGTCTGGGCCTGTGTGGAGTCTGTACCTTCTCTCCATGTCTGGGCCTGGGTGGAGTCTGTACCTTCTCTCCATGTCCGGGCCTGTGCGGAGTCTGTACCTTCTCTCCATGTCTGGGCCTGTGCGGAGTCTGTACCTTCTCTCCATGTCTGGGCCTGTCCGGAGTCTGTACCTTCTCTCCATGTCTGGGCCTGTGCGGAGTCTGTACCTTCTCTCCATGTCTGGGCCTGTGCGGAGTCTGTACCTTCTCTCCATGTCTGGGCCTGTGCGGAGTCTGTACCTTCTCTCCATGTCTGGGCCTGTGCGGAGTCTGTACCTTCTCTCCATGTCTGGGTCTGTGCGGAGTCTGTACCTTCTCTCCATGTCTGGGCCTGTGCGGAGTCTGTACCTTCTCTCCATGTCTGGGCCTGTGCGGAGTCTGTACCTTCTCTCCATGTCTGGGTCTGGGTGGAGTCTGTACCTTTTCTCCATGTCTGGGCCTGGGCGGAGTCTGTACCTTCTCTCCATGTCTGGGTCTGGGTGGAGTCTGTACCTTCTCTCCATGTCTGGGCCTGTGCGGAGTCTGTACCTTCTCTCCATGTCTGGGCCTGTGTGGAGTCTGTACCTTCTCTCCATGTCTGGGTCTGTGCGGAGTCTGTACCTTCTCTCCACGTCTGGGCCTGTGCGGAGTCTGTACCTTCTCTCCATGTCTGGGTCTGTGCGGAGTCTGTACCTTCTCTCCATGTCTGGGCCTGTGCGGAGTCTGTACCTTCTCTCCATGTCTGGGCCTGTCCGGAGTCTGTACCTTCTCTCCATGTCTGGGCCTGTGCGGAGTCTGTACCTTCTCTCCATGTCTGGGCCTGTGCGGAGTCTGTACCTTCTCTCCATGTCTGGGTCTGTGCGGAGTCTGTACCTTCTCTCCATGTCTGGGCCTGTGCGGAGTCTGTACCTTCTCTCCATGTCTGGGCCTGTGCGGAGTCTGTACCTTCTCTCCATGTCTGGTTTCCTCCGGGTGGCTCCGTTTTTCTTCACTCAAAGGGTGGTGAATCTCTGGAATTCTCTACCCGTTGAAGTGGTGGAGGCTGCCTCGCTAAATATTTTTAAGAAACGGGTTGATGGGTTTTTGATAAGAGAGGGGATTAAGGGTTATGGGGAGAGGGCGGGAAGGTGGAGCTGAGCCACGACAGATCAGCCATGATCTTATTGAATGGCGGGTCAGACTCGAAGGGCCAGATGGCCTACTCCTGCTCCTATTTCTTATGTTCTTATGTTTTCCAACACAGCCTGAAAGACGTGCTGGTTAGGGGGCACTGGCCGTGCTAAATTCTCCCTCAGTGCACCCGAACAGGCGCCGGAGTGTGGTGACGAGCCCATTAACACTGCAATGACGTCACTGTGACAATGTGAGCCTCACAAATAAACTTTAGATTCAACATCAGAGCAGATTTATCGTGGGAGCGGTTGCCTGTACGGAGTGGAAAATGAAACTAAGCAGGAGCCTGTGTAACACCCCAGTGAGAGCACCATCAAATCATGTGACCTTAAAGCAATCATGCAGCCACTTAAATATATAACAACATGGCAGTTCTTGGCAGGAATGTATTTTACCTCTTCCAAACTGAAAAGCACGCCACCAATGGGAGCACCAAACGCAACAGAGACACCAGCAGCAGCAGCAGCTGAGAGTACCTGCAAGAAAGACAAACAAGTTCCATCATATAGAACATAGAACACTACAGCACAAACAGGCCCTTCGGCCCACAGGTTGCGCCGATCATATCCCTACCTACCAGGCCTATCTATAACCCTCAATCCCATTACACCCCATGTACTCATCCAGAAGTCTTTTAAAAGACCCCAGTGAGTTCGCCCCCACCACCACCAACAGCAACAGCAGCCGATTCCACTCACTCGCCACCCTCTGAGTGAAAAACTTACCCCTGACATCTCCTCTGTACCTGCTCCCCAGCACCTTAAATCTGTGTCCTCTCGTAGCAACCATTTCAGCCCCGGGAAATAGCCTCTGAGAATCCACCCGATCTATACCTCTCAACATCTTATAAACCTCTATCAGGTCTCCTCTCAACCTTCGTCTCTCCAGGGAGAACAGTCCCAGCTCCCTCAACCTGTCCTCATAAGGCATGCCTCCCAATCCAGGCAACATCCTTGTAAATCTCCTCTGCACCCTCTTAATAGCTTCCACGTCCTTCCTGTAGTGAGGTGACCAGAACTGCGCACAGTACTCCACGTGGGGTCTGACTAGGGTCTTATAAAGTTGCAGCATTACCTCCCGACTCCTAAACTCAATCATAAGAACATAAGAAATAGGAGCAGGAATAGGCCATCTAGCCCTTCGAGCCTGCCCCGCCATTCAATAAGATCATGGCTGATCTGTCGTGACTCAGCTCCACCTTCCCGCCCTCTCCCCATAACCCTTAATCCCCTCTCTTATCAAAAACCCATCAACCCGCGTCTTAAAAATATTTAGCGAGGCAGCCTCCACCACTTCAATGGGCAGAGAATCCCAGAGGTTCACCACCCTTTGAGTGAAGAAGTTCCTCCTCAACTCCGTTCTAAACCGCCCCCCTTTTATCTTGAGGCTGTGCCCCCTAGTCCTACTGTCTTTTTTGAGCGGGAAGAGTCTCTCCACCTCTATCCTATCCATCCCATTCATCATCTTATACGTCTCAATGAGATCTCCCCTCATTCTTCTAAACTCTAACGAGTACAAGCCTAGTTTATTCAGCCTCTCCTCATAGCTCAACCCCCTCAACTCCGGTATCAGCCTAGTAAACCTCCTCTGCACTCCCTCCAAGGCCAAAATATCAATGCGCAGGTGCGGCGACCAAAACTGCACACAGTACTCCAGCTGCGGCCTCACCAATGCCCTATACAGCTGCAGCAAGACCTCCCTACTTTTATATTCAATATTCGCTATGAAGGCCAGCATCCCATTCGCCTTCCTGACCACCTGCTGCACCTGCAAGCTGGGTTTTTGCGACTCATGCACAAGGACCCCGAGGTCCCTCTGCACCGTCGCCTGCTGCAGTTTTTCGCCCCGTAAGTAATAGTCCTTCCTACCATTCTTCCTAGCAAAGTGGACCACCTCACACTTGCCAACATTAAATTCCATTTGCCATTTCCTGGCCCATTCGCCCAGCCTATCTAGATCCTTCTGCAGACTCTCCACACCCTCCGCACAATTTGCCGTTCCCCCAATCTTGGTGTCATCTGCAAATTTCGACACCCTACACTCGGTTCCCTCCTCCAGATCATCTATATAAATGGTAAAAAGCTGAGCCCCTCGATTAATGAAAGCCAATCCACCATACACCTTCTTCACCACATCCTCCACCTGCGAGGCCGATTTAAGAGTCCTGTGGACCCGGACCCCAAGATCCTTCTGCTCTGCAACACTGCTAAGAGTCCTACCCTTGATATTGTACTCCTGCATCCCATTGGACCTGCCAAAATGGACCGCTACACATTTATCCGCGTTGAAGTCCATCTGCCACTTCTCTGCCCAGCCTTGCATCCTATCTATCTCATGCTGCAACTTCTGACATCCCTCCAGACTATCCACAACACCACCAACCTTCGTTGGTGGAGTTTGCACATTCTCCTCGTGTCTGCGTGGGTTTTCTCCGGGTGCTCCGGTTTCCTCCCACAGTCCAAAGATGTGCGGGTTAGGTTCATTGGCTATGCTAAAATTGCCCCTTAGTGTCCTGGGATGTGTAGGTTAGAGGGATTTGCAGGTAAATGTGTAGGGGTATGGGGATAGGGTCTGGGTGGGATTGTGTTCGGTGCAGACTCGATGGGCCGAAGGGCCTGTTTCTGCACTGTAGGGTTCTATGTTCGTGTCATCAGCGACGAACTTACCCATCTCTCCACTAATAATGCCCTAGAACTTCCATCAGTAAAACGAACGCACGATCTGAACCCCTGCCTTTAATCACGTCCTTCCCAACTCCTTGCCTATGGCAATAAGCAATGAATTTGGGTCTCCCTGCATGACCACACATCACATTCTGTCTCTTTCTCTCTCTCTCTCCCCCCATTTAATTTTTGAATGGATACTCCCTTCCCCAAGCAGACTGTGAATGCAGAATCTAACATTGTCAAGATTGAAATGAATAGGTTTGTTTTCTCAGGCAAGTCTTGTCAAGAATTAGCAGGTGGCTGCTAAAATGAAGTTAGGGCTTTATTCCCTGGAGCAGAATGAGGGGAGATTTGATAGAGGTGTATAAGATTATGATGGGTGTAGATAGAGCGAATGCAAGCAGGCTTTTTCCACTGAGGCTAGGGGAGAACAAAAAACTTGAGGACGCGGGTTAAGGGGGAAAAGTTTAAAGGGAATATTAGAGAGGGGGGGGGGGGTTCTTCACACACACACAGAGTGGTGGGAGTGTGGAATGAGCTGCCAGATGAAAGCGGGCTGACTTTTAACATTTAAGTAAAACTTGGACAGGTACATGGGTGTGGAGGGATATGGTGCAGGAGGGACGAGGCAGAAAAATGGTTCGGCCCAGCCAAGAAGGGCCAAAAGGCCTGTTTCTGTGCTGGAATGTTCTACGGTTCTAAGGAATCAGCCTTGACTTGAGTGAAAGGTGGAATGGGTTTGAAGGACTGGATAGCCTACACTTCATTTGCCTTCTAAGTCAAGGCATTTTTGGAGTCGTTCCACCAACTTCTACACATTTTGGAACCAGATCTTTAACCTTGTCTCCATCTGCATTTGACGATGAACTCCTCATTCCAGTTCCGAGCTGATCCTCTCTCTCATCCAGGTTCTGTTTTATTAATTACCGGAGCTATTCTCCTCTTAAGTTAAAGTTCCCCACTTACCTCTCTCCTCTTCCCTTCATTCTTACTGTACTTTGAAAACAGGCAGCAGAAGAGGTTGCCACAGCAACAGGCCACGTGAACCAGGGGTCCTTCTTTCCCGAGACTTAGGCCTGACGACACAGCCAACACCAGGGTCACTGTTTTAATGAGCAATGTCCATTTTCCCAGATAACCTCTGATAATAAAGCCACTAAGGATGGTCTTAATCTGAAAAAGATTGGATTTAAGCTGATTAAAAGGAAGGCAAACACATTACAAAACCTTCACTGAAACACAGCTGACAAAAAGCTCTTTATTTTACCAAACCGATATTTATTCCAAGCTGAAAAATGTTCACCGTCAACTAAAAACTGATCTGGACGGGTCAGGACAGGTTCCACGTATCGGTTAACTGTCCCACAGTCAATGTCCCACAGTCTTCTCCATTCTCCCCTCTCGCATCTCTCACTTCATAAACCAATCATTCGCGGCAGTCTCATCAACCGTTCAGGCCCCAAGCTCCAGAGTTCACTCCCAAAACCTCTTAGCCTCGCCCACTCCCCCTCGCCAGCTCTTCCTCACTCCCTTCGCCCCCTCACCAGCTCTTCCCCACTTCCCTCGCCCGCTCTGTCTCACCAGCTCTTCCTCGCCCGCTCTCTCTCACCCGCTCTCCCTCGCTCCCTCAGCGGATCTCCCAGTGCAATCTACTCGACGTCGGAGAGACCAAACACGGGCTGGGTGCCCGTTTTGTAAAACGCCTCCGGTCCGTCCGCAAACAGGACCCAGACCTTCCTATCGCTTGCCACTTCCACACGCCACCCTGCTCTCCTCCCACATGTCTATCTTTGGCCTTTTGCAATGTTCTAGTGAACCCCAATGCAAACTGGAGGAACAGCACCTCATCTTCTGACTGGGCACTGTGTAGCCTTCCTAACTGAACATTGAGAGTTCAACAACCTCAGAGCACGAACGCTCTCCTCCACCTTCATTCCCATTCCCGATTATTTTATCCCATTTCGTTTCATTCATCCATTTTATCATCCTTCTCTCTCACTTCCATCTTTCCACTTCTCCATTCCAGTTCTCCTTCTTGCCAGCTCCCCCCCCCCCCAACACTTCAGGGCAGCTGCCACATTCCGCAGGCAGTTCTTTAACAATCTGTACCCCCCCCCCTCCACCCCCGTTCTGCCATTCTCGCATTCTGATCACTTAATGGACCCTCTGATAGCACCTTCTCAACCTCCTGTTTCCTCATTCCCTTTGCTCCATTCCACACACCCCATCCCCACCCTCACAGCATAAACCTCCGCTGATTCTCCACGCTCTCAGCTCTGAGGAAGGGTTCATCTAGACTCGAAACGTCGGCTCCATTCTCCCCCCCCCACGGCCGCAGTCCGACCAGTCCAGCGTTATCTGTTTATGTTTTTGTCTGTATAGCGCGCGTGAAACAACACTTTCCACTGCATCCCTCTACATGTAATGATAATAAATCAAATCAATCTCTCAACTTGAGTGTATTGAAGAGGCAGCTGGATATCGCACTCAGGGTGAGTGGGATCAAAGGCTACGGGGGGATAAAACAGGGGTTAGGCTCCTGAGCTGGATGATCAGCCATGAATGGTGGAGCAGGCTCCAAGGACTGTCCTATCTTCAATGTGATAGTTCTTGTGATGTAGAAGGCGGCAGCAACCATGGCAGAGTAAAAAGTTGCTGGATTGAAATACAAAACGTAGCTTTAATCTCTTTGGAGCAGCACCTACCTCTGGGATTCCCGAGCCACAGGCATAGGGGGCAAACATCTTAACCAGCGAGACTCCCAGGAAGGCAAAGGTCAAAGCCCAAAGGACGTATATAAGATAGTTCAGAATGTATGCACTAGCGCCCTGAGGGGGTTAAAGAAACACAGACATGGGTACTTACATTTAATTTCTAGTTTCCAACATACAGTACGCACCATGCAAAATCTGTGGTTGGCTATTCCTTACATGGGAAAAAAGACTAAAATCCACTTACAATCAGCACAGTGGGTTAGCACCGCTGCGTCACAGCTCCAGGGAGCTGGGTTCGATTCCCGGCCTTGGGTCACTGTCTGTGTGAATTCTGTGCGAATTATTGAATTCAAATTCCACCATCTGCTGCAGCAGGATTCGAACCCGGGTCCCCCCGAACATTAGCTGGATTAATAGTCCAGCGATAATACCACTGGAACGCGCTACCGAGTAGGGTGGTGGAGGCAGGAACGTTGGACTCGTTTAAGATGCAGTTAGATAGGCACATGAGTGAAACGAGAATGGAGGGATATGGTAGGGGCTATTAAATAGGGTTAAACCTCGGGAGACACCGGAAAGGCAGGCTGTAAGATTAATATTTTTGACTTTATTCCACAGGTGGAGGTCCACCTCGTGTCAAACGAGGGGCATTCACACGGCGGGTCGTGCCTGGGCTGCTCTTGGAAGTTCCAGGAGTGGCCTAGTACTTCGTGTCAGTGTGTGTGCTTGATCCTGGACCGGTAGACGGGCGCCGCAACAGCTCAGTGACTATCACTGCTGGCTGTGCAGGCACATGGATTTGGGCCTGTGTCTGTGGGAGTTTGCGCATTCTTCCTGTGGTTGCGTGGGTTTCCTCTGGGCGCTCCGGTTTCCTCCCACACCCCAAAAATGTGCTCTCAGGCTAATCGGTTTTTACCAAATTGACACTATTTCTTCCCTGAATCTGACTGAGTAGGGTTCCATTCGTAGATATGCAGGGTAGAATAGGTGTAGGGTGATGTGGCGGCGCGGGCTCGTTGGGCCGAAGGGCCTGTTTCCCGTGCTGGGTTGTTCTTTGTTTTGTTCTTTGTTCACTACACATTGCCTCCCCAATAATATTAGATACAAGTTAAATGTTATTTGCATGGAGTATAGCTTTCAGAAGTCCTTGGTAAAGCGACCTGAGATGTTACAAGTAAAAAGTATTTATCAGTCACAAGTAAAGCTTACCTTAACGCTGCAATGAAGTTACTGCGAAAGTTCCCTAGTCGCCACAACTCGGCGCCTGTTTGGGTCAATGCACCCTAACCAGCGCATCTTTCAGAACGTGGGAGGAAACCCACGCAGACACGGGGAGAATGTCTGTTAGGAGTTTGCACAGTGACCCAAGCCGGGAATTGAACCCGGGACCCTGGTGCTGTGAGGCAGCAATGCTAACCATTGTGCCACCGTGACGCCCACCGAACATAGTGAGCAGTTTTCCAATCATGAACTAGAATATAGATGCCTATGATTCTCTGGGGGTGTGTTACAGTTCATATCAGGGAGTCCAAGTTGAGGTGAGAACATACACTTTTACATGTTGTAGTCGGGAGTTATGGACAGTGAGGGTCTCGTCTCCAACATTCTTTCCAACACGACTGGCCAGGAATCTCTCTCGTACTTACCAGCTGCCGTTGGTGAGCGTTGGATGGATTTTAGGTTTGTACTCCACTGTATACTTCACACAAATAGGTGGAATATTCCCATCTGCTCACCATGGCAATCGCAGTAGGTGGGACACCAGCAATGAAGGGGGTCCACTGACCTCAGGTGTGATTTTCCGGTCTTGGGGAGAGCACGGTTAGAAGGCCCAGCCCAATTTGTTTGGCCACGTTATTAATGCACCTTTATGCCAGCGTCTGACTCAGAGGTGCTACACACGACACCACCAGACTGTACATATCACAGCATTGTAAAAATCAATAATGCTTCCCTGTTCCACAGTATATCTTAATCCACTGGGTGACACCTGGGGCTCAGTGCTACAATCCAGGCTGACACTGCTGTATAATAGCAAGGGAGTTCTATACTGTGAGTGCTGGCACTGTGGTGCAGTAGTGAGGAAGTGCTGCGGTGTGAGTGCTGATACTGGTGTGCAGTAGTGAGGGAGTGCTACTCTGTGAGTGCTGATACTGGTGTGCAGTAGTGAGGGAGTGCCGCACTATAAAAGCTTTCAGATCAAGGTACAAACTCAAGGTAAAAACCATAGATTCGGAGAATTCTGCCACTGTGAATGCTTGGCTGTGTTTCAAGTGCTATAGAAGGGGATTCAGATTGTTTCGTTAACAATTTGAAGATCTGTTGAAAGTTTGTAAATCTTTGATTTGGGGGTCCGAATAGATGCATGTCTTTTTGACATATTAACCGGTTGAGGTTGAATGTATATTATGGATGGCTGTTTTTTTCACATTATCGAGTGTTAGGAGCGGGGGCGGTATTAGATTGTTCAAATGTTTTTTACATCTACACAGGGGGTCTTGAAGATTGGCCGTGGTGAATACTGGGTAAGTGGCAATGGAGTTGGCATGGAGGGTGTGTGGGGGGCGTATGAGATGGAATGAGGGTAAGATGTGTGGGGCATGCTTACGTTTGAAGCTCAGAGCTGTGGACGCGACAGTGCGTTGCAATGTATAAGTCCAAGGGGCAAATGGATCCCCGAATTTCCTTACCTCTGGCTCGCCGGCCAAGAGCTCTGACCATGTTTTCCACTGAGGGCATTTGTCCCTGTCCTCAAAGGTCGTCTCGTTGGACGTCCAACAGCACTGTTCGTGACTGAACCAGAATCCAGCCAAACAGACTCCCTCCTTCAGGTCGGTCATCCAATCAACAGCCAGGTCTATCACGCCAGCCAGCGTCCCTGAACAGGGGGGGGCACAAGGCACAACATTAAAACCAGCTCCATTTTGTAATGGCGGCCATCACCTACTACAGAACATAAGAACATAAGAAATAGGAGCAGGAGTAGGCCATCTGGCCCTTCGAGCCTGCCCCGCCATTCAATAAGATCATGGCTGATCTGTCGCTGCTCAGTTCCACTTTCCCGTCCTCTCCCCATAACCCTTAATCCCTTCTCTTATCAAAAACCCATCAACCCGTTTCTTAAAAATATTTAGCGAGGCAGCCTCCACCACTTCAATGGGCAGAGAATTCCAGAGATTCA
The DNA here is from genome assembly GCA_037974335.1 of Prionace glauca. Classification (NCBI taxonomy): domain Eukaryota; kingdom Metazoa; phylum Chordata; class Chondrichthyes; order Carcharhiniformes; family Carcharhinidae; genus Prionace; species Prionace glauca. The sequence continues at coordinate 87,955,160 of CM075733.1, read as the reverse complement.
CCACCCTTTGAGTGAAGAAGTTCCTCCTCAACTCCGTTCTAAACCGCCCCCCTTTATCTTGAGGCTGTGCCCCCTAGTCCTACTGTCTTCTTTGAGCGGGAAGAGTCTCTCCACCTCTATCCTATCCATCCCATTCATCATCTTATACGTCTCAATGAGATCTCCCCTCATTCTTCTAAACTCTAACGAGTACAAGCCTAGTTTATTCAGCCTCTCCTCATAGCTCAATCCCCTCAACTCCGGTATCAGCCTAGTAAACCTCCTCTGCACTCCCTCCAGGACCAAAATATCCTTGCGCAGGTGCGGTGCCCAAAACTGCACACAGTACTCCAGCTGCGGCCTCACCAATGCCCTATACAGCTGCAGCAAGACCTCCCTACTTTTATATTCAATCCCCCTCGCTATGAAGGCCAGCATCCCATTCGCCTTCCTGACCACCTGCTGCACCTGCAAGCTGGGTTTTTGCGACTCATGCACAAGGACCCCGAGGTCCCTCTGCACCGTCGCCTGCTGCAGTTTTTCGCCCCGTAAGTAATAGCTTTGTTTGTTCAGTTTCTATAAAGTTCTTTTTTGATATTTCCAAAGGACTGTTCTTATCTCCAGCCGTATGTGCACTTAATACAGAGACACAAAGAGAATGGAAAAGCTGGTTGATTGGGGTACTTGAGGTTAGACTTTGTTGTAGTGGTTGCTGAGTTTAAAGGGACAGCGAAAGAAGTATAGACATTACACAAAAAATAGCCAGCAAGGAAAAAAACATTAGGCCTGCACCATATTCATAATGGTTGGAGCATCATACAGTGCAGAAAGAGAGGCCATTTGGCCCATCGAGTCTGCACCAACTCTCTAAAAGAGCACCCTACCCAGGCCCTCCCCTCCACCTTGTTTCCCGTAACATGGTTAATCTACCCAACCTACAAACCTCTGGGACAATTTAGCATGGCCAATCCACCTCACCCACGCATTTTCGGACTGTGGGAGGAAACCGGAGCACCCGGAGGAAACCCACGCAAAGACGGGGAGAATGTGCAAACTCCGCACAGACAGCTGGGAATCGAACCCTTGTCCCTGGCGCGCTGTGAGGCAGCAGTGCTAACCCACTGTGCCCCCATAACCACCCCGATTCAAATTATGACTGGACTGTAACCCCACCCTGCTCCTCGACTTGCTGCTAGGTAATATCTTGAGGGAGTCAAAAAAATTGGGAAAACTCTGGGGCAATAAGGGGAACAAGATTCGGGTAAACTTCTCTCTGCCTCCCCAATCGAAGTGATCTCATGAATTGGAATAATACGCTATCGGAAGGAGACACCGTGATCACATACCTGCCAGCAGTCCAATCAGTAACATCACCACCCATCCTGACCAGGCATCCAACAAGCCTTTGATACGTTCCCATAGCGACTCTTTACTTCTGCTTGTGATCTGAAAATAGAGGTAGATCAATGAGGTTTCGGATTGTTCTCATTGTAGGCATCATTGCTGTAAAATAAACTGCATTGCATCCAATTAATGTCCAGTTCTGTTTAGGCCTTAGGCTGGTGCATGTTAGGTCTATTCACAATGAGGCAAACAACCTGTAACTGGCAATGCAAAACATTTGGGAAGCACAGCTTGATTCAGCTGGTTGAACTTTCACCCCTGAGTCAGAAGGTCAGGGTACAAGCCCCACCCCTAAGGGAGAAGGTCAGGGTTCAAGCCCCACCAGTGAGTCAAAAGGTCAGGGTTCAAGTCCCACCCTTGAGGCAAAAGGTCAGGGTTCGGGCCCCACCCTGAGTCAGAAGGTCAGGGTTCAAGTTCCACCCTTGAGGCAAAAGGTCAGGGTTCAAGCGCCACTTCTGAGGCAAAAGGTCAGGGTTCAAGGCCCAACCCTGAAGCAGAGGATCAGGGTTCAAGCCCCAAACCTGAGTGAAAAGGTCAGGGTTCAAGCCCCACCCCTAAGACAAAAGGTCAGGGTTCAAGCCCCACCCCTAAGACAAAAGGTCAGGGTTCAAGCCCCACCCCTAAGACAAAAGGTCAGGGTTCAAGCCCCACCCCTAAGACAAAAGGTCAGGGTTCAAGCCCCACCCCTAAGACAAAAGATCAGGGTTCAAGCCCCATCCCTAAGACAAAAGGTCAGGGTTCAAGCCCCATCCCTGAGTCAGAAGGTCAGAATATAAAGTTTCAAGTTTATTTATTAGTCACAAGTAAGGCTTACATTAACTCTTTCTGAATCTACCCTGTCCAACCCCGTTAGAATTTTATAAGTTTCTATGAGATCCCCTCTCACTCTTCTAAACTCTAATGAATATAACCCTGACTGACTCAGTCCGTCCTCATATCACAGACCTGCCTTCTCAGGAATCAGCCTTGGAAATCTTCGCTGTACTCCCTCTATATCAAGGACACCTTTCCCCCGACATCCATCTCAAGACACTACTCACAATCCTATGCACTTTATATAGTAATCTGCTAGGTGGGACCTTGTTAAAAGCCTAAATAAATTACATCTACCGGCTCTCCCTGGTCAACTCTATTAGTTACATCCTCAAAGAATTGCAGTAAATTTGTCAAGCATTTCCCTTTTGTAAATCCATGCTGACTTTGTCTGATTATAACACTGCCTTCCAAATGCAGTGCTATGAAATCCTTGATAATAGATTTAGCAATTTCCATACTACTGATGTTAGGCTTACTGGTCAACAGATCTGTGTGTACTCTCTCCCTCCCTTTTTGAATAGTGGACTTACGTTATCTACCCTCCAATCTACATAGAACCCCTACATAGAACCCTACAGTGCAGAAACAGGCCCTTCGGCCCATCGAGTCTGCACCGAACACAATCCCACCCAGACCCTATCCCCATATCCCTACACATTTTACCTGCTAATCCCTCTAACCTACACATCCCAGGACACTAAGGGGCAATTTTAGCATAGCCAATGAACCTAACCCGCACATCTTTGGACTGTGGGAGGAAACCGGAGCACCCGGAGAAAACCCACGCAGACACGAGGAGAATGTGCAAACTCCACACAGGCAGTGACCCGAGCCGGGAATCGAACCCAGGACCCTGGAGCTGTGAAGCAGCAGTGCTAACCCACTGTGCTACCGTGCCGCCCAATCTGTGGGAACCATTCCACAGTCCGAAAATTTTGGAAAGTGACAACCAATATATCTATTATTTCTAGGGCTTAAATACTCTGGGATGAAGATTATCAGGCCCTGGAGATTTATCTGTCTTTTATCTCATTCATTTCCCCAAAACCGTTCCTTTCAACTCCTCACTAAAACTTGTGCTTCTCAGAACTTCTGGGACACTATTCATGTTTTCCAAAGACAGAAGCAAAGTGCAAATTTCGTTCCCCAGCCATTTCCTTGTTCCTCATTATGAGTTCCCCCATTTCTGGGGGAAACTTTTACTCAGTTATGTTCCTCGCTAGCTTACTTTCATACTCTATTTTCCCCTTCTCAGTCAATCCCTTACCCACCTTTGCTGAATTTTAAACCGCTCCCAATCCTCAGTTGGACAATTTGGCTTACAGCCCACCAGATGAGGAGGGAGCCTCGGCTGTGTATAATTAATAAGGTTTCAAGCGCAGAATGTGGTGCGGGGTCCCACCACGAGCAGGAAAGGCGCTGCTGGACTTAGTGTGAAAATGGATAATTCCACCCAGTGTATCCATAAGAAAGATTTGCCTTCATGTAATCATAGAAACCCTGCAGTGCAGAAGGGGGCCATTCGGCATATCAGGCCAGCACAATCCCACCCAGGCCCTATTCGCATAACCCCACATATTTACCTTGCTAATCCCCCTGACACTAAGGGGCAATTTAGCACGGCCAATGCACCTAACCTGCACATCTTTGGACTGTGGGAGGAAACAGGAGCACCCAGAGGAAACCCACGCAGACACGAGGAGAACATGCAAACTTCACACAGACAGTGACCCCAGATCACTATCCTGATATTCGCTGCGATTCCATATTCGTGCTGTCGAGTGCGGAGAAAATATTCAGTTTGTGCCCATGGCAACATTTGATCATTGAGATTTGATTTAATTTATTAATCAATGCAATAAAAATGAAAATAACATACTTCTGTTAGTTATCCAATTAAGTGCTGCTTTCAAAAGGAACTTTGTACCAAATGTTTGTCAAAGTTAAAATTTATTTATTCGTCACAAGTGAGTCTTACATTAACACTGCAATGAAGTTACTGTGAAATTCCCCCAGTCGCTGCACTCCGGCGCCTGTTTGGGTCAATGCACCCAATCAGCGTGTCTTTCAGACTGTGGGAGGAAACTGGAGCACCCGGAGGAAACCCACGCAGACACGGGGAGAATGTGCAAACTCCATACAGACAGTAACCCAAGCCGGGAATCGAACCCACGTCCCTAGCCCTGTGAGGCAGCAGTGCTAACCACTGTGCCACCATTGCAGGTTTATTTACATCAAACTGTCCTGGAACCAAACTGACTGGGAACAGATGAGGAGGTGAATTACCAACCACCCCCATCGTCCCCTCCCCTTACACATCCTTTGCTTAAAACTCCTCCAATTTAACTTGATTCGAAAATAAAACCAAATGGGGGTATCAAAGGACCATGCAAGACTTCTTGAGAAGGTGAGAGGGCATGGGATCCAAGGGCCTTTGGCCTTGTGGATCCAGAACTGGCTTGCCTGCAGAAGGCAGAGAGTGGTTGTGGATGGGTCTTTTTCGGAATGGAGGTCAGTCACCAGTGGGGTGCCCCAGGGATCTGTTCTGGGACCCTTGCTGTTTGTCATTTTCATAAATGACCTGGATGAGGAAGTGGAGGGATGGGTTAGCAAGTTCGCTGATGACACGAAGGTCGGCGGTGTTGTGGATGGTCTGGAAGGATGTCAAAAGTTGCAGCAGGACATAGATAGGATGCAGGAATGGGCGGAGAAGTGGCAGATGGACTTCAACGCGGATAAATGTGTAGTCGTCCATTTCGGCAGAACCAACGGGATGAACGAGTACACTATCAAGGGCAGGGGTCTTAGTAGCGTTGAAGAGCAGAAGGATTTCGGGGTCCGGGTTCACAGGACTCTTAAATCGGCCTCGCAGGTGGAGGAGGTGGTCAAGAAGGCGTATGGTGTACTGGCCTTCATTAATCGAGGGATTGAGTTTAGGAGTCGGGAGGTAATGCTGCAACTTTACAGGACCCTTGTCAGGCCTCATTTGGAGTACTGTGCGCAGTTCTGGTCACCTCACTATAGGAAAGACGTAGAAGCTATTGAAAGGGTGCAGAGGAGATTTACAAGGATGTTGCCTGGACTGGGAGGCATGCCTTATGAAGATAGGTTGAGGGAGCTGGGACTCTTTTCCCTGGAGAGGCGAAGGTTGAGAGGCGACCTGATAGAAGTTTATAAAATGTTGAGAGGAATAGATAGGGTGGACTCTCAGAGGCTATTTCCCCGGGTTGAAATGGTCGCTACGAGAGGACACAGATTTAAGGTGCGGGGAGGGAAGTACAGAGGTGATGTTAGGGGTAAGTTTTTCACTCAGAGGGTGGTGAGTGAATGGAATCGGCTGCCGTCATCGGTGGTGGAGGCGAACTCGCTGGGGTCTTTTAAAAGACTTCTGGATGAGTATATGGGGTTTAATGGGATTGGGGGTTATAGATAGGTCTATAGATTGGTGGGGTTGATGTGATCGGCGCAACTCGAGGGCCGAAGGGCCTGTTTATGCTGTAATGTTCTATGTTCTATGCAAACTGAGCCTATCAGAATTCAGTTAAAATCTAAAGCATTACTTTACAGATAGAGTTATAATGGCACCAGAGGCCATTCAGTCCATTGAATCCATGCCAGCTCTCCGTCTCTGTCTGTCTGAGGTCAGAACTCTCCATTCACCTGACGAAGGGACTAACCCCGAAAGCTTGTGAGAATATTATCAAATAAATCGGTTGGACTAAAACCTGGTGTTGTCAGACTTTTTACTGTGTTTACGCCAGTCCAACGCCGGCATACCCACATCAGCTCTCCGTGGAGCAGGAGAGAGTAAGAAGTCTCACAGCACCAGTTTAAACCTGGTGTTGTCAAACTTTGTACTGTGTTTATCCCAGTCCAACGCCGGCATCTCTCCATCACGAGCTGGAGAGTGACACAGTAATGTCACTGGACTAGTAATCCAGAGGCCCAGGACTAGTGCACTGAGGGTTCAAATCCCAGGTGGAGTTCAAATCTGGATTTAATAACTCTGCAATCAAAAAGCTCGGTTCAGTAATGGTGACCACAAAATTGTCCCAACAACCATCTGGCTCACTACCCACCAGGTACATGGTAAATACTCTTGCAACTCGGCCAACATTGTCTACCTGATACGTTGCAAGAAAGGATGTCCCGAAGCATGGTACATTGGGGAGACCATGCAGACGCTACGACAACGGATGAATGAGCATCGCTCGACAGTCACCAGGCAAGACTGTTCCCTTCCTGTTGGCGAACACTTCAGCGGTCACGGGCATTCAGCCTCTGACCTTCGGGTAAGCATTCTCCAAGGCGGCCTTCATGACACACGACAGCGCAGAGTCGCTGAACAGAGACTGATAGCCAAGTCCAGCACACATGAGGACGGTCTCAACAGGGATCTTGGGTTCATGTTGCACTATCTGTAACCCCCGTGACTTGCCTGGGTTTGCAAAACCTCACTTACTGTACTGTCTGGAGACAATACACATCTCTTTAAGCGGAGGAGTTTAGAGTAGCTAAGAGCAGTGGGCGAGAAGAGGATTGGGAAAGGTTTAAATGTCAACAAAGATTGACAAAGAAATTGATAAAGGAGGGTAGGAGAAGCTATGAGGCTGGGCTAGCACTTAATATAAAAAAGGATAGCAAGAGTTTTTATAAATATATAAAAAGGAAGAGGCTGGCTAGGGTAAACGTTGGTCCTTTAGAGGATGAGAAAGGGGAGCTAGTGGTAGGGGATAGGGATATGGCTAAGGTCTTGAATAACTTCTTTGTTTCTGTCTTCACGGAGGAGGACGTGAATAATTTGCCGGGTGTTAGCGATGGAAAGGTGGTAGGAATGGAGGGTCTTAATGACATTACTGTTACTAGAGAGGTGGTGCTCGACAGACTGGAGGGGCTGATTGTGGACAAGTCCCCAGGACCGGATGGAATGCATCCGAGGGTTCTGAAAGAAATGGCGGAGGTGATAGTGGATGCCTTGGTGGTTATTTTCCAGACGTCGCTGGATTCCGGGGAAGTGCCGGAAGATTGGAAAACGGCTAATGTTACGCCGTTGTTTAAGAAGGGTGCCAGGCAAAAGGCGGGGAATTATAGGCCGGTTAGTTTAACGTCTGTTGTAGGTAAAATGTTAGAAACCGTCATTAAGGAGGGAATAGCGAGGCATCTTGAGGGGAATTGCTTGATAGGGCGGACGCAACACTGTTTCATTAAAGGGAAGTCGTGTCTGACAAATTTACTGGAGTTCTATGAGGATGTGTCTAGGGCAGTGGATGGAGGAGAGCCGGTGGATGTGGTCTTTCTGGATTTTCAGAAGGCGTTTGACAAGGTACCTCACAAGAGGTTATTGCAGAAGGTCAGGGGACATGGAGTTGGGGGTAGGGTGTTAGCGTGGATAGAGGATTGGTTGTCAAATAGGAGGCAGAGAGTGGGGGTCAATGGATGCTATTCGGATTGGCGGTTGGTGACTAGTGGGGTGCCCCAGGGGTCGGTGCTGGGGCCTCAGCTATTTACCATTTATATAGATGATCTGGAGGAGGGAACCGAGTGCAGGGTGTCGAAATTTGCTGATGACACCAAGATTGGGGGAAAGGCAAATTGTGCGGAGGGTGTGGATAGTCTGCAGAAGGATCTAGATAGGCTGGGCGAATGGGCCAGGAAATGGCAAATGGAATTTAATGTTGGCAAGTGTGAGGTGGTCCACTTTGGTAGGAGGAATGGTAGGAAGGACTATTACTTACGGGGTGAAAAACTGCAGCAGGCGACGGTGCAGAGGGACCTCGGGATCCTTGTGCATGAGTCGCAAAAACCCAGCATGCAGGTGCAGCAGGTGGTCAGGAAGGCGAATGGGATGCTGGCCTTCATAGCGAAGGGGATTGAATATAAAAGTAGGGAGGTCTTGCTGCAGCTGTATAGGGTATTGGTGAGGCCGCAGCTGGAGTACTGTGTGCAGTTTTGGGCGCCGCACCTGCGCAAGGATGTTTTGGCCCTGGAGGGAGTGTAGAGGAGGTTTACTCGGCTGATACCGGAGTTGAGGGGATTGAGCTATGAGGAGAGGCTGAATAAACTAGGCTTGTACTCGTTAGAGTTTAGAAGAATGAGGGGAGATCTCATTGAGACGTATAAGATGATGAATGGGATGGATAGGATAGAGGTGGAGAGACTGTTCCCGCTCAAAAAAGACAGTAGGACTAGGGGGCACAGCCTCAAGATAAAGGGGAGGCGGTTTAGAACAGAGTTGAGGAGGAACTTCTTCACTCAAAGGGTGGTGAATCTTTGGAATTCTCTGCCCGTTGAAGTGGTGGAGGCTGCCTCGCTAAATATTTTTAAGAAACGGGTTGATGGGTTTTTGATAAGAGAAGGGATTAAGGGTTATGGGGAGAGGGCGGGAAGGTGGAGCTGAGTCACGACAGATCAGCCATGATCTTATTGAATGGCGGGGCAGGCTCGAAGGGCCAGATGGCCTACTCCTGCTCCTATTTCTTATGTTCTTATGTTCTTATGTGATCAGTGCTCCTTCCACTCACATTATCAGCCACTTTAAGACTTGAACAGCAGGTTAGGTGTAAGGATTCGCATTCTAATCAGTAATCTCTAAACTGTCTGTGCTTTATATGCTCTGTCTGAGGCCAGAACTCTCCATTCACCTGACGAAGAGGGTAACCTCGAAAGCTTGTGAGGATATTATCAAATAAATCGGTTGGGACGAAAACCTGGTGTTGTCAGACTTTTCACTAATGGTCGTCCAGAGGACAGAAACCTGCCATTCCTACCCTCTAGCCTATCTGTCTCAACCACATAATGTGGCTGGAGTCACTGGGTAATACAAAGGCAATGTCCCAGCAATAGTACTGAAGAATCCAGGACCTGCCCATTCCCCTCGCCAAACTCTTCCACTACAGTTCCAACACTGGCATCGACCTGGCAATGTGGAAATTTGCCCATGTGCCCTCTGTGCATAAAAAGCAGGACAAATCCAACCCGGTTAACTACCATCCAATAGCTCACCTTCGATCATCAGTAGAGCGATGGAAAGGCTCATCAACAGTGCTACCATGCCGTACCTGATTACCCATAACCTGCTGAGCTTGGCTTCCAAAGCGCTCCGAAAGCTCGTGGATTTTTGCTACCAAATTGCTACCTTATTGAAACATATAAGATGATTAGAGGTTTAGAACAGGGTAGATAGTGATAGCCTTTTTCCTTGGATGGATAAAGCTAGCACGAGGGGGCACGACTTTAAATTAAGGGGGGGTAGTTATAGGACTGATGTCAGGGGTAGGTTCTTTACCCAGAGGGTGGTGAGGGACTGGAATGCCCTGCCAGCTGCAGTTGTAAATGCGCCTAGTCTGGGGGCGTTTAAGAGATCTGTGGATAGGTTTATGGACGAAAAGGGATTGGTTTAGGCTAGTGGGTCATTGTTTTGTAACTGGTCGGCGCAACATCGTGGGCCGAAGGGCTTGTTCTGCGCTGTAATGTTCTATGTAAATGAACCTGTTGGACTTTAACCCTGGTGCTGTGAGACTTCTTACTGGATCTCCAGTTCGGCCAGGGTTACTCAGCTCCCAACTCCCGTTACAGTCTTGCTTCAAGCATTCTCGAAAGAGCTGAACTCCAAAGGTCAGATGTCAGCGACTCCCTCAGCATCAAAGATGCGTTTGACTGAGGGCAGCGTACAGAGTTATAGAGTCCCTACAGCGCAGGAGGTGGCCATTTGGCCCATTGAGTCTGCACCCACCACAACCCTACCCACCCAGGCCCTGTCCCTCTAACACCGCATATTTCCCCTGACACAAAGGGGCAGTTTAGCCAATGTACCCAGCCCGCACATCTTTGGATTGTGGGAGGGAACCGGAGCACCTGGAGGAAACCCACACAGACATGGGGAGAATGTGCAGCCCCCACACAGACCGTGACCGGGAATCGAACCTGGGTCCCTGGAGTTGTGAGGCAGCAGTGCTAACCACTGTGCCACCCAACGTCCAGTTCAACTTCAGACAACAGCCACCTCCCTTTGTATACAGGATTTGCTTGATTCTCATTGATTTCAGTGTTATCTAACATCTTGATGCCACACTTGATCTAGTGGCCCTCGATATCAAGGGCACCTCACCTCACACTGGACGCATTTGCTGGACATATTCCTCTGCATTCTTTCTCATTCCGATGGCATGTTAGAAGCAGAGAAACATAGGAGATAGGAGCACAGGGAGGCCATTTAGTCCTTCAAGCCTGCTCCACCATTCATTACGATCATGGCTAATCATCCAACCCTAATTCTGCTTTCTCCCTGTACCCTCTGATCCCATTCTGCCCAAGTGCTACATCCAGCCGGCCAATGCGCGTAACTGGCACGTCTTTCGGACTTGTGGGAGGGAACCGGAGCACCCAGAGGAAACCCACATTCCTGTTAACCTAGCGGACCACGTATTAACAGCGTAAATTGTTTTAACGGGGTTGTGCTCAGACATTTTTCTCTACATTTAAATACGGGCGCAGGCTCCAGACAGACAGCGACCCGAGCCGGGAATCGAACCCACATCCCTCCCCCGTGAAACACCGATACTCCACAGGGTGCAGCACTGTAAGAAAGCAGCTCACCCCACTTGCAACGGGAGGTGGATTTTCAAGGCTGGCCTGGCTTCAAAAGGTGAAACGAAATCATTAAAAACCCGCACCTTTCTGTGCCTGTCGGTATCGCGGGACTTTTCTCTCAGCCAGTCGATTGTGTGGAAGTCTTCGTACATTCCCACCTCTGGGACTGACTCATCGAGGAAGTCCATGAGATTCCCTGAGCCATTGGTCTCACTTCCCGCTGCCATACCAGGTCCTGTTGACAAGGAGGCCAAAAAAAAAAATTAAACAAATAATATATATTTAAATGCAAAGACAACATTTGGACCAGCAACACAAAACCCATTACAATAATTGATGCTCTTAATAGAACCCCACAGTCGTTCAGCCCATCCAGTCTGCACTGACCACAATCCCACCCAGTCCCGATCCCCATAACCCCATGCATTCACCCTAGCTAGTCCCCCTGTCATTAAGGGACAATTTGGCATGGCCAATCAACCTAACCCGCACAACTCTGGACTGCAGGAGGAAACCAGAGCACCTGGAGGAAACCCACGCGGATACGGGGAGAATGTGCAGACTCCACACAGGCAGTGACCCAAACCAGGAATTGAACCTGGGTCCCTGGCGCGGTGAGGCAGCAGCGCTGACCAATGTGCCACTCCTAATGGTCCACTATATTAACAATAATGCACAGTGCAACATGCATTAGTTATCTTCAGTTATCTTCCTCTGAAGATAACTTCAGAGGAACAACAGTGATCTTCCTCTGAAGTCTTTGGAATAATCGATTTTAGTGGTGTTATATAAATTGAAGATTCTTTGGTTCACTCGTGGGACATGGGTGTCCCTGGCTGGGCCAGCATTTATTGCCCATCCCTAGTTGCCCTTGGAGGGCAGTTGAGAGTCAACCACATTGCTGTGACTCTGGAGTCACATCTGCCTCCTTACCGGGTCTGACCAGCTCAGATTTCCTTCTCTATAGGACATTAGTGAATCAGATGGGTTTTTCTAACAATTGACAATGGTTTTGTGGTCATCAATAGATACGTAATTCCAGATATTTTTTTGGAATTCAGATTCCACCAGCTGCCTTGGTGAGATTTGAACCCGGGTCTCCAGAACGTTAGCTGAGTTTCTGGATTAATAGTCAAGCGATAACACTACTAGACCATCACCTCCCCACCAGCCCCAGATATTGGTCTGGCTACAATGGATGAGGCAGCATCACCGACCATGGGTATAAACATTGAGGGTAAGTCTGTTTATGCTTTGTAAGCTCACCCCACGGCCATTTTAAGTAGTTTGAGATGGACCACCCATCCTTGTGGCAGAGGTAGGCCCAGCTCCAAGAGCAGCTGGCCAATCAAATGGCTAGTAGCTCTCTCGGCTCAACAGTGCCACTGTTGGTAGTGGCCACAGCTGGGACTGCAGCAAGACCCTGAGGGAGTATTGTGCGATGGAGCCAGGCTTCAAAGTAAGTCGAAAATCTCATTAAGGCCTGACTGGAAGGTACTAGCAAGGGATTACAGGGGAATCGCAGAGGTGGGGAGAGCTTGGGAAGGTGGGCATGAAGGGTTGGTTAATCAGGCCTTTCTTTACCCAACTCCAGCCAGTCCAGTGAAACCACAACATAAGAACATAAGAAATAGGAGCAGGAGTAGGCCATCTGGCCCTTCGAGCCTGCCCCGCCATTCAATAAGATCATGGCTGGTCTGTCGTGGCTCAGTTCCACATTCCCGCCCTCTCCCCATAACCCTTAATCCTCTCTCTTATCTCTGGATTCCGGGGAAGTGCCGGAAGATTGGAAAACGGCTAATGTTACGCCGTTGTTTAAGAAGGGTGCCAGGCAAAAGGCGGGGAATTATAGGCCGGTTAGTTTAACGTCTGTGGTAGGTAAAATGTTAGAAACCGTCATTAAGGAGGAAATAGCGAGGCATCTTGAGGGGAATTGCTTGATAGGGCGGACGCAGCACGGTTTCATTAAAGGGAAGTCGTGTCTGACAAATTTATTGGAGTTTTATGAGGATGTGTCTAGGGCAGTGGATAGAGGAGAGCCAGTGGATGTGGTCTTTCTGGATTTTCAGAAGGCGTTTGACAAAGTACCTCATAAGAGGTTGTTGCAGAAGGTCAGGGGACATGGAGTTGGGGGTAGGGTGTTAGCGTGGATAGAGGATTGGTTGTCAAATAGGAGGCAGAGAGTGGGGGTCAATGGGTGCTATTCGGATTGGCGGTTGGTGACTAGTGGGGTGCCCCAGGGGTCGGTGCTGGGGCCTCAGCTATTTACCATTTATATAGATGATCTGGAGGAGGGAACCGAGTGCAGGGTGTCGAAATTTGCTGATGACATCAAGATTGGTGGAACGGCAAATTGTGCGGAGGGTGTGGAGAGTCTGCAGAAGGATCTAGATAGGCTGGGCGAATGGGCCAGGAAATGGCAAATGGAATTTAAATGTTGGCAAGTGTGAGGTGGTCCATTTTGGAAGGAAGAATGGTAGGAAGGATTATTACTTACGTGGCGAAAAACTGCAACAGGCGACGGTGCAGAGGGACCTCGGGGTCCTTGTGCATGAGTCGCAAAAACCCAGCCTGCAGGTGCAGCAGGTGGTCAGGAAGGCGAATGGGATGCTGGCCTTCATAGCGAGGGGGATTGAATATAAAAGTAGGGAGGTCTTGCTGCAGCTGTATAGGGCACTGGTGAGGCCGCAGCTGGAGTACTGTGTGCAGTTTTGGGCACCGCACCTGCGCAAGGATATTTTGGCCCTGGAGGGAGTGCAGAGGAGATTTACTAGGCTGATGCCAGAGTTGAGGGGATTGAGCTATGAGGAGAGGCTGAATAAACTAGGCTTGTACTCGTTAGAGTTTAGAAGAATGAGGGGAGATCTCATTGAGACGTATAAGATGATGAATGGGATGGATAGGATAGAGGTGGAGAGACTCTTCCCGCTCAAAAAAGACAGTAGGACTAGGGGGCACAGCCTCAAGATAAAGGGGAGGCGTTTTAGAAAGGAGTTGAGGAGGAACTTCTTCACTCAAAGGGTGGTGAATCTCTGGAATTCTCTGCCCGTTGAAGTGGTGGAGGCTGCCTCGCTAAATATTTTTAAGAAGCAGGTTGATGGGTTTTTGATAAGAGAAGGGATTAAGGGTTATGGGGAGAGGGCGGGAAGGTGGAGCTGAATATGAATCGGATAGAAATAGAGGGATACGGTCCCCTGAAGGATAGGGGGGTTTTAGTTCAGTCGGGCAGCACGGTCAGTGCAGGCTTGGAGGGCCGAAGGGCCTGTTCCTGTGCTATCATCTTCTGACAGCAGAAGCTAATCACATATGTATTATAGACAAACCCTCGACAGAGGAGAGAAATGTCACTGTGATCCATATCTGTTCATTCCTGCGGTTGGTGCCGTCTGTAGTTAAATGTTGGATTCAAATACTTCAGATTTTTCCTGCGCCGTGACAAATAGTGTCCAGTGTGAAGTTACCTCACCACCACACAAGGATATTTCTGAGCTTTGACTCAGAATCCATTTCCTGACAGAGAGATGGGGGACTCTACAAAACAATAGAAATTCCCTGCAGTTGGGAAGGGTCTTTATCGAGTATTTACATATTAATTAACCCCGATTTCACTCTGCAGCCTCAACCAGCAATTACACTCTGACTGACCGCACTCTGCACAGCATCATCCAGCAATTACACTCTGACTGACCTCACTCTGCACAGCACCATCCAGCAATTACACTCTGACTGACCTTACTCTGCACAGCACCATCCAGCAATTACACTCTGACTGACCTCACTCTGCACAGCACCATCCAGCAATTACACTCTGACTGACCTCACTCTGCACAGCACCATCCAGCAATTACACTCTGACTGACCTCACTCTGCACAGCACCATCCAGCAATTACACTCTGACTGACCGCACTCTGCACAGCATCATCCAGCAATTACACTCTGACTGACCTCACTCTGCACAGCACCATCCAGCAATTACACTCTGACTGACCTCACTCTGCACAGCATCATCCAGCGATTACACTCTGACTGACCTCACTCTGCACAGCATGATCCAGCAATTACACTCTGACTGACCTCACTCTGCACAGCATCATCCAGCAATTACACTCTGACTGACCGCACTCTGCACAGCACCATCCAGCAATTACACTCTGACTGACTTCACTCTGCACAGCATCATCCAGCGATTACACTCTGACTGACCGCACTCTGCACAGCACCATCCAGCAATTACACTCTGACTGACCTCACTCTGCACAGCATCATCCAGCAATTACACTCTGATTGACCTCACTCTGCACTGCACCATCCAGCGATTACACTCTGACTGACCTCACTCTGCACAGCACCATCCACGATTACACTCTGATTGACCTCACTCTGCACAGCATCATCCAGCAATTACACTCTGACTGACCGCACTCTGCACAGCATCATCCAGCAATTACACTCTGACTGACCGCACTCTGCACAGCATCATCCAGCAATTACACTCTGACTGACCTCACTCTGCACAGCACCATCCAGCAATTACACTCTGACTGACCTCACTCTGCACAGCACCATCCAGCAATTACACTCTGACTGACCGCACTCTGCACAGCATCATCCAGCAATTACACTCTGACTGACCTCACTCTGCACAGCACCATCCAGCAATTACACTCTGACTGACCTCACTCTGCACAGCATCATCCAGCGATTACACTCTGACTGACCTCACTCTGCACAGCATGATCCAGCAATTACACTCTGACTGACCTCACTCTGCACAGCATCATCCAGCAATTACACTCTGACTGACCGCACTCTGCACAGCACCATCCAGCAATTACACTCTGACTGACTTCACTCTGCACAGCATCATCCAGCGATTACACTCTGACTGACCGCACTCTGCACAGCACCATCCAGCAATTACACTCTGACTGACCTCACTCTGCACAGCATCATCCAGCAATTACACTCTGATTGACCTCACTCTGCACAGCACCATCCACGATTACACTCTGATTGACCTCACTCTGCACAGCATCATCCAGCAATTACACTCTGACTGACCGCACTCTGCACAGCATCATCCAGCAATTACACTCTGACTGACCGCACTCTGCACAGCACCATCCAGCGATTACACTCTGACTGACCTCACTCTGCACAGCACCATCCAGCGATTACACTCTGACTGACCTCAGTCTGCACAGCATCATCCAGCGATTACACTCTGACTGACCGCACTCTGCACAGCACCATCCAGCAATTACACTCTGACTGACCGCACACTGTTCCCAGGTATCTCCTGGATGGAAGTGGTTGTGGGTTTGGAAGGTGCTGTTCAAGGAACCTTGGTGAGTTCCTCCGGTGCATCTTGTAGCTGGCACTCACTGCTGATACTGTTGGCCGGTGGTGGAGGAAGGGGTCATAATCAAGAGAGTGGCTTTGTCCTGGATGGTGTCGAGCTTCTTAAATGTTGTTGGACCCATCCAGACAAGTGGAGAGTATTCCGTTACATTCCTGACTTGTACCCTGCAGGGTGGCACTCTGGCACATGGTTGGCACTGCTGCCTCACAAAGCCAGGGAGTCGGGTTTGATTCCTGGCGAGGGTGACTGTGCAGCGTCTGCACATTCTCCCCGTGTCTGTGTGGGTTTCCTCCGGGTGATCCAGTTTCCTCCCACAGTCTGAAAGACGTGCTGGTTAAGGTGTATTGGCCGTACTAAATTCTCCATCAGTGTACCCGAACACTGGGGACTAGGGGATTTTCACTGTAACTTTATTACGGTAAGCCAACTTGCGACACTAATAAGTAAACTTTTTTTTTTAGGCGGTGGACAGGCTTTGGGGTGGTTAGGAGATGAGTTATAGCAGGATTCCAAGCCTTTGACCTGCTCTGGTAGCCACAGTACTTAGACAGCTCATCCAGTTTAGTTTCTGGTCAAGGGTGACCCCCAGGGGAACCAGTGCTGTCCCACTAACCACCATATTTCTCTTTTCGGAGCAGCGGGAGGTGGGGTCAACGGATAGGAGGCTGGTTTGCGCGATGGACTGGGCTACGTTCGCGACACTTTGTAGTTTTTTGCAGTCTTCTTGAGCCGCCAATGGTTCCCAAGCCTTTATCCGCCTGGAGTTCTGGAATTCCCTCTCTAACGTCCTCTTCCTTTAATACACTCCTTCAAACCTGCCGCTGTGATAAGGTTTCTTTCACCGGGTACTTGCGTACATTCCTGCGCAGCACATTAGAATGTCTTGCCACATTGAGGTGCTATATAAATGCAGAGACTTGTTGTAGTAATTCGTAACACTGTCATGGAGCAGAATTTCAGAGCTGCAACGGAGCAAAGAGATTGGCACCGAGACACACACACACACAGCTTTAATGTCCTCCTGTTTAACAATGAGAACAGAGCTCCTTTAACCATGCACTGTAGCCAAAGATGCAACGCAGCATTAATTTTACCGAGTGTCTGGGGCGAGGGACAACATTCTGATGTTGCTATGCAACCACACGTATAACCAATGACTCTGATGCTCTGCTTGTCTTTTGTGAGCGCCTGTACTGACACGCAGGCATTAATGGTTTCAGACTGGGGTTTGCTAATGGCCACAATCACTCTGAACTCACAGGACGCGATGCCACAATTTCCAAACAGCCTCCATAACACCCCCTTATTCACCACATCCGTCATCTCACATTTATAATAAACTGGTCAAGTATAGGAGGGCCTTAAGCGGGGACATTCCCGGGGAATATGTCAAGACAGCAGCCATTCAGCAATTATTCTTCCGCAGATTTACAGCTTTAAAATGTACATTATGTTTGATGCGCGCGCCTGTTCCAATGTCGTTATCACCCAGTAAACCGCATTTGATTTCAGAACAAATATTTCCCCCCCGGTGTCACGGTGGTTAGCACTGCTGCCTCACAGCACCAGGGACCCAGGCTCAATTCCGGCCTCGGGTCTGTGTGGAGTTTGCACATTCTCCCCGTATCTGCGTGGGTTTCCTCCGGATGCGCCGGTTTCCTCCCACAGATGTGTCGGGCTAGGTTGATTGGACGTGCTAAATTAACCCTTTCTGTCCCGGGATGTGACAGGTTAGAGGAATTAGCCGGGCAACTAAACGGGGATAGGGATTGGGGTGGGTGCAGACTCGATAGGCCAAATGGCCTCCTTTCGCACTGTAGGGCTTCTATGCTTCTAAGTAAGCAATCCTCCACAGTACGCATTCAATTCAGGACATAAAACTGCAGAGCAGATCTCTTCATCACACTCACAATCATTGTTGTCTGTCAGATCCCTGGGGGGGGAGGGGGGGGGGGGGGGGAATGATTTCCCCAATGTGGGAAGAGCTCACATAGGGGCAGAGTGAATGTTATTAAGATGCATTAGCAGTGGCTGAGGGATCTAGTTAGTACCAGCATGCCCACTGGGGTATGAATCAATATACACTTGCTGTTTTCACTGCTTAGGATGTGGCCTCCCTCTGAGAGATCAGAGAGATGAACATAGAACATAGAACCCTACAGTGCAGAAACAGGCCCTTCGGCCCATCGAGTCTGCACCAAACACAATCCCACCCAGACCCTATCCCCATATCCCTACACATTTACCTGCTAATCCCTCTAACCTACACATCCCAGGACACTAAGGGGCAATTTTAGCATAGCCAATGAACCTAACCCGCACATCTTTGGACTGTGGGAGGAAACCGGAGCACCCGGAGAAAACCCACGCAGACACGAGGAGAATGTGCAAACTCCACACAGGCAGTGACCCGAGCCGGGAATCGAACCCAGGACCCTGGAGCTGTGAAGCTAACCACTGTGCTACCGTGCCGCCCAATTTACACGCAAATTGTGAGAACGCATTGCAAAACACCTCCGATCAGTTCGCTAGCAGGACTCAGAACTTCCTGTGTTGCTATCCTAGGCCTGATTGGGGTACAGGTTCCTTAGAAGTGGAGTGACAGATGGACAGAGTGGTGAAGAAGGCATTTGGCATGCTTGGTTTCATTGGTCAGAATATTGAATACAGGAGTCGGAATACTGTGTGCAATTCTGGTCACCCTATTATCGAAAGGATATGTTTAAACTAGAAAGAGGGCAGAAAAGATTTACTAGGACGCTACCGGGACTTGATGGTTTGAGTTATAAGGAGAGACAGGATAGGCTGGGATTTTATTCTCTGGAGTGTAGGAGGCTGAGGGGTGAGCTTACGGAGGTCTATAAAATAATGAGGGGCACAGATCAGCTAGATAGTCAATATCTTTTCCCAAAGGTAGGGGAGTCTAAAACTGGAGGGCAGAGGTTTAAGGTGAAAGGGGAGAGGTGCAGAGGGGCAATTTTTTCACACAGAGGGTGGTGAGTGTCTGGAACAAGCTGCCAGAGGTAGTAGCAGAGGCGGGTACAATTTTGTCTTTTAAAAGACAGTCACATGGCTAAGATGGGTATAGAGGGATATGGGCCAAATGCAGGCAATTGGGATTAGCTTAGGGGTTTGAAAAGGGACAGCATGGACAAGTTGGGCCGAAGGGCCTGTTTCCGTGCTATAAACCTCTACGACTCTATGAATTTAATTCCAGATCCCCAAGTTGTTTGGTAAGATCCAGCTCGGGACTAGTACCTTTTGCTTGCAAGACAGAAACTTGAGTTTGAAGACTCTTGAAGAAAGCCACAAGACCAGAGGTTTCAACAAAGAGTAACAAGGTCTAAAAGATAAAACAATTTACAAGTTCTATCTTTCGCTCTAACACCCAGGGGTAAAATGTGAATCGTCAGGTAAATTACGGTCAAACACCCCACAGTGGACAATAATTGGCAAATGCGACCAAGACAGATCCTATGATTTCTCAGCAAACTTTCAAGCGTCTGAATTCTTTCAAAGCTGCCCCAAATCGAACTGTCTCAGTAACGGCACATCTCTCAGGCTGCTGCTGGGGCTCCATTCCCTGTATATGCACTCCGGTTACTGACGCACCCTCAGCTTTTTAATATCTGCTGGCTTCACTGGACTGGTACTGACATAGATCTCACCAAGTTCCCATCTCCCCAGCTACACGTCGGGATAAATGGTTCCCATGGCTTCTCCTGAGCCCTAACCCTCTCCGACAGAGAGCCGGTGACCTGCTGCCACCTCCTCAGCTCCCCAGGACTTCCCCTTGCGCAGAACATAGAAACCCTACAGTGCAGAAACAGGCCCTCCGGCTCATCGAGTCTGCACCAACCACAATCCCACCCAGGCCCTACCCCCCTACCCCTACACATTTACCCACTAATCCCTCTAACCTACGCATCCCAGGACACTAAGGGGCAATTTCTTAGCATGGCCAATCAACCTAACCCCGCACATCTTTGGACTGTGGGAGGAAACCGGAGCACCCGGAGAAAACCCATGCAGACACGAGGAGAATGTGCAAACTCCACACAGGCAGTGACCCGAGCCGGGAATCGAACCCAGGCCCCTGGAGCTGTGGAGCAGCAGTGCTAACCCACTGTGCTACCCCAAAAACAAAAATTCCTTGTTTAATACAATCCCCATTGGCACTCCTGGCTTCACAGCGGCAATCTTCATTCAGGAACTAGCAAACAGTTCCCGGGACTTGCCAAGAGCTAGCTAACACGGTCGGACAACTTTGCTGCCTAAATTCCGCTATCAGCTTTTCCCTGGCTGCAGAACACCCACACCCAGATAAATGGAAACACTCAAGCTTTCCGAAGCTCCACACATCTCCACAATGACCTAGCCTTTCAGGGTTCACTGAATGCTTTTAGATTAATTGTAGCTCTAACTTCCAAAACAACTCTCTGGGCTACATTTCTGTTCAGGCAGTGTAGGCACCCTGTCTATCTAAGTAAGCCCACTGCTGTTTTATAACCTTACCATTCTACACAGAAACACTTTAAGTCAACTGTAAAATCCATCAAGGAAAGGAAGTACGATTGGCCTCCGAAAGCCTGGGAACTGCCAGATTGTGTGAGCGCGATTAATAGCATCCCTGGGCATTCAGAGAAAAATGCCTCACTTGCTCTTTATAACCGTTTCTCTCTCTCAAATACTTTGCATTAATTGACTATTACAGAGGACCATCCCGTGAAAGTGTTTTTTGGTAGCAGTGAATGAACCTGGAGCTTACTTTTTATTTTGCATCATCATACCAAAACAAAAACAAAAAATAGCGTATGAACGGGTTAACTATCACACAATCACATATAAGCTGCTTTGGAAAAAAAAGGTCTTCTTATAATATAAGATTCTTCACAGATAAGCACCAAGACTATTAATCTGAGAAAACTCATTCAATCAAACATCTATAAGTGGAAAAAGGGAATGATATTAGGCTGGCATGGTGGCACTGAGGTTAGTACCAATGCCTCACAGTGCCAGGGACCCCGGTTCAATTCCCAGCTTGGGTCACTGTCTGAGTGGAGTTTGCACCTCCTTCCCCGTGTCTGCGTGGGTTTCCTCCGGGTGCTCCGGTTTCCACTCTGCACCTGGTTAGGGTGCATTGGCCGTGCTAAATTCTCCCTCAGCGTAACCAAATAGGCGGCTAGGGGATTTTCACAGTAACTTTATTGCTGTGTTAAAATAAGCCTGTTTGCGACACTAATAACTAACCATTAAAAAAGGCACAAACTGGGACAATCATAACTTGTAACAATGATTGATTAAGTCATTCACTTTGATTGGATATTATAATTAAGCAAGCATAAGGTGATTGTGATTGGTTTTAATGCTTGAATGATGTAGCCTTAATCAATAACTCTGAGTGGATTGAGATAACTCCGAGAATATGATTGGTATATGCTAATTACTTGTAATCAAATTTGAAACTATAATTGCTCGTGTATTTCTGAATCCTGCACTCTGGCTAGTTACAGACTGTGACCTGAGACTTTCCAGAGTCTGAGCTACAGAGCTGTTCTCAAAGAACAAAGAACAACACAGCACGGGAAACAGGCCCTTCGGCCCAACGAGCCCGCGCCGCCGTCCCATGGTCAGTGACCTATTCATGATTTTAGTCTACGCCTAATGTATGAGGATCAGGGAGGTCCAATATAGGGACAATTTGTTACCCAATCAATCAGCTTAAAAGCACATTTTTGGGATGTGGGAGGAAACCGGAGCACCCGGAGGAAACCCACGCAACCCCCTGGAATGGAGTCTAGAACTCCGAGTCACAATCTCAGAATAAGGCTGACCACTTAGGACTGAGGTGAGATGAAATTTCTTCAAAGTATTCTGGATCTTTGGGATTCCCTGCCCAAAAGACAGTGCCTTTTTCTTGACATTTTTGGCTCAGATCAAGTGTAGTACCTGCAAGTATCAGATCAAGTCTAAGATGGGGTACGATGCCTTTAAGAGAGCTCTGTGACTTGGTCTGGATTACTTGAAGGGTAAAGTTACGATCGATTAAAAGAATGACATCAAAGCCCGCAACAGCTTAAAACCCGAAAACGTCTTTTTTCTTAATACAACATTCTCGTAATAAACAATGTAGATCATTTTTGCTCAGAATGAGTTGAGGTCTACAAGGGGAATGAGTTGAAACGTAACTAAGTTTGTTGCTGACACAAAGTTAGGTGGGAGAGTCGGTGATGTAGAGAGTCTGCAAGGGCATACATACAAGTGGGTGGGGGGTGGGTATGAATATTGCAGATGGCATTTGGTGATGGAAAGAGTAAAGTTATCCACTTTGGGGGGAAACGTTGCTAAAAAAAAACTTTTTTTTGTTAAAGATGATAGACATCTCTGGAATTCGTTGAAGTGGTGGAGGCTACCTCGCTGAATATATTTAAGTCACGGGTAGATAGATTTCTGATAGACAGGGGAATTAAGGGTTATGGGGAGAAAGTGGGAAAGTGGAACTGATCCACTTCAGATCAGCCACGATCTTAGTGAATGGCGGGGCAGGCTCGAAGGGCTAGATGGCCTACTCCTGCTCCTATTTCTTATGTTCAGATTGGGAACTGTTTGTATTCAGAGGGATCTGGTTGTCCTTGTACACAAATCATCAAAAAGTTAACATTCAGTTACAGCAAGGAATTAGGAAGATAAATAGCTTCTATTACAAAGGAATTGGTGTATAAAGGGAAAACCAAATTTTTACTGTATCAGTGTGGGCCATGGTCAGACCACAGCTGGAAAACTGTGTCCTGTTCAGACCTCCTTACCTGAAGAAGGATATGCTTGTCTTAGATGGAGTGCGATGAAGGTTCACTAAACTGAGTCCTGCAATGAGGGGATGGGCCTATGAAGAGAGATTAAGCAAATGAGGCCTATACATCCTAGAATTTAGGAGAATGAGAAGTGGTCTAATTGAAATTTATAGCATTCTTCAGGAGCTTGGTAAGGTAGATGTTGGGAAGCTGTTCTCCCTGGAACGGAGTCTAGAACTCCGAGTCACAATCTCAGAATAAGGCTGACCACTTAGGACTGAGGTGAGATGAAATTTCTTCAAAGTATTCTGGATCTTTGGGATTCCCTGCCCAAAAGACAGTGCTTTTTCTTGACATTTTTGGCTCAGATTAAGTGTGGTACCTGGCAAGTATCAGATCAAGATGGGGTACGATGCCTTTTCCTGCAGTTTCTATAGAATCCTCATAGCACAGAAAGAGACCGTCTGGGCCATCTTAGTCTGCATCACACCCGGGCCCCCCCATCCACCCTGGCCCTGGAACCACATGGCTAATCCACCTACGTAAGAAGGCTCACAACACCAGGTTAAAGTCCAACAGGTTAGTCAGTCTTCTTACAGTGTTTACCCCAGCCCAACGCTGGCATCTCCCCCATCATAATCCACCTAACCCATACATCTTGGCCACTGAGGGGCAACTTGTCCAGGCCAATCCAAGCTTGGATCTCATATGTTTCTCTCGTGGGCACCATGAATTGGGCTCAAAGTAAATTTGAACTGTTTTTTTTTGGAGCAGGCAAGGGGATCGATTAAGGGCTCGTGCTGAGCACTCTGCACATTGGCTTAAGGAAAGGAAGTTTTTCTCAAAATATAGCGAGTCATTAGATACATTTAAGGTAGAGATCTATAGATCTTTGAATACCAAGGGAGTTAAAGGATATGGGAAAGTGCGGAAAATTAGCTATAATCTTTTTGATTGTGCCAAAAGGCCTACACCTATGCTCCTATTTCTTAGGTTCTTATGGGCCCCCACAAAAATAATCTTGGCCAATTCCATTTTGGGACCATTTCCCTTACCAGTTAGAACATAGAATATAGAAGATTACAGCACAAACAGGCCCTTCGGCCCTCGAGTTGCGCCGATCACATCAACCCCACCAATCTATAGACCTATCTATAACCCCCAATCCCATTAAACTCCATATACTCATCCAGAAGTCTTTTAAAAGACCCCAGCGAGTTCGCCTCCACCACCGATCACTGCCTGTGTGGAGTTTGCACATTCTCCTCGTGTCTGCGTGGGTTTTCTCCGGGTGCTCCGGTTTCCTCCCACAGTCCAAAGATGTGCGGGTTAGGTTCATTGGCTATGCTAAAATTGCCCCTTAGTATCCTGGGATGTGTAGGTTAGAGGGATTAGCAGGTAAATGTGTAGGGATATGGGGATAGGGTCTGGGTGGGATTGTGTTCGGTGCAGACTCGATGGGCCGAAGGGCCTGTTTCTGCACTGTAGGGTTCTATGGTTCTATGTAAACCGATGACGGCAGCCGATTCCATTCACTCACCACCCTCTGAGTGAAAAACTTACCCCTAACATCACCTCTGTACTTCCCTCCCCGCACCTTAAATCTGTGTCCTCTCGTAGCGACCATTTCAACCCGGGGAAATAGCCTCTGAGAGTCCACCCTATCTATTCCTCTCAACATTTTATAAACTTCTATCAGGTCGCCTCTCAACCTTCGCCTCTCCAGGGAAAAGAGTCCCAGCTCCCTCAACCTATCTTCATAAGGCATGCCTCCCAGTCCAGGCAACATCCTTGTAAATCTCCTCTGCACCCTTTCAATAGCTTCTACGTCTTTCCGATAGTGAGGCGACCAGAACTGCGCACAGTACTCCAAATGAGGCCTGACAAGGGTCCTGTAAAGTTGCAGCATTACCTCCCGACTCCTAAACTCAATCCCTTGATTAATGAAGGCCAGTACACCATACGCCTTCTTGACCACCTCCTCCACCTGCGAGGCCGATTTAAGAGTCAGGCCGATTTAAGAGTTCTCTTGTTGATGGCAGCTGAGGCCCTGTTTTCAGGCTTCAGCCTGGCAAAATGCGCTTGCTTGGCAGCATGCCCGCTGAATTTAAATGAGGTGGAGATGCCAGCGTTGGACGGGGGGTAAACACAGTAAGAAGTCTCACAACACCAACCGGTTAAAGTCCAACCGGTTTATTTGATAGTAAACCCACAAGCTTTGGGGGTTTGCCCCTTCGTCCGGTGAACGGAGAGTGCCTCACAGCGCCAGGAACCCAGACCCAATTCCAGCTTCAAGTCTCTGTCTGTGCGGAGTTTGCACTTTCTCCCCATGTCAGTGTGGGTTTCCCCCCGTTTCCTCCCACAGTCCAAAGACTTTTAACACAGGAGGAGGCCATTCAGCCCATTGGGTCTGCACCGACAACAATCCCAGCCCAGTCCTATCCCCATAGTCCTGCACATTTACCTGCTAATCCCTCTGACCTACGCATCCAGGGGAACAATTTCCCTATGCTCCTAACCTGCACATTTTTGGCCTGTGGGAGGAAATAGCCGGAGGAAATCCATGCAGACACGGGGAGAATGTGCAGAGTCCGCACAGGCAGTGACTCAAGCCGGGAATCGAACCCAGGTCCTGTTGCTGTGAGGCAGCAGTACTAACCACTGTGCCACCCTGTGCGGGTTAGGTCGATTGGCCATGCTAAATTGACCCTTAGTGTCAGGGGGATTAGCAGGGTAAATATGTGGGGTTACGGGGATCGGGCCTGGGTGGGATTGTGGTCGGTGAAGACTCAATGGGCCGAATGGCCTCCTTCTGCACTGTCGGGATTCTATGAATTGTCACGTTGTCTCAACCTGCTGAATAAGTGCAATTTACTTTATATATGAAAGCACACCCTTTTTCTATGGGTGTGTCAAATATCAACTGGAAACTCTTCCCCCCGTTGCTTCTGAAGATTGGATATTATGCAATGCATAATTGCAAAGTCACAAGAGAAATACCATCTAGAAGCTGGCACAACTCTGGCACCAGGTTAAACCATACAGAAAGCGAACCCCTCCGACAACCTTGATTGCACTCTGTATCGCTGGCACCACCCCAGTGCCAATTTCACATCCGTGTATCAATCAAACAAAAGAAGGATCTAGAATGACGTCCCTGACACAAGACACTCAACGAGGAGCAACTTATCCATTCCGATCAGCCTCACACTCATTACCGAACCTAACAGCTTCCTTGTAAATTATTAAATATTTTCCCTCCCCACCACTTTGAAAGTTCCTCCCAAACGCTGGTCCTTTCTGTGTGGATATCAGCCCCCATGTGACCTTTACTTGTTTGAGCCCAGCAGCAGCACAGTGGGTTAGCACTGCTGCCTCACAGCGCCAGGGACCCGGGTCCGATTCCCGGCTCGGGTCACTGTCTGTGTGGAGTTTGCACATTCTCCCCATGTCTGCATGGGTTTCCTCCAGGTGCTCCGGTTTCTTCCCACAGTCTGAAAGACGTGCTGGTTAGGTGATTGACCCGAACAAGCACGGGAGTGTGGCGACCAAGGGAATTTCACAGTAACTTCATTGTAGTGTTAATGCAAGCGTTATTTGTAGCTAATAAATAAACCTTTTCCTGTGCTCACTAGTTATGTTACAAAATCGCTTTTTCCATAACATCGACAATTTTACACCCAGATTGTAATTTCAGTTCTTGGATGCCACCTTTTAAAGTGAAATAGGTCATCCTATTATAGAAAGGATATTATTAAACTAGAAAGAGTGCACAAGAGATTTACTAGGATGCTACCGGGACTTGATGGATTGAGTTGTAAGAAGAGGCTGGATAGACTGGGACTTTTTTCTCTGGAGCGTAGGGGCATGCGGGCGGCAGGTTGTGGTGGGCTGCTCTTGGATGTTGCTTCGGGAGTTGCCTACTGCTTCATGTCGTTGGTATGCGTAAACTGGACCATCTCGAGGGCATCATGACAGCTCAGAGGCTTTCTCTGTTGCTGTGCGGACACATGGATTTGGGCCTGTGTCCGTGGGAGTTTGCGCGTTCTCCCCATGGTTGCGTGGGTTTCCTCCGGGTACTCCGGTTTCCTCCCACATCCCAAAAATGTGCTTTTAGGCTGATTGATTGGGTAACAAATTGTCCCTATATTGGACCTCCCTGATCCTCACACATTAGGCATAGACTAAAATCATGAATAGGTCACTGACCATGGGACGGCGGCACGGGCTCGTTGGGCTGAAGGGCCTGTTTCCCGTGCTGTGTTGTTCTTTGTTTATCCCTACCCCTATACCCCTACACATTTTACCCGCTAATCCCTCTAACCTACACATCTCAGGACACTAAGGGTCAATTTCAGCATGGCCAATGAACCTAACCCGCACATCTTTGGACTGCGGGAGGAAACCGGAGCACCCAGAGGAAACCCATGCAGACACGAGGAGAATGTGCAAACTCCTCACAGGCAGTGACCCGAGCCAGGAATCGGAAACCTGGTCCCTGGAGCTGTGAAGCAGCAGTGCTAACCCACTGTGCTACCGTGCCGCCCACAGGGATTTTTCACAGTAACTTCATTGCAGTGTGAAGGTAAGCCGACTTGTGACTAATGAATAAACATATTAACTTAGGAAGTTGAACACCTTCACATTTCGGGCAGGCTTTACTCTTGGTCAAGTCCGTAAAATTCCCACAATAACTTGCTGTCAACCATGAGGCATCAGATCGGCTGCCTACCCTCTGGGTCACAGATGCCATGAGGTATCATGGCCGGGATACTCTAGCCGTTCACAATGGCGGGATTCTCTGCTCCTGCCGCAGTGAACGGAGATGTGGCTGAGTGCCAAATTCTCCAACCTCACTGGCAGTGGCGACAAGGTCAGAGAATTCTGGCCGCAGACTCAATCCTTTTTTTTTAAGCATATCTTCACACGTTCTATTCCCATTGGGGAATAGCGGAGGAAGTGGTGGAGGAATTCCTGAGCTGATTATTGGACCGTTGAACTGTGTTCCAAACATTCTTTTCGTGTCAACGAGCTCTGACGTTGGACTTGAATCCGGAGCTGGAAGTAGGGCTGTTATTACTGGGCCACGTGAACTCCTGTGTTTAATAAATGACCGTGGGGAACTGCAGACTGAGTAGCTGCCCTTACTTAGGGGGTGGTTATCACTGCTGCCTCACAGCGCCAGGGACACCGGGTTCAATCCCAGCCTCGGGTCTGAGTGAAGTTTGCACATTCTCCCCATGTCTGCATGGGTTTCCTCCCGCTGCATCGGTTTCCTCCCACAGTCCAAAGATGTGTGGGTTAGGTTGATTGGCCGTGCTTAAATTGTCCCTCAGTGTCAGGGGAATTAGCAGGGTATAAGTGTTGGGGTTATGGGGATAAGATTGTTGTTGGGTCGAAGGCATTGTATGGATTCTGTGGTTATTAGAAATATCAGTGGTTGGGAATGGGAAGCAGGATTCAGCTGTGAGGTGCTGAGAGGGAATTCCAATTCTCAAAGACAGATGGGAAGCTCAGAATCTCTGTCCACCAAACCAGGCAGGAATCTGCTACAGACAGAGAACACTGTCTGGAACACTGAACCTAAATATACAGCTGCAACAACTAACATCAGGAAAAAAACAAAAGAAACACATCATCCTCAGGCACACATTTCTCCAAATGAATGGTTTGTTGCTCAGAGACAAAGGAAATTGCAGTTCATTCTTACCGCTGATGTTTAATATCTTGACTACCTTTTAAATTGAGTGGAGCTCCAGGTTAAGAGATTGCCTTCTGCAGATATATAGCCAGCAGGTGGGCTTGCTTTTTCACTTCCCGGAAACACAGTGGTTTATTCACTTGTCATTCTGCAACTTCCCGGAGCGATAATAGACAAAGAGGTGAATGGTGCCAGGCCTCAGGAAGACAAGGCCAACTGGTACATTGGACAGACTGATACACTTGACAGACACATGGACAGAGTGGTATAATGAGCAGACTGGTACAATGGACAGATTGGTACAATGGACAGACACAAACAGACTGGTACAATGGATAGACAGGTGGATAGACTGACACAATGGACAGACTGGTCCAATGGGCACATTGGTACTACGGACAGATACTTGGACAGACTGGTACAAAAGGCAGACTGGTACAATGGACAGACATGAACAAACTGGCACAATGGACAAACTGGCACAATGGACAGACACAACAGACTGGTACAACGGATAGACATGTGGATAGACTGACACAATGGACAGACACATGGACAGACTGGTACAATGGACAGACTGGTACACTTGACAGACATATGGACAGAGTGGTATAATGAGCAGACTGGTACAATGGACAGATTGGTACAATGGACAGACACAAACAGACTGGTACAATGGATAGACAGGTGGATAGACTGACACAATGGACAGACACATGGACAGACTGGTACAATGGACAGACTGGTACAACGGGCACAGTGGTACTACAGACAGATACTTGGACAGACCAGTACAAAAGGCAGACTGGTACAATGGACAGATTGGTACAATGGACAGACATGAACAAACTGGCACAATGGACAAACTGGCACAATGGACAGACACAAACAGACTGGTACAATGGATAGACATTTGGATAGACTGGCACAAAGGACAGACTGGTACAATGGACAGACTGGTACAATGGGCAGATACTTGGACAGACTGGTACAATGGACAGACTGGTACAATGGACAGATACTTAGACAGACTGGTACAATGGGCAGACTGGTACAATGGGCAGATACTTGGACAGACTGGTACAATGGACAGACTGGTACAATGGACAGACTGGTACAATGGACAGACTGGTACAATGGGCAGACTGGTACAATGGACAGATACTTGGACAGACTGGTACAATGGACAGACTGGTACAATGGGCAGACTGGTACAATGGGCAGATACTTGGACAGACTGGTACAATGGACAGATACTTGGACAGACTGGTACAATGGACAGATACTTGGACAGACTGGTACAATGGATAGATACTTGGACAGACTGGTACAATGGACAGATACTTGGACAGACTGGTACAATGGATAGATACTTGGACAGACTGGTACAATGGACAGATACTTGGACAGACTGGTACAATGGACAGATACTTGGACAGACTGGTACAATGGGCAGACAGACAGACCAATACAACGGCAGACTTGTACAATGGACAGACATTGACAATGGCCAGACAGGATGAGGTTAGGGCCGGTCAAGGATAGTGGTGGGAACTTGTGCATGGAGTCAGAAGAGATAGGAGAGGTGATGAATGAATACTTTACTCCAGTGTTTACCAAGGAGAGGGGCCATGTTTTTAAGGATGATACAGGCTGATAGGATGGAGGAGGTAGATGTTCTGAGGGAAGATATATTAGCAATTTTGAAAAACCTGAGGGTTGATAAGTCCCCTGGGCCAGATGGGATATATCCTAGGATACTTTCGGAGGCAAGGGATGAGATTGTGGAGTCTTTAGCTTTGATCTTTGGGTCCTCACTGTCCACGAGGATTGTGCCAGAGGACTGGAGAGTGGTGAATGTCGTTCCTCTCTTCAAGAAAGGAAATAGGAATGACCCTGGTAATTATAGGCCAGTTAGTCTTACCTTGGTGGTCACTAAGTTAATGGAGAGGGTCCTGAGAGATAGGATTTATGACCATTTGGAAAGATGTAGTTTAATCCGGGATAGTCAGCACGGATTCGTGAGGGATAAGTCTTGCCTCACAGATTTGATTGAATTCTTTGAGGAGGTAACTAAGTGTATAGACGAAGGTAGAGCAGTTGATGTATACATGGAATTCAGTAAGGCCTTTGATAAGGTTCCCCATGGTAGGCTCATGAAGAAAGTAAGGAGGTGTGGGATAGAGGGAAATTTGGCCGATTGGATAAGTAACTGGCTGTCTCACAGAAGACAGGGGGTGATGGTGGAGGAAATTTTTCAGACTGGAGGCCAGTTACCAGCGATGTACCCTCGGTGTCAGTGCTGGGTCCTCTGCTATTTGTGATTTTTATCAATGACTTGGAAGAGGGGGCTGAAGGATGGGTTCATAAATCTGCTGATGACACCAAGATTGGTGGAGTAGTGGATGAGGTGGAGGGCTCTTGCAGGCTGCAAAGAGACATTGATAGGATGCAGAGCTGGGCTGAAAAGTGGCAGATGGAGTTCAACCCTGATAAGTGCAAGGTGATTAATTTTGGCAGGATAAACTTGAATGTGGATTACAGGGTCAACGGCAGGGTCCTCAGGAATGTGGAGGAACAGAGAGATCTTGGGGTTCATATCCACAGATCTCTGAAGGTTGCCACTCAAGTGGATAGAGCCGTGAAGAAGGCTTATAGTGTGTTAGCGTTTATTAACAGGGAGTTTAAGTTTAAGAGCTGTAGGGTTATGCTGCAACTGGACCAGACCTTGGTGAGACCACATTTGGAATATTGTGTGCAGTTCTGGTCACCTCACTATAAGAAGGATATGGAAATATTGGAGAGAGTGCAGAGGAGATTTAGCAGGATGCTGCCTAGTTTGGAGGGTAGGTCTTAAGAGGAAAGGTTGAGGGAGCTGGGGCTTTTCTCTTTAGAGTGGAGGAGGATGAGAGGTGATTTAATAGAGGTTTCTAAGATGATGAGGGGGATAGATGGAATGGACATGCAGAGACTATTTCCTCAGGTGGATGTAGCTGTTACTAGGGGACAGAACTATAAGGTTCATGGTGGGAAATATAGGAGGGATGTCCGAGGTAGATTCTTTACTCAGAGTGTGGTTGGGTGTGGAATGGACTGACTGCTGTGATAGTGGAGTTGGACACTTTAGAAACTTTCAATAGGCACATGGAGCACTCCAGAACGATAGGGAGTGGGATAGCTTGATCTTGGGATTGGATATAGCTCGGCACAATGATGTGGGCCAAACGGCCTGTATACTGCTGTACTGTTCTATGTTCTACACATGGGGAGAATGGTACAATGGACTGACTGGTACAGTGGGCAAACTGGTACAATGGGCAGTTTGGTGCAATGGACATACACATGGACAGACTGGTACAATGGACAGACTGGTACAATGGGCAGACACATGGACAGACTGGTACAGTGGACAGACACATGGACAGACTGGTACAATGGGCAGACACATGGACAGACTGGTACAATGGGCAGACACATGGACAGACTGGTACAATGGACAGGCACATGGGCAGACTGGTACAATGGACAGACTGGTACAATGGACAGACACACGGACAGACTGGTACAATGGGCAGACACATGGACAGACTGGTACAGTGGACAGACACATGGACAGACTGGTACAGTGGACAGACACATGGACAGACTGGTACAATGGGCAGACACATGGACAGACTGGTACAGTGGACAGACACATGGACAGACTGGTACAATGGGCAGACACATGGACAGACTGGTACAGTGGACAGACACATGGACAGACTGGTACAATGGGCAGACACATGGACAGACTGGTACAGTGGACAGACACATGGACAGACTGGTACAGTGGGCAGACACATGGACAGACTGGTACAGTGGGCAGACACATGGACAGACTGGTACAGTGGACAGACACATGGACAGACTGGTACAATGGACAGACATATGGACAGACTGGTACAGTGGACAGACACATGGACAGACTGGTACAGTGGACAGACACGTGGACAGACTGGTACAGTGGACAGACACATGGACAGACTGGTACAATGGGCAGACACATGGACAGACTGGTACAGTGGACAGACTGGTACAATGGGCAGACACATGGACAGACTGGTACAGTGGACAGACACATGGACAGACTGGTACAATGGGCAGACACATGGACAGACTGGTACAGTGGACAGAAGTCATGATGTGGGTATGCCGGCGTTGGACTGGCGTAAACACAGTAAAAAGTCTGACAACACCAGGTTTTAGTCCAACCGATTTATTTGATAATATTCTCACAAGCTTTCGAGGGGGCTGCCTCTTTGTCAAGTGAATGGAGAGTTCTCAAGTGAATGGACAGACACATGGACAGACTGGTACAGTGGACAGACACATGGACAGACTGGTACAATGGACAGACACATGGACAGACTGGTACAGTGGACAGACACATGGACAGACTGGTACAGTGGACAGACACATGGACAGACTGGTACAGTGGACAGATATATGGACAGACTGGTACAGTGGACAGACACATGGACAGACTGGTACAGTGGGCAGACACATGGACAGACTGGTACAGTGGACAGACACATGGACAGACTGGTACAGTGGACAGATATATGGACAGACTGGTACAGTGGACAGACACATGGACAGACTGGTACAGTGGACAGACACATGGACAGACTGGTACAGTGGACAGACACATGGACAGACTGGTACAGTGGACAGACACATGGACAGACTGGTACAATGGGCAGACATATGGACAGACTGGTACAGTGGACAGACTGGTACAATGGGCAGACACATGGACAGACTGGTACAGTGGACAGACACATGGACAGACTGGTACAATGGACAGACACATGGACAGACTGGTACAATGGACAGACACATAGACAGACTGGTACAATGGACAGACACATGGACAGACTGGTACAATGGACAGACACATGGACAGACTGGTACAATGGACAGACACAGGAACAGACTGGTACAATGGACAGACACATGGACAGACTGGTACAGTGGACAGACACATGGACAGACTGGTACAATGGACAGACACATGGACAGACTGGTACAATGGGCAGACACAGGGACAGACTGGTACAGTGGACAGACACATGGACAGACTGGTACAATGGACAGACACATGGACAGACTGGTACAATGAACAGACACATGGACAGACACATGGACAGACTGGTACAATGGACAGACACATGGACAGACTGGTACAGTGGACAGACACATTCAGGAGCTCCCCCATCCCCTCCGACTCAATACACAACTCACCACTCTTGTCCCTAAGAGGACCAATTTTCCCTCTAACTACTCTCTTGCCTCTGCTATAGGAATAAAATGCCTTTGGATTTTCCTTAATCCTACCAGCCAAAGCCATCTCATATGGACAGACTGGTACAGTGGACAGACACATGGACAGACTGGTACAATGGGCAGACATATGGACAGACTGGTACAATGGGCAGACATATGGACAGACTGGTACAGTGGACAGACACATGGACAGACTGGTACAATGGACAGACACATGGACAGACTGGTACAATGGACAGACACATGGACAGACTGGTACAATGGACAGACACATGGACAGACTGGTACAATGGACAGACACATGGACAGACTGGTACAATGGACAGACACATGGACAGACTGGTACAATGGGCAGACACATGGACAGACTGGTACAATGGACAGACACATGACAGACTGGTACAATGGAGAGACACAGGGACAGACTGGTACAATGGACAGACACAGGGACAGACTGGTACAATGGACAGACACAGGGACAGACTGGTACAATGGACAGACACAGGGACAGACTGGTACAATGGACAGACACATGACAGACTGGTACAATGGAGAGACACAGGGACAGACTGGTACAATGGACAGACACAGGGACAGACTGGTACAATGGACAGACACAGGGACAGACTGGTACAATGGACAGACACAGGGACAGACTGGTACAATGGACAGACACATGACAGACTGGTACAATGGAGAGACACAGGGACAGACTGGTACAATGGACAGACACATGGACAGACTGGTACAATGGGCAGACACATGGACAGACTGGTACAATGGACAGACACATGACAGACTGGTACAATGGAGAGACACAGGGACAGACTGGTACAATGGACAGACACAGGGACAGACTGGTACAATGGGCAGACACAGGGACAGACTGGTACAGTGGACAGACACAGGGACAGACTGGTACAATGGGCAGACACAGGGACACACTGGTACAATGGGCAGCATCCAGTGTTTTTTTTTTATGTATATTACAAAGGTCCTTTTGTTTTATTACTTGCAGGTGGCAGCTTTGGGCAATTCCTTCCTTTACTCTCCCTCACGCCCCGCGGTGATAAGATTTGCTATCTGGAATGGGGAAATCACACAGTGCCCCTGAGACTGAGGGTGCCGCCGCCGCCTCCCCCATTCAGCACTGCGAGGCATCCACTCTCTCTCTCTCACACACACACACAGGCTGCTGCTAAACAGGAGCATCGCTGTGAACAGCGACATATCCCAGCGCAGCCCTGCTCCCAGACAAGTGTCTTCACACAGCCAGTGGTCTCGCAATTTGACTCCCCCCTCGCTGACCCTCCAGTAGATTCAGCCGCTGCTTATCTGTTTGGGGTTGGAAATCTGAATTATTTTGTTTCTCAGCCCTACCTTTCCACTGCCACACAATCTACAGCAGCCCGCTGCCTCCTGCTGCCATCCTGTCCTCCCCACAGCTGAGTGAGTGCTGCTTTCACCAACAGGAAAGGGTAATTATCACATGACTCCGTGCTAACCTGTCAAATCCAGGAATAAACCTGGCCTCTCGTTCACACTGCAGCAAATACTGAACTACAGCCCACGTCTCACCATCCGAACAGAGCAGCTCGTCAAATAAATCTGGAGGGATGATCTTTTCACCCAGACTGTGCTAAAAAAAAATCAAATCCTCTCCCTTCCAGTTTGAATCAGAAGCATGCCGGCGTTTTTCCCCCTGTGAGAACAGGTAAATTGCAGGGAGAGTGGAGTTCCAGCAGATCTCTGGGTGAAGGAGTGCAGCTTTGCATTTTATCTGATCACTCAGTGAAACTACCAAACAACGCCCAGCATTGAATGGACAGGATCAAAGTCTGCAGATAGGAGGGGAGCCGGAGCAACAATAGACAAAGAGGTGAATGGTGCCAGACCTCAGGAAGACACAGGTAGACTGGTACAATGGTCAGACATATGGACAGACTGGTACAATGGGCAGACATATGGACAGACTGGTACAATGGGCAGACATATGGACAGACTGGTACAATGGACAGACATATGGACAGACTGGTACAATGGACAGACACATGGACAGACTGGTACAATGGACAGACACATGGACAGACTGGTACAATGGACAGACACATGGACAGACTGGTACAGTGGACAGACACATGGACAGACTGGTACAGTGGACAGACACATGGACAGACTGGTACAATGGACAGACACATGGACAGACTGGTAGAGACATACTACAATGGACAGACTGGTACAATGGACAGAGTAAAAAGTCTGACAACACCAGGTTTTAGTCCAACCGATTTATTTGATAATATTCTCACAAGCTTTCGAGGTTACCCTCTTTGTCAAGTGAATGGAGAGTTCTCTCTCCATTCACTTGACAAAGAGGGTAACCTCGAAAGCTTGTGAGAATATTATCAAATAAATCGGTTGGACTAAAACCTGGTGTTGTCAGACTTTTTACTGTGTTTACGCCAGTCCAACGCCGGCATACCCACATCATGACAATGGACAGACACATGGACAGACTGGTACAATGGGCAGACACATGGACAGACAGGTACAATGGACAGACATATGGACAGACTGGTACAGTGGACAGACACATGGACAGACTGGTACAGTGGACAGACACATGGACAGACTGGTACAATGGGCAGACACATGGACAGACTGGTACAGTGGACAGACACATGGACAGACTGGTACAGTGGACAGACACATAGACAGACTGGTACAGTGGACAGACACATGGACAGACTGGTACAGTGGACAGACATATGGACAGACTGGTACAGTGGACAGACATATGGACAGACTGGTACAATGGACAGACACATAGACAGACTGGTACAATGGACAGACACATGGACAGACTGGTACAGTGGACAGACACATGGACAGACTGGTACAATGAACAGACACATGGACAGACTGGTACAATGGGCAGAAACATGGACAGACTGATACAGTGGACAGACTGGTACAATGAACAGACACATGGACAGACTGGTACAATGGGCAGAAACATGGACAGACTGGTACAGTGGACAGACACGTGGACAGACTGGTACAGTGGACAGACACATGGGCAGACTGGTACAGTGGACAGACATATGTACAGACTGGTACAGTGGACAGACACATGGACAGACTGGTACAATGGACAGACGCGTGGACAGACTGGTGCAGTGGACAGACGCGTGGACAGACTGGTACAATGGACAGACGCGTGGACAGACTGGTGCAATGGACAGACACATGGACAGACTGGTGCAGTGGACAGACACGTGGACAGACTGGTACAATGGACAGACGCGTGGACAGACTGGTGCAGTGGACAGACGCGTGGACAGACTGGTACAATGGACAGACACATGGACAGACTGGTACAATGGACAGACACATGGACAGACTGGTACAATGGACAGACACATAGACAGACTGGTACAATGGACAGACACATGGACAGACTGGTACAGTGGGCAGACACATGGACAGACTGGTACAATGGACAGACACATGGGCAGACTGGTACAGTGGACAGACATATGTACAGACTGGTATAGTGGACAGACACATGGACAGACTGGTACAATGGACAGACGCGTGGACAGACTGGTGCAGTGGACAGACGCGTGGACAGACTGGTACAATGGACAGACGCGTGGACAGACTGGTGCAATGGACAGACACATGGACAGACTGGTGCAGTGGACAGACACGTGGACAGACTGGTACAATGGACAGACGCGTGGACAGACTGGTGCAGTGGACAGACGCGTGGACAGACTGGTACAATGGACAGACACATGGACAGACTGGTACAATGGACAGACACATGGACAGACTGGTACAATGGGCAGAAACATGGACAGACTGGTACAGTGGACAGACACATGGACAGACTGGTACAATGGACAAGTTAGTAGAGTGAACAGACAGGTAGTGATTTTAAGCTAAGAATTGTGCAGTGATATAGTTTAGGCAGAGAGGTGAAGACAGGGAAAATGAATAATATGCTCCGGAAAAGGGCTGTATGTGCACAAATGTTTGAAAGTGGCTGTTCAAGTCTCGATGCTGTGGGAAACGTATATGGGATCTCTGATTGTGTTACTAGAGGAATAGTGTATAAAAGCATCAACATGAAACCAAATCTTTAACAAAAGCGCTGCAGGCTAGGCCTCAGTGTATTGCATCATGTCGAGAGAGCACAGTCTATCAAAGATGTGGAGTGGGTGTAAATGAGATTCACTCCAAATTCTATCAGTGATGAGTGATTACAATTACATGGAGAGATGAGAGAAGCTGGAGATGTTCACTTTGAAAACTCTCCTTCAAATATGCTATCATCAAAACAACTCTTAACCACTCTGTTTGTATAAACTACTGCTCCATCTCCAACCACCCTTTCCATAGAAAGCCTACAGTGCAGAAGGAGACCATTCGGCCCATCGAGTGTGCATCAACAACAATCCCACCTAGGCCCTATCCCCACCACAACACATATTTGCCCTACTGATCTACACATCCCAAGACACTAAGGGACAATTTAGCACTGCCAATGCACCTAACCCCTACGCATCTTTGGACTGTGGAAGTCTAAAGGAAACCCATGCAGACATGGAGAGAATGTGCAAACTCCACACAGGCAGTGACCCAAGCCAGGAATTGAACCCAGGGCCCCCAGCAGGTCGATTGCCTCCCCTCCACTCCGTCCGACCCCTCACCCTGATCGCTGGCCTCCGTCCTTCCCCCCAAATGTAGGATCCCTATGCCCTCAATTGCCCCCTAGGCCCTGCCGCATCAGGCCCCGCTCCCCTTCCAGACCCACCCTCCCCCACCCTCTGGCGCTGCCCCATGCCCAATGGGCAGTGCCAGGGTGCCACCTGGGCATTGCCACTTTGCCCTTGGGCATTGCCAGGGTGTCAATGCCCAGAGGCGCCACCTACCCTGCCTCTTGATCCCCTTGGGAGCCCTGATTGTCCTCCCCACACTTCACTCCAGCGGGATCACGCTTCCCTAAAGCAGGGAGTGAGTGTTATTCCCATTGGAGTGAAACGCTCTGGCGGGTTGGGAAAGGTTAGCGGGGCTGGCGATCTCAGAGCAAGGTGAATACCTTTTCATCAACACTCAACGGCCTTTTCTGACCTCAAGAAAGCCTTTGACCCTGACCACTCTATCCCCCTCAAGTTATGGCTGCCTTCAGAAATTTGCTGCCATTGTCCGTTCTGCTTGACGATGAAATGTAAACTTTGATGCTCACCAACAGAATCACTGCGGACCCCACCTCAGTGAAAACTGAGCCAAATGAGGCAGTATCATTGCACCAACTCTATCCTCCCACAGGCGTGAAGATAATTTACTTAACAAACTGGAAACGGTTCATGGCCTCCAATCCAAGAACCCAAATCACACCAACTTCAGTCAATGGGCCTTGATAAGCTGGTGATGCTTGTGTATACATTCACTCGGAAACTGACCTTCAGGTGACTGTTGATTCCTTGGCCAAAGTCGATTGAATATTTAGTGAGAGGCTTTCTCTCGTAGACTAAGATCCTCATCCAAACAACACCTTCAAGAAAAACCCCCAACGGTCGATTAATATCCATGGTGAGATCCTGGAAAATGTGAACCACTTCCCAAACCTTGGGAAGCCTCTTCACAGGATACAGAAGGAGGCCATTCAGCCCATCGACTCTGCACCAATAACAATCCCACCTAGGCCCTATCACCGTAGCCTCACATATTTACCCCGCTAATCCCTCTAACCTACACATCTTCGTTCGCTTATTTTAGCAGGGCCGATGCACCTAACCCACATATCTTTGGAGTGTGGGAGGAACACAGTAAAAAGTCTGACAACACCAGGTTGTCAGACTTTTTACTGTGTTTACGCCAGTCCAACGCCGGCATACCCACATCGTGTGGGAGGAAACCAGAGCACCCGGAGGAAACCCACACAGACATGAGCAGAATGTGCAAACTCCACACAGACAGTGACCCAAGCCAGGAATCGAAGCCAGGTCTCTGGAGTTGGGGGGGCAGCAGTGCAAACCACTGTGTCACCGAGGCGGTCTAATTAAATTCTGGAGGCCTTGAAGACTCACTTTGAACCCTCTACCAATGTTATTTATCAACATGACATGCTCCACACTGGAGCTCAGGAGAAAGGTGAGAATATTGTTCATGGAGGTGGCCAAATCGAGATGTCTAGCTAAACCTTGTGAGCTTGGGCACCAAAAGATGATCTTCTCATGATCAGCAGTATCTTTGGAGAGCACGCCTTCACAGAGATGAGAAATTCACTCTCGGGGAAGCTCAGATTGTTAACCATCAGTTTAGGGGTATTGATGGGGGCACTGACAAGGCTTTGTGCTCTGCCAAGAGACGATCCAAGGATAAGACAGTGAAGAAAAGGAAGAACGGTCTACAAACAGTGGAAAGATCAAGGCCAGAGTGCTGGACGTAAATATTGCAGAGGACATCATACAAAAGGAAGCAAGCTCAACATGGG
Organism: Prionace glauca; assembly: GCA_037974335.1. NCBI lineage: Eukaryota > Metazoa > Chordata > Chondrichthyes > Carcharhiniformes > Carcharhinidae > Prionace > Prionace glauca. The sequence continues at coordinate 87,914,687 of CM075733.1, read as the reverse complement.
AAAAACCAGGGGCTGAATCACTTTACACACAAGTGTACTTTATATGGATTTCAGCAAAGTCTTTGACAAGGTGCTACCTAGGAGGCTTGCAAAGAAGGGATAATTTAATAAAGTGGCTTCAAAATTGGCTCAGTTGTAGGAGACAGAGGGCGATGACAGAAGGCTGCTTTAGTGACGGCAGTCATGATGTGGGAGATGCCGGCGTTGGACTGGGGTAAACACAGTAAGAAGTCTCACAGCACCAGGTTAAAATCCAACAGGTTTATTTGGCAGCACATGCCACTAGCTTTCGGAACGCTGCTCCTTCGTCAGGTGAGTGGAGAAGTCTCCATTCGCCAGACGAAGGCACAGCGCTCCAAAAGCTAGCGGCGTTTACTACCAAATAAACCTGTTGGGGTTTAACCTGGTGTGGTGAGACTTCTTACCGTAGTGACTGCACTTATTGTCCAGTGGTGTATCACAGGGATCTGTGCTGGGCCCCCTTACTACTCATCATTTATATAAACAAAATAGATGACCGTGTGGAAGCTATCTACGGTTTGTGGATGAAGTCATAATTAGTAGGTTTGTGGGATTGGAGATATAAAAATGTTTTAAAAATCTCAAATTCAACTCCATTCCACTCATTTCCGAGTTTAACATTGGCTGGGGTGGAGGGGGGGGGGAGGTTGCAGCCAATCCATCCACAAACCGTAGACAGTTTTTAAAAATATTATGAGGCAAGAAGTCTTAAAGTTAAAGTTAATTTATTCGTCACAAGTTACATTAACACTGCAGTGAAGTTACTATGAAATTCCCCTAGTCGCCACAGTCTTGCACCCGTTTGGGCACGCTGAGGGAGAGTTTTTCATGGCCAATCCATCTACACATCTGTCGGACTGTAGGAGGAAACCAGGGCACCTGGAGGAAACCCATGCAGACACGGGGAGAATGTGCAGGCTCCGCACAGACAGTGACCCAAGGCCGGGAATCGAACCCAGGTCTACTGGCGCCGTGAGGCAGCAGTGCTAACCCACTGCGCCGCTGAAATTCCCCTTACAAACTCAAACATGACTATCCGGGTTTCCGGGGCTCAGGAAACCCAGCAGCTCGTGGGAGGTGAGAGCAATTTTGGAGGTAAGGGTTAAAATGCCTTTCCACGCAGCAATCTCCATCCCCCTGCCATCCCCAAGTTTAATTACGTCACAAACATTACACATCCTACCATGAGATCCTCCTCGTCCAAATACATACCCTCCACCCCCCGTATCAGAGATCAGGACCCCACACGCACTCTGCCTGGATAAGTATCAGTGAGTCCGAATCGTGTATACACACTCCCAAAACCCTGCAGCTCTGAATCGGTGCCTCCAACTACACATGTGTAAAGAAAAAATATGACAGAAAGCCACTTCCCTACCGTGTCCCTCCCCCTAGCCCCCACATTGCCCCAACCCCCCACAACATTACTGACCCCCTTATCCCCCACCCTTCCACAACCCACACCAATCACAAGCCCCTTCCCCCAACCGATCACAGGCAGAGTGGCAGCGGACCCCCCCCCCTTCCCCCCAACTGATCACAGACAGAGTGGCAGCGGACCCCCCCCCTTCCCCCCCCCAACTGATCACAGGCAGAGTGACAGCGGACCCCCCCCCTCCCCCCAACTGATCACAGACAGAGTGACAGCGGACCCCCCCCTTCCCCCCAACTGATCACAGAGTGACAGCGGACCCCCCCATTCTCCCCCCCGACTGATCACAGACAGAGTGACAGCGGACCCCCCCATTCCCCCCCCGACTGATCACAGACAGAGTGACAGCGGACCCCCCCATTCCCCCCCCGACTGATCACAGACAGAGTGGCAGTGGACCCCCCTTTCACTCTCCCCCCCGCCCCGATCTCAAGCAGAGGACCATCGGACCATCGGACCCTCGGCACTCACCTCCTCAGCCATCCTCACTGATTGAGGACCCAAATCGGACTTTTACGGAGCAAATTTGCGTCTAGCCGAACCCTGCGGTAAAGTCCAGCAAGGGGCATGCGGGCGGCAGGTTGTGGTGGGCTGCTCTTGGATGTTGCTTCGGGAGTTGCCTACTGCTTCATGTCGTTGGTGTGCGTAAACTGGACCATCTCGAGGGTATCATGACAGCTCAGAGGCTATCTCTGTTGCTGTGCGGACACATGGATTTGGGCCTGTGTCCGTGGAAGTTTGCGCGTTCTCCCCGTGGTTGCGTGGGTTTCCTCCGGGTGCTCCGGTTTCCTCCCACATCCCAAAGATGTGCTTTTAGGCTGATTGATTAGGTAACAAATTGTCCCTATATTGGACCTCCCTGATCCTCACACATTAGGCATAGACTAAAATCGTGAATAGGTCACTGACCATGGGACGGCGGCGCGGGCTCGTTGGGCCGAAGGGCCTGTTTCCCGTGCTGTGTTGTTCTTTGTAAAGGTGTGTGAAAAACATGGTGTGTGTGTGTGTGTAGAGTCCAGACCCACACCACACAGGGTAGCCCAGGCTGTAACAGAGTGGTAGCAGCATTTAAAGCACTGGTACCTCTGCGGGTGACTGAAATGGTGCATGCGTGAAGCAGTTAGGCTGTGGTGATAGTGAATATCGTATCGGACAAACGCTGACACGTGCGCAACACACGTCAGTGAAGGCAGATCATAAATAAGTGAGTAGTGTTCGAAAATACTTTTTTGATAATCTTCGATAAGCGAGGGGATTAAGGGTTATGGGGAGAGGTCGGGAAAGTGGAACTGAGCCGCGACAGATCAGCCATGATCTTGTTGAGTGGCGGGGCAGGCTCGAGGGGCCAGATGGCCTACTCCTGCTCCTATTTCTTATGTAAATCACCTCTTTTCTTCTGCCAACACCCACTTCTATTTTTTTTTATATAAAAAGGAGGGAGTGCAGAGGAGGTTTACTAGGCTGATACCGGAGTTGAGGGGATTGAGCTATGAGGAGAGGCTGAATAAACTAGGTTTGTACTCGTTAGAGTTTAGAAGAATGAGGGGAGATCTCATTGAGACGTATAAGATGATGAATGGGATGGATAGGATAGAGGTGGAGAGACTCTTCCCGCTCAAGAAAAACAGTAGGACTAGGGGGCACAGCCTCAAGATAAAGGGGGGGGGGGCGGTTTAGAACGGAGTTGAGGAGGAACTTCTTCACTCAAAGGGTGGTGAATCTCTGGAATTCTCTGCCCGTTGAAGTGGTGGAGGCTGCCTCGCTAAATATTTTTAAGAAGCGGGTTGATGGGTTTTTGATAAGAGAGGGGATTAAGGGTTATGGGGAGAGGGCGGGAAGGTGGAACTGAGCCACGACAGATCAGCCATGATCTTATTGAATGGTGGGGCAGGCTCGAAGGGCTAGATGGCCTACTCCTGCTCCTATTTCTTATGGTCTTATGTTATGGGGAGAGGGCGGGAAGGTGGAACTGAGCCACGACAGATCAGCCATGATCTTATTGAATGGCGGGGCAGGCTCGAAGGGCCAGATGGCCTACTCCTGCTCCTATTTCTTATGTTCTTATGTTCTAAAGTAACCACTCCACGTACAGTCACTGGTAGAAGCTTTTTTAAAATTTTAATAGTAAAAATATTGAAAGATGTTACTACGAAATTTTTTTTATACAATACACAGTTGTGATAAGGAATACAATGTTACAATATAGTGTAAAGGCACAGAGTAATATAAAACACTGAGGTTATGTGTGCGGCTTGAAACATATTAAAAAGGAACATTAATAATCCAGCGCATAGTATTTTCACATCAGGTAACAGAAACAAAGCCAGCTTAAGATTTCATTCCAGCACCCAAATACTGCAGAACCTTATAGTCTTAAAATACACCTAAAACTGAGATATTTCCTTCAAGGAAAATATTTTTTTTTAAATAAGAAACCTATATTACAGTGGATATGATTAAGCTGGCCTTGTTTCTATCTTCCAGCCTTTGAAACCCACGTACAGAGTACACAGAAACTGAACAGATATACAACAGCTTAGTTTGATTTTTTTTAATAATACCATTCCTTCAGAGATGTTAAATCCGCAACAAGGATGAACCATGCCTTGTTGCAATTCTAGAATTATAATATATATATAAAGATATATATATATATTTATAATATATAAGTATATAGGCTTTTTTTTTCTTTTTTCTTTTTACAAAAAAAAGTGTATAGGAATAATCCTTGCAAAAAAGTGTTTAATAAAGTCACTTAACTGGTTTTTATTTTAAAACTTCACATGAATAAAATTGAGACTGATAAATACTTCATATTTAAAATATAGTAAAGTGTCATACGTCGTCTGCGGGTAGAGGAGGTATGTTGATTCGCACTCTGGTGAAAAATGCCATTTTCTCTCTGCAATGAAGGAAAAAACACCCAGTCACTCTTCAAAGTCCGAGGCGAGCCAGGTCACAAGAGGACACTGTTAGTACAAGGGGGCTGCCTCCGCCATTCCGCACTCGCTGGTGGTCCAACATTAGGAGCAGGAGAAGGCCACTCAACCCCTCGAACCTGCTCCATTGTTCAATAAAATTACACACAAGATTGTAATCTGGACCCCACATTCCAGTGAATGTGGCATTCACACGACAGCACATGAGTGAAACGAGAATGGAGGGATATGGTAGGGGATATTAAATAGGGTTAAACCTCGGGAGACACCGGAAAGGCAGGCTGTAAGATTAATATTTTTGACTTTATTCCACAGGTGGAGGTCCACCTCGTGTCAAACGAGGGGCATTCACACGGCGGGTCGTGCCTGGGCTGCTCTTGGAAGTTCCAGGAGTGGCCTAGAACTTCATGTCGGTGTGTGTGCTTGATCCTGGACCGGTAGATGGGCGCCGCAACAGCTCAGTGACTAGCACTGCTGGCTGTGCAGGCACATGGATTTGGGCCTGTGTCTGTGGGAGTTTGCGCATTCTCCCTGTGATTGCGTGGGTTTCCTCCGGGCGCTCCGGTTTCCTCCCACACCCCAAAGATGTGCTCTCAGGCTAATCGGTTTTTACCAAATTGACACTATTTCTTCCCTGAATCTGACTGAGTAGGGTTCCATTCGTAGATATGCAGGATAGAATAGGTATAGGGTGATGTGGCGGCGCGGGCTCGTTGGGCCGAAGGGCCTGTTTCCCGTGCTGGATTGTTCTTTGTTCTTTGTATTCCCACTGACTCCCCTCCCAGTAACCTTTCACCTCCTTGTCAATATTCTATCCAGCTCTGTCTTAAAAATAGCTAAAGGATCTGATTCCACTGTTTATTTATTCGTCACAAGTAGGTTCACATTAACACTGCAAAGAAGTTGCTGTGAAAATCCCCTAGTTGCCACTCTCCGGCGCCTGTTCGGGTACGCTGAGGGAGAATTTAGCACGGCCAATGCACCCTAACCCGCACATCTTTTGGACTGTGGGAAGAAACCGGAGCATAGAACATAGAACATTACAGCGCAGAACAGGCCCTTCGGCCCACGATGTTGCGCCGACCAGTTACAAAAACACTGACCCACTAACCTAAACCAATCCCTTTTTGTCCACAAACCTATCCACAGATCTCTTAAACGCCCCAAACTAGGCGCATTTACAACTGCAGCAGGCAGGGCATTCCAATCCCTCACCACCCTCTGGGTAAAGAACCAACCCCTGACATCCGTCCTATAACTACCCCCCCTTAATTTAAAGCCATGCCCCCTCGTGCTAGATTTCTCCATCAGAGGAAAAAGGCTATTACTATCCACCCTATCTAAACCTCTAATCATCTTATATGTTTCAATAAGATCCCCTCTTAGCCTCCTTCTTTCCAGCGAAAACAGCCCCAAATCCCTCAGCCTCTCCTCATAGGATCTCCTCTCCATACCAGGCAACATCCTGGTAAACCTCCTCTGCACCTTCTCCAAAGCCTCCACATCCTTCCTGTAATGTGGGGACCAGAACTGCACACAGTACTCCAAGTGCGGCCGTACCAGAGTTGTGTACAGTTGCAACATAACGCTGCGACTCCTAAATCCAATCCCCCTACCAATAAACGCCAAGACACCGTATGCCTTCTTAACAACCTTATCTACTTGATTCCCAACTTTCAGGGATCTATGTACACATACACCTAGATCCCTCTGCTCATCCACTTGGAGGAAACCCACGCAGACACAGGGAGAATGTGCAAACTCCACACAGACAGTGACCCGAGCTGGGAATCGAACCCGGGTCCCTGGCGCTGAGAGGCAGCAGTGCTAACCCACTGTGCTGCCTTTTGAGGAAGAGAGTTTTAGAATCTCATGGCCCTCAGAAAAAATATTTCTCCTCATCCCTGTCTTAGTAGATTTAAACAGTGACCCCTCGTTCTAGATTCTCGATTCGAGGAAACATCCTCTCCACGTCTTCCCTGTCAATAGCCCGCTGCATCTTAAAGGTTTCAATCTTATGCTTCTAAACTCCAATGGAAACAAACCTAACTTCTCCACCCTTTCCCGATAAGACAACTTACCCATTCCGAGCAAACCTTCTCCAATGCGCTTACAGTTTTCTTTAAATAACGAAACCAACACTGTGCACAATACTCCGGATGTGGTCTCACCAATGCCATGCACCACGGAAATATAACATCCCAACTTCTGCGTTCAATTCCCACCTCAATAAATGGCAACATTCTGTTAGCTTTCCTAATCACCTGCTGTATCTGTACACCAGCCTTTTATAATTCACGCACTAGGACACCCAGATCCCTCTGCACTCCGGAGCTCTGAAATCTCGCATCATGTAGGTAATATGTTTCTTTTTCAATTTTTCTGAACAAAATGGGCAATTTCACATTTGCTCACATTATATTCCATTTGCCAGAATTTTGCCCACTCACTTCACCAATCAATGTCCCTCTGTAGTCTCTTCTGTAACCACGCACACAGTTCAGGGTCAGTCCCAGCTGTTAGGGAAATTCCTGGCTGTACTTCTATTGAGGCAGTGTGCTGCGGAAAGCAACCGGCAGCTCACAGACGATGCAAGGTCAGAGTGCTGGTGGCAACTGGTTCACGTGCTCACTGTGTGAAATGATTAGGCTGTGATGGAATGGCACTAATCCTGGGGGACATGTAGGAGGGGCCAGGCTCGAATGTAGCCAAGAATCAACCCAGATAATAAACCAATCTTCCAATGGAGGCTCCTACATACATTTGGCCCCTTAGTTGGACATTGTTTAGTCTTTACTGATTAAGCGGGTGTTAGCGTATAATCTCCGCCTGCTTCCAAATTAATTAGACAAGGCTAAAGAGGCATTTGCCACCTAGTAAACAGAGTGAGTCTTGATCCTTCCTTGTGCCATGGTTGCTGAACTAGACTGAGACTCTTCAGAAGAGAAATGTGCATCTTAATCAGTAAACGGGACAACATGCAGGAGACCTTTTCTACATCGTGCAGCACTGAGCTGCCTACCTGGTTCTCCTACCTACTTTGAAAGGCAGGCAAATAACGCACCATTACATTCAGGCTAAAACAAACAATCCGATTTATGTGTAGCCAAGTGATTGCACAGAGGAAAGAGTCTGATGCAAATACATAGGACACAAAGATTGAATCCATCCCTTTAATTGCTTAATTCTTGTACACAGCCATTATCTGCTAGGTCTGTGGGTGAACTGGTCTTTCCTTGATTCCCAATCCAAGCTGAGGGTTATATATAAATATTCATTATACAGAGCTCAGTTTTCTACACTGAAGAGTTGTACAGGTAGTCACGTTGTAGCTTCGAAAGAAGCTTTTCGCGTCACAATTATCGATATTGAGCACATTTCTCTTAAGCACAGATTAGCATTTGGAGATAATGGATTTTGGCTACTTCCCCCTCTTGGCAAACTGGCATTCCAGGACCATCTTAAAGATAAAACTGGCCTTTCACCAAGTCACTCGAGTCCAGGTAGTGGCAAAGAATGGTGAGTGCACTTTGAAACCGTGAACGTATGCAGAAAGTTTTATTATTTCCCCCAGCAGAAAGGCAATGAGATTTGTTTATAACTCTGGCTGGTTGGAAGACAGTTTTTAGTTTGTTTTCCCCGGCAGGTAGAGCGATAACCATAGGGGAGACATATGAGATATTTTGACAATTGGATTTGAGGAGGCTTTTCTTTGGAACACAGAAAGTTAGGATGATTGAAACAAACTGACTGAAGACGCGGTGGAAGCAGAGGCAACTTGCAAAGCGGAATTGGATATGTGTTAGACAAGAAAAGGTTTGCAGGCTACATGCAAAAAACCAAGGGTGGAACTAATTAGATTGCTTTTTTTTTAGTGAACATTGTTGTCGGCACAAGGGTCTGAATGACCTCCTTCTGCGCTGTAAAATGCTATGATTTACTGTGAGAAGTCCCTAGCTCAATAGCCTGAGCTTCTGAATTACTGGGCAGGTGACTACACCATCACTGCACACTGTCGCACATCAGTGTGACTGGAGTTATTCTTACCTGAAAGACTGAACCTGCAAGGGTTCTTTCTGGCTTTGACCCCGCAGTTGATACACTTCCTTCGCAGCTTTCTTCAACATTTTCTCGGCTGTTTGGTCTTGTCGCTGTTCTGGCTTTGTCTGCTTTGCCTGCAAAGTGTTTCAAGACAGTATTTAATTCATTGCAACACAGCACTGCCCTGCGTTATCAATTCACCAGTCTTTGTACCAAAAAGTTTTACTTGAAATACAATCCATTGTTCCAACAGCTAGAATCTTTGGTGAGTGACGCTCTGGCTCAGTGGGAGGATTCCCACGACTGGAGCCAAAAGGCGAAGGGTTCAAGGCACACTCCGGATACCCTGGCAGCTGAAGAATGGAGCTCCAGCATTTAACGGGTGCAAGAGGTCACCCTGCCCATTGTAAGAGGGGCTCAGTTGTCGCCCACCCAGGGGAAGATGCTCCAACCTATAAAGGCAACTGGAAATCACATCCCACTTCCCTTTCCCAGGAATGACTCACGAGTTATGGATCAGAAATATAATAAGGATATTTTGGCCCTGGAGGGAGTGCAGAGGAGGTTTACTAGGCTGATACCGGAGTTGAGGGGATTGAGCTATGAGGAGAGGCTGAATAAACTAGGCTTGTACTCATTAGAGTTTAGAAGAATGAGGGGAGATCTCATTGAGACGTATAAGATGATGAATGGGATGGATAGGATAGAGGTGGAGAGACTCTTCCCGCTCAAAAAAGACAGTAGGACTAGGGGGCACAGCCTCAAGATAAAGGGGGGGCGGTTTAGAACGGAGTTGAGGAGGAACTTCTTCACTCAAAGGGTGGTGAATCTCTGGAATTCTCTGCCCGTTGAAGTGGTGGAGGCTGCCTCGCTAAATATTCTTAAGAAGCAGGTTGATGGGTTTTTGATAGAGAGGGGATTAAGGGTTATGGGGAGAGGGCGGGAAGGTGGAACTGAGCCACGACAGATCAGCCATGATCTTATTGAATGGCGGGGCAGGCTCGAAGGGCTAGATGGCCTACTCCTGCTCCTATTTCTTATGTTCTTAGAAATGAAGACCCAAGGATACAGGTAGAGGGGTCAAAAATAAAAGCAAATTCCTGTGGATGCCGGAATTCTGAAACAATAGAGAAAATGCTGGAAAATCTCTGGCAGCATCTGTACGGAGAGAAAAGAGCTGATGTTTCGAGTCCAGGTGACCCTTTGTGCTCCTTATCGGACAATATTTCCTGGAAAGGTTAAAGAATTTATCCAGCTGGTGTGATAGTGACATGTAAATGGGATTGTGTGTTAATATGCAACCAGTCCTGATTTTTAAACTCTAACCTGATCAGCTATATAATTATTTCCAAGACTTGATTAACTCAGCAGAGGTAACCAAAAGCAATGTGTGTTACTCTTCAAATTTATAATGTCTCCTTACAATTGGCAAATTGAATTGTTTTGTTCTTATTTTTGATTTATTGTCACATGTATTGGGATACAGTGAAAAGTATTTTCTTGCATGCTTTACAGAGAAAGCATATCGTTCATAGACTACAGTTTTAGCACTGTCCTGTATCAGAATTCAGGGGTGTTAACACAGTGGTTGTTAGCACTGCTGCCTCACAGCGTCAGGGACCCGGGTTCGATTCCGGCTTAGGTCACTGTACGTGTGGAGGCTGTACGTTCTCCCTGTGTCTGCGTGGGTTTCCTCTGGGTGCCCTGGTTTCCTCCCACAGTCTAAAAAAACATGCTGGTTAGGTGCATTGGCTGTGCTAAATTCTCCCGCAGTGTACCCAAACAGGCACCAGAGTGTGGCAACGAGGGGATTTTCACAGTAACTTCATTGCAGTGTTAATATAACCCTACTTCTGGCCATTAAGACTTAAACTTAACTTAAATGTAGGAGAGAAGGAAAAGAGAGGGTGCAGAATGTAGTGTTGCAATCGTAACTAATGTGCAAAGAAAGTAAACTTAGTATAAAATAGGTCTGTTCAAATGTCGGATTGTGCTCTGTCTGAGGCCAGAACTCTCCATTCACCTGACGAAGAGGGTAACCTCGAAAGCTTGTGAGAATATTATCAAATAAATCGGTTGGGACTAAAACCTGGTGTTGTCAGACTTTTTACAAATGTCGGATACCAGCAGAGAAGAAGTTGTTCTTGTTTTGATTAGAAAGGGCAGTACGGCGGCACAGTGGTTGAATCAGGTTCGATTCCCGGCTCGGGTCACCGACTGTGTGGAGTATGCGCATTCTCCCCGTGTCTGCGTGGGTTTCCTCCGGGTGCTCCGGTTTCCTCCCACAAGTCCAGAGATGTGAACGTTAGGTGGATTGGCCATGCTAAACTGCCCCTTAGTGTCAAGGTTACGGGCTGGGGCACGTACGTGGAGTTACGGGGATAGGGTGGGATTGTGGTCGGTGCGGACTCGATGGGCTGGATGGCCTCCATCCACACTGTAGAATTCTATAGCTCTATACTGAGAGAGGTTGATGCTTCATCGCTCGACAATGCTCCTATTTCTCACACGCTGCCGTCCATTACAATCTGACAAGGGGACATGGCTGGCTGCATTGACTCCCTCCACACCTGTCTCTCTGCTTCCTTTAACAGATTGCGGAATCGCTCGTCCCTCAGTATCCAATGAGGCAAGTCAGCCTGGCCCCGAAGCCTGCTCTCCTCCAGCCGCTGCTTCAACTCCCGCAGTGCATTCAACTCCTCGTTCAATCGCCGCTGCTTCGTCCTGGACGCCTGGAGATCCAGCTCCAAGTCCAGGGATGTCCGCGTCGGGTGTTCAACCAGGGGGGTTTTGAACGAAGGCTGCAGTGTGCAGGGAAAAAAGAAACACGCGCATGGTGAGGAACGCCTGGGTTATTCTGCATTGCTCTCATCCCGTTCATAACCTCCCACGCAAAATCCACACTTCCAGTACAGTTCTCCAAGAATGGCACAGTGGGTTAGCACTGCTGCCTTCGCAGCGCCAGGGAGTCTGGGTTCGATTCCCGGCGTGGGTCACAGCCTGTGTGGCGTTTGCACATTCCCCCCATGTCTGCATGGGTTTCCTCCCGCAGTCCGAAGATGTGCGGGTTAGGTGGATTGGCCGTGATAAATTGCCCCTTAGTGTCAGGGGGACTAGCTGGGGGTAAATGCATGGGATTATAGGGATAGGGCCTGTCTGGGATTGTGGTCAGTTCAGACTTCACAGAATCACAGAACCCTACAGTGCAGAAACAGGCCCTTCAGCCCATCGAGTCTGCACCCACCACAATCCCATCCAGGCCCTATCCCCATATTTCTACACATTTACTCGCTGATCCCTCTAACCTACACATCCCAGGACACTAAGGGGCAATCTTAGCATGGCCAATCAACCTAATCCGCACATCCTTGGACTGTGGGAGGAAACCGGAGCACCCGGAGGAAACCCACACAGACACAAGGAGAACGTGCAAACTCCACACAGACAGCGACCCGAGCCCTTGATGGGCTGAATGGCCTCCGTCTGCATTATATGGTTCTATGATTCTATTCTCAGAATTGAGCTTATATTCTTAGCTTGTGCATTCTTAGATCGAAGTTGCTACACTTCAAGTAGCTACCTCGTCCCCAATTTCACAGTAACTTCATTGCAGTGTTAATGTAAGCCTAATAAATAAAGTTTGAAGCTCGACCTGTAGTCACCTGTGTAACCAGTGGGTCTTAAATCTGCTGTCTTTTACAGATTAACCAACACAGATGAGTGTTCACTCTGTTTCCGTGTTACAATTCAGATCGGATTAATCAGGGATTGCGGGGAAAAGGCAGGAGAATATGGGGATGAGAAAAATATCAGCCACGATTGAACGGTGGCGCAGAATGGGCTGATGGGCTGAACGCCTAATTCTGCTCCGATATCTTACGGATGAACACTGCTCACAGTGTTAAGGGGCACGCGTTGTTTTAATAAACCCACTCAGCACAATCAAAGGGCAGCGCTGTGTCGTAATCCAGGTTGCTGGTGAGACCGGATCGGGAATTCGACACCCAGCTCTGGAAGCTGGTATCGTCACCTTAGAAGAGGCCCAGAGGCATCTGCAAGGACTCACCGCAGATGAGGTAAGACTTAAAAAGCTGGTGACCACATTGAGAAAAACAATGCCAGGGCTGGGTGCCCATTCATAGACTGTGACGGACTGGGGCAATGTCCCAGAATGTCACATAGCTGTTGGTGGGGGGGGGGTAAAGGCAGGGATTAGGAAGCACCTATTAATGAGGCACTGGGCATCGCGAAGGGTGGGGTAGGCGTCATCTGCCCACTGGTCATTTGCACATGTTGGTATTTGTCTCCTCCCCGCTCCTTTTAGCACATGTGCTATTTACAGACGCCCCTCAGAAAATTAAATCGATAGTTGGTGCCAAGGGGAAAAAATAATCGCATTTATGTAGCGCCTTTCGTGACCACCGGATTCTCAAAGCGTTCAAAAAGCCAATCGGGTACCTTTGAAGTGCTGTCGTGGTGTGTGTGGCACAGCGGCCGAATTAAGTGGAGGAAGCTCCTTCAAATAGTAACCAGATAAGGGCCACATTGCTTCTTTGCGAATAAATAATGGCCCACTCTTTTTCAGGATAGTATAACAGCGTCTTCCACGTACATCTGAGAGGGCAGAGTGACTGTGGCAGGGTGGCGCAGTGGGTCAGCACTGCTGCCTCACAGGGCCAGGGACCCGGGTTCAATTCCGGCCTCGGGTCACTGTCTGTGTGGAGTTTGCACATTCTCCCCGTGTCTGCGTGGGTTTCCTCCCACAGTTGAAAGATGTGTGGTTAAGGTTTATTGGCCATACTAAATGGACCCTAGTATCAAGTGATTAGCAGAGTAAACATGTGGGGTTTTGGGGGATGGGGTCTGGGCGGGACTGTGGTCAGTGCAGACTCAATGGGCAGAATGGCCTCGTTCTGCACCGTAATGATTCTATGACTGCATTTCAAGTAATCCTCCGTACTGCGTGGGAGTAAACACAGTAAGAAGTCTCACAACACCAAATAAGTCTATTGGACTTTAACCTGGTATTGTGAGACTTCTTACTGTGTTTACCCCAGTCCAATGCCAGCATCTCCGCATCCTACGCGGGAGTGCCAGCCTAGGTTTATGTGCTCAAGTCCCTGCAGTGGGAACTGAACCTAAAGCCACCAACTGAGTCATGACTGGTGATGGGACTTTTCTCGCATTCGTCATGCACTTCTTATTAAATTCCCAAACGGACTAAAATCCAAAATAACCAACTCAGATTTCACAGATACCGATGGCAGGGGAGGTTAAGACTCTGTTGTGGCAACCTCAGATCAAATTACATTTAAAACCGCGTGGAGGCGAGCTCACAAGAATTCTCCAAATGTCATCATTATAACGCCAACTCCGACTCTTTAGGTACACCGGTTCTCTCCTCGGAGTTTAAGATTAAGCCCCTCTCCCAAAAAACACCTCCCAAAACACTCCAGTGTTAATCCATCTTTCTGAGTCCACTGCGACATAACCAAGATTGTGTGTTTGGACAGCGCACGAGAACATCTCAAGTTAAAATATTGTAAGCAGCTTCTTCCATTCTTTATTATTCAAGCTAATAAAGGACGCACTATTGGACATGAGAATGAGACATGTAAAGGTAAGGAATAAATGAGATTTTCTATAAGAGACCCTGATAGACTGCGTCGAAGAGGAGTTCCTGCTGCCCATTCCAGTGGTTTTGATGGGTGTTTCCATCCCAGAAGTGCCTTCTGCCTTGGAATTATCCATGCCGCTTACCTGCTTGTAGCGCAGAGTGCGTCTCTCCAACGCGTTCCGGATGAACGGGGACCTTTTTGGAAGTGTGGAGCTGTCACTGTCACTTCGATAGAGCTGCGGTGAGGAAAATGCAGTTATTTGGACCTGTGCAATTTCACTTTACCATAACGCAGCAACCTCAGCTGATGTGTTGATCATATTTCCTGAACCTAACTTGTAATCTTCATCCGATAATACATTCTGAGGTTAGATTGCGCACAGGCACTCACATCTGGGTGAGCGTTCTGTCCGTGCACCTGTTAAACTGTTGCAGTAAATTGGACGCTGAATTATATGGGGATCGATAAAGTGAGCGGGAAGTTATACATCCCTATCTCCTGAAGGATGTGTTTTCCCTGGAAAGAATGTGGAGCGGGATTGAGTCAGGGAGCTTCCGAGCGGAAAGGAAATCTGACCATGACTGCCGTTCCTCGGAGACCCCAGGACAATATTTGTAGAACTAACACAAACAAAAAAGTGATTAAAGGAAAGGTTATAAAAAAGTTTAACGCCCTCATGATATTCTCCCCCTGCCAGGTCTGCTCACAGCAGTGTCCCAAGAGATTAATCTTTTAACCCTTGGAGGCTGCAGGGTAATCTTGGCAGATTGCGAGAACATCATTAATTCGCTCAGAGTTAAGGGCACACCGTCCGTGTGGAGTTTGCACATTCTCTCCGTGTCTGTGCGGGCTTTTCTCCGGGTGCTCCGGTTGTTCGAATGTAACCGGTGACAACCTTGTATCGGATGTAATGTGACCAAGCTGTGAGGGTCAGCTGACCCAGTAAACCATGGAACCAATTACAGAATGATGTGATAGTCAGCTGACTCGCTATCAATAAGAACCTGTTTGGAACTGTGGGGAGCTTGGATTGGCCCAGGGCAAGGCCCCAAGTTTGGAGTAATGGTGTTTCTTTATTAAACCCTTTCTTTGATTTATAAGTTGGAGTAAGTTTTGTTCTATTTTTTTATTGCCTGCATTTGAAGAGTTACTTCTGATGAGACACCGGTTTCAGTCCAAAGGTGTGTGGGTTAGGTGGACTGGCCATTCTAAAGTTCAGTAAAAAGTCTGACAACACCAGGTTTTAGTCCAACCTATTTATTTGATAATATTCTCACAAGCTTTCGAGGGGACTGCCCCTTCGTCAGGTGAATGGAGAGTTCTGGCCTCAGACAGAACATATAAAGCACAGACAGTTTAGAGATTACTGATTAGAATGCGAATCCTTACACCTAACCTGCTGTTCAAGTCTTAAAGTGGCTGATAATGTGAGTGGAAGGAGCACTGATCACAGGTTAAAGAGATGTGTATTGTCTCCAGACAGTACAGTAAGTGAGGTTTTGCAAACCCAGGCAAGTCACGGGGGTTACAGATAGTGCGACATGAACCCAAGATCCCTGTTGAGACCGTCCTCATGTGTGCGGAACTTGGCTATCAGTCTCTGTTCAGCGACTCTGCGCTGTCGTGTGTCATGAAGGCCGCCTTGGAGAATGAGGACGGTCTCAACAGGGATCTTGGGTTCATGTCGCATTATCTGTAACCCCCGTGACTTGCCTGGGTTTGCAAAACCTCACTTACTGTACTGTCTGGAGACAATACACATCTCTTTAAACTGTGATCAGTGCTCCTTCCACTCACATTATCAGCCACTTTAAGACTTGAACAGCAGGTTAGGTGTAAGGATTCGCATTCTAATCAGTAATCTCTAAACTGTCTGTGCTTTATATGCTCTGTCTGAGGTCAGAACTCTCCATTCACCTGACGAAGGGGCTAACCTCGAAAGCTTGTGAGAATATTATCAAATAAATTGGTTGGACTAAAACCTGGTGTTTGTCAGACTTTTTACTGTGTTTACGCCAGTCCAACGCCGGCATACCCACATCATTCTAAAGTTCCCCATTGTCAGGGGGGACTAGCTAGAGTAAATATGTGGGGTTTCACGTGCTCACTGTGTGGGAGTGTGGTCAGTACGGACTCGATGGGCTGAATGGTCTCCTTCTGAACCGGGGTTCTACGATTAGGGATAATAATGGGTATCTATCGTCAGTACAGCGAGTGGATCATGGTGTTTCTGGTATCACAGTGGGTGTTGTGCTGCTACTTACCCTGCAGACATACTGGCTCCGTGCTCCTGGCGAGAAAGTCTGTGAGCGGACGATGGTGCTACTGCGCACAAACGGAGACCCACGTGAGTGACGGCTGCCCCTTTCTTTCGGCCGAATCATAACCTCGTCAGGGAAAGGCTCTTCGGTGTTGGTCTCCTTGTCAACCTGTTGGAAATTACAGTCCAGTCAGTTTACTCAACGATGACAGTGGGAATGAACACCATACCGTCTCCATTCCACGTTGCTGCCTCTGGTTGTAACTGTACAGCAAGTTCCAAAATCACGCACTTCAGGTTAATGACTTGTGCAGTGAAACTATCCAGAAGGGGAACAAAACTGGCTTCTTTTTCCAAATACCTACTGAAGCCTCTGGCTTCATTAAACAATGACCGAGGAAAGGGTTTATTTATTAGTCGCAAGTGAGGCTTACATTAACACTGCAATGAAGTTACTGTGAAATTCCCCTAGTCGCCACACTCGGGCGCCTGTTCAGGTCGGATGCAGCTAAGCAGTGGAGTCAATGAGTGTAAACATTCCCTGCACCATTCATGTACTTAATTAAAGACAGCATAATGAATGTAAATTAGAGCTGTCACACATTTTAACACATCCTGCGAACAAAGAACTTACAACTCTCCCCGTTCCTAATGCCAACATCAGCATCTGAAACCTGGGTAAGGACTCGATTAAATCGAGTCCTTACCCAGGGCGGCACGGTAGCACAGTGGTTAGCACTGCTGCTTCACAGCTCCAGGGTCCTGGGTTCGATTCCCGGCTCGGGTCACTGTCTGTGTGGAGTTTGCACATTCTCCTCGTGTCTGTGTGGGTTTTCTCCGGGTGCTCCGGTTTCCTCCCACAGTCCAAAGATGTGCGGGTTAGGTTCATTGGCTATGCTAAAATTGCCCCTTAGTGTCCTGGGATGTGTAGGTT
The DNA here is from genome assembly GCA_037974335.1 of Prionace glauca. NCBI lineage: Eukaryota > Metazoa > Chordata > Chondrichthyes > Carcharhiniformes > Carcharhinidae > Prionace > Prionace glauca. Next base: position 87,897,442 of record CM075733.1, on the reverse strand, counting down.
AGAGGGATTAGCAGGTAAAATGTGTAGGGATATGGGGATAGGTTCTGGGTGGGATTGTGTTCGGTGCAGACTCGATGGGCCGAAGGGCCTGTTTCTGCACTGTAGGGTTCTATAATGTTCTATAATTCTATAAAAATCGATCGGAAACATAAGCCTCCTTGTGATTTCAGAAGCATAGATTTAAACATTTCAACGCCAAAACATTTTGCTAGCAGAATAAAATGGATGGCAATTCACTCTGCTTCTCTCTCACATCTCTTGGTCCGGGGGGTCTTATTCTCAGACTTGATGGTGGCACGGTGGTTAGCACTGCTACCTCACAGCGCCAGGGACCCGGGTTCGATTCCCGGCTCGGGTCACTGCCTGTGTGGAGTCTGCACATTCTCCCCGTGTCTGCGTGGGTTTCCTCCGGGTGGCTCCGGTTTCCTCCCACAGTCTGAAAGACGTGCTGGTTAGGGTGCACTGGCCGTGCTAAATTCTCCCGCAGTGTAACCCGAACAGGCGCCGGAGTGTGGCGACTAGGGGATTTTTCACAGTAGCTTCATTGCGGAGTTAGAAGTAAGCTTATTTGTGATTAATAAATAACCTGGGGCACAGAATCTAAACCGACACTTCGTCACATTCACTGAGGGAGTGCTGTGCTGCTGGAGGTGCCTCTCATCCAGAAGAGACATAAAACCAAGGTCTCCACTGCTTGACATGAGGGTCTTGGTGGGGGGAGGAATTTGGAATTGGTGGCGTTGCCACAATAATTTGCTATTCTTGGTGCTGCAGGAGGTGCTGTTAACCTGCCCAAGCTGCTGCCATAAATCTTGGAGATCATTAATCCTTCCGTCCCAGTGCGGCAGTGATGGATGGCGTCCAGAGGCAATGGACACCAGTCAAACAAAAGGCTTGGCCCTGGATGGTGCAAAGCTCCACACTTCTTGTTATCCAGGTGAGAATCCCATCACACTTCCAACCAGAATCTTGTAACTGGTGAAGAGACTTTGATGGTTAAGAAGGTGATCCAGTCTTCAGAGAAGTTGAATCATAGAATCCCGACAGTACAGGAGGCCATTCGGCCCATCGGGTCTGCACTGGCTCCAATGGAACACCTTACCCAGGCCTATCCCCGTTACATAAGAACATAAGAAATAGGAGCAGGAGTAGGCCATCTGGCCCATCGAGCCTGCCCCGCCATTCAATAAGATCATGGCTGATCTGTCGTGACTCAGCTCCACCTTCCCGCCCTCTCCCCATAACCCTTAATCCCTTCTCTTATCAAAAACCCATCAACCCGTTTCTTAAAAATATTTAGCGAGGCAGCCTCCACCACTTCAACGGGCAGAGAATTCCAGAGATTCACCACCCTTTGAGTGAAGAAGTTCCTCCTCAACTCTGTTCTAAACCGCCCCCCCTTTATCTTGAGGCTGTGCCCCCTAGTCCTACTGTCTTTTTTGAGCGGGAACAGTCTCTCCACCTCTATCCTATCCATCCCATTCATCATCTTATACATCTCAATAACATAGAACATAGAACCCTAGAACATAGAACCCTACAGTGCAGAAACAGGCCCTTCGGCCCATCGAGTCTGCACTGAACACAATCCCACCCAGACCCTATCCCCATATCCCTACACATTTTACCTGCTAATCCCTCTAACCTACACATCCCAGGACACTAAGGGGCAATTTTAGCATAGCCAATGAACCTAACCCGCACATCTTTGGACTGTGGGAGGAAACCGGAGCACCCGGAGAAAACCCACGCAGACACGAGGAGAATGTGCAAACTCCACACAGGCAGTGAGCCGAGCCGGGAATCGAACCCAGGACCCTGGAGCTGTGAAGCAGCAGTGCTAACCACTGTGCTACCGTGCCGCCCCAAACACCTACCTACACATCTTGGGACACTAAGGGGCAATTTAGCATGGCCAATCTTAACCAGTACATCACAGTAACTTCATTGCAGTGTTAAGGTAAGCCTACTCGTGACTAATAATAAATAAACTTCGGACGGTGGGAGGAAACCAGAGCACCCGAAGGAAACCCAGGCAGACACGGGGAGAATGGTCAAGCTCCACACAGTTGCCCAAGGCCTGGGATTTAACCCGGGTCCCTGGGGCTGTTCTGCATTCGGTTGGGCTCTGCCCAGTGATACCGATGGTGGTGGTGAAAGGAAGGGTGGGGTTTTGGGACAGAGGCGACACAATGAAGGTGCTGAGCTGAAAGTCATGGGGAAGTGAATGGGGACTTTCTTTGTTCAGACGAGCTATTTCCTAGTATTAACCCTGTTACTTGCCAGTCCACACCTAGATGTTATTCAGGTGCTGTTAGAGATTGTATACGCTGTTTCATTACCAGAGGAGCCAGCGAGTCGGAGAGTTTTACAGCGCAACAAAGGCCCTTCGCCCCATTGTAAAGTGAAGTTTATTTATTAGTCACAAGTACGGCTTATATTAACACTGCAATGAAATTACTGTGAAGATCCCCTAGTCTCCACACCCCAGCACCTAGCCTGGGCGGCACGGTAGCACAGTGGGTTAGCACTGCTGCTTCACAACTCCAGGGTCCTGGGTTCGATTCCCGGCTCGGGACACTGTCTGTGTGGAGTCTGCACATTCTCCTCGTGTCTGCGTGGGTTTCCTCCGGGTGCTCCGGTTTCCTCCCACAGTCCAAAGATGTGCGGGTTAGGCTGATTGGCCGTGGTGGGAAATTGCCCCCTGGTGTCCAGGGATGTTAGAGGGAGTAGTGGGTAGGGCCTGGGTGGGGTTGTGTTCAGTACAGACTCGATGGGCCGAAGGGCCTCTTTCTGCACTGTAGGGTTATACGGTTCTAACCAGCGCGTCGCTCGGACTGTGGGAGGAAACCGGAGCACCCGGAGGAAACCCACGCAGACACGGGGAGAACATGCAAACTCCACACAGACAGTGACCCGAGCCGGGAATCGAACCCCAGGTCCCCGGCTCTGTGAGGCAGCAGCGCCACCGTCACATTTGGCTTGGAGACTGTCTGTATAACACTGCCGCGAACAGTGCACGGATCCTAAATGGATGTAACCAAACCACAAAGGGCTGTCAAGGCAGATGCCTACCTTCATTCGCGGGACTCTCATTCTGATGGAGGTAAACTGGCTCACTTGCTCTGCAAACTCATGCAGCTGGCTCCCATTTCCATCCACACCACTCAGCTGCTCCACCACAGGGTACTGGGGGCTGAGCTGAGCACTGTTGCTGCAGCCACTGTCCACGGACTCTGCCTGCCAGCTCCTGGGGAAAGGCAAATCAACACAACCTAAGTGGCACTTGGGTAAAGGTTAGCACTCGTCAACAAAAGCCGCACACTGCGTCAATAAACTGACAACCCGATTAAAAAAGGGGCCAAAAAGATTGATGCGGGGTCAAGAACACTCGAGAACTGTGTTGCCACTCCTCACAATGATTAGATATACAAAGACCAAGCTCCATCTAATTCACTCCCTACCAAATTGGCAGTCCCACGGTGCACCAGCAATGGCGTTGTTGGCCAATGATAGCAATCTATCTTCACCAGTAGGGCGGCACGGTGGCACAGTGGTCAGTACTGCTGCCTCACAGCGCCAGGGACCTGGGTTCGATTCCCAGCTCGGGGTCACTGCCTGTGTAGAGTTTGTACATTCTCCCCGTGTCTGCGTGGGTTTCCTCCCACAGTCCAAAAATGTGCGGGTTAAGGTTGATCGGCCGTGCTAAAATTGCCCCTTGGTGTCCTGAGATGCGTAGGTTAGAGGGATTAGCGGGAAATGTGTAGGGGTATCAGGGGGGAGGTGGGATTGTGGTCGGTGTAGACTCAATGGGCTAAAGGGCCTCTTTCTGCACTGTAGGCTTCTATGTTCTAAGTTAGTCTAAAACAGAACCTGGAGGTGGCTGGTTAGCGCAGATGGTTAGAGCGTGGCGCTAATAATGGCAAGGTCACTGGTTCAATCCCCCAATAAGATTGAGCTGTCAGCATGGTGCTTTCTGTAAATTCCTACAGGGTTATTGTGGAACTGTAAGACAACTTAGAAATAATGGCACTAAAACAGACCCAAACATGACCCAAGGAGCTCCCCTCGCTCCTGGGCAGCTTCAGGAACCCACACCAGTACTCTCACCTGCTCCCCCACCCCAGGCATGCTGCCAACTACCATTAGAGTTCTACCACCTCGCCCGTGCTGACTCCGAGGCTCCGACAACAGAGATTTTCGTTGACCAGGCCGTAAATCCCTGCCTCACGTGTCCCAAATCGAATGATACAGTGCAGAAAGAGGCCCATCGAGTCTGCACCGACCACAATCCCACCCAGGGCCCCATCCCCGTACCCCCCACACATTTACCCACTAATCCCTCCAACCTACACACCCCAGGACACTAAGGGGCAATCTTAACGTGGCCAATCAACCTAACCCGCACACCTTTGGACTGTGGGAGGAAACCCACGCAGACACGGGGAGGATGTGCCAACTCCGCACAGGCAGTGACCCGAGCCAGGATTCGAACCCCAGGTCCCTGGAGCTGCGAAGCAACAGTGCTGACCACTGTGCTACCGTGTATTGCTTGCAATACGGCATCCCAGAGTGTTCGGAAATCAATTTGTATTTGAATGGGTCCGTACTAAAATCGTCGCCCAGTGTGCGAGGGAGCACATTGCTCACTGAATCATTGGGCTGGATTTCCACTGACTGCTCTTGCAGATTAACCCTGAAATACAGTCCGTGTCCTCGCGTTCTACGGTTCCAGAGGAAGGTGGAACAGCTCGGCACGGTCTAGATTATCTCATCCCTCTAGAATCCAAAACAAAAGCAGCAACTGTATCACCCTTCATTTCGGCAGAACCAACGGGATGAACGAGTACACTATCAAGGGCAGGAGTCTTAGTAGCGTTGAAGAGCAGAAGGATCTCGGGGTCCGGGTCCACAGGACTCTTAAATCGGCCTCGCAGGTGGAGGAGGTGGTCAAGAAGGCGTATGGTGTACTGGCCTTCATTAATCGAGGGATTGAGTTTAGGAGTCGGGAGGTAATGCTGCAACTTTACAGGACCCTCGTCAGGCCTCATTTGGAGTACTGTGCGCAGTTCTGGTCGCCTCACTATAGGAAAGACGTAGAAGCTATTGAAAGGGTGCAGAGGAGATTTACAAGGATGTTGCCTGGACTGGGAGGCATGCCTTATGAAGATAGGTTGAGGGAGCTGGGATTCTTTTCCCTGGAGACGCGAAGGTTGAGAGGCGACCTGATAGAAGTTTATAAAATGTTGAGAGGAATAGATAGGGTGGACTCTCAGAGGCTATTTCCCCGGGTTGAAATGGTCGCTACGAGAGGACACAGATTTAAGGTGCGGGGAGGGAAGTACAGAGGTGATGTTAGGGGTAAGTTTTTCACTCAGAGGGTGGTGAGTGAATGGAATCGGCTGCCGTCGTCGGTGGTGGAAGCGAACTCACTGGGGTCTTTTAAAAGACTTCTGGATGAGTATATGGGGTTTAATGGGATTGGGGGTTATAGATAGGTCTATAGATTGGTGGGGTTGATGCGATCGGCGCAACTCGAGGGCCGAAGGGCCTGTATGTGCTGTAATGTTCTATGTTCTATATTAACATCATCACTCCTCATAATCCCCACCCTCCATCCCCCACTTAATTCCTATTAAAGTCAACACCCTCCTCCAGACTGACACTCGTTCTCCTCCCCTCAGTAAAAATAAGCTCAAAAGAATAGAAGGAACATTAAAGGAACAGTTAAGTGGCACCTTCTCCCCAGAGAAGATCTCAATGGGTTGCACTTTCTGAAATTATCGCTGGTTTCAAACACTGTTGTGTTATTACAGGCGGAGGGAGGGTCAAACTGAATGGATCTGCTGGCTGGCTCTGAATTATTGGTCGAGTTAGTTTGTCGCAAAAACCCAGCTTGCAGGTGCAGCAGGTGGTCAGGAAGGCGAATGGGATGCTGGCCTTCATAGCGAGGGGGATTGAATATAAAAGTAGGGAGGTCTTGCTGCAGCTGTATAGGGCACTGGTGAGGCCGCAGCTGGAGTACTGTGTGCAGTTTTGGGCGCCGCACCTGCGCAAGGATATTTTGGCCTTGGAGGGAGTGCAGAGGAGGTTTACTAGGCTGATACCGGAGTTGAGGGGAGTGAGTTATGAGGAGAGGCTGAATAAACTAGGCTTGTGCTCGTTAGAGTTTAGAAGAATGAGGGGAGATCTCATTGAGACGTATAAGATGATGAATGGGATGGATAGGATAGAGGTGGAGAGACTCTTCCCGCTCAGAAAGGATAATAGGACTAGGGGGCACAGCCTCAAGATAAAGGGGGGGCGGTTTAGAACAGAGTTGAGGAGGAACTTCTTCACTCAAAGGGTGGCGAATCTCTGGAATTCTCTGCCCGTTGAAGTGATGGAGGCTGCCTCGCTGAATATATTTAAGACGCGGGTAGATAGGTTTTTGACAGACAAGGGAATTAAGGGTTATGGGGAGAGGGCGGGAATGTGGAACTGAGCCACGACAGATCAGCCATGATCTTATTGAATGGCGGGGCAGGCTCGAGGGGCTGGATGGCCTACTCCTGCTCCTATTTCTTACGTTCTTAACCTGACGGCAGAAACTCCTTCAGTAACCCGTCGAAATTATCCCACCGTTTAAACGGTTCCACTGTACAAAGACAAGTCAGCTCAGTGCTGACAGACACTCAGTATGTGGCTGTCTGAACTGACAAGAATTCCTGGATCGCTGGAGTCCACACTAATTGTGGTTTCGACCGGTTGCGTTATTGAGTCTTGGATCCAGTTAAATCACTGAGGTCTACGTCGGGCCTTTCAGTTTTAGAATCAGAGTTTTATTTAAACGGCACCCTTCTCAGGATGTCCCAGATCACTCTCGTGTGGGAGTCTGACACAGAAGCCAAAGAATCGTGGACAGTGTATCCACAGTGCAGAAGGAGGCCATTTGGCCCCTCCAATCTGCACCAACCTCCATCCACACAACCCCGCATAGTTACCCTGTGAGTCCCCCTGGACACTAAGGGACAATTTAGCGCGGTCAATCAACCTAACCCGCACACCTTTGGACTGTGGGAGGAAAACCGAACACCCGGAGGAAACCCATGCGGACACGGGGAGAATGTGCGGGCTCCGCAAAGACAGTTAGACTGACGCTTGATTGGCTGCGAGCCCCCACCGTTTCAAAGTACCTTTCTGACACGGCTTCCGTTTTCTCTTCCTTCATTTCTTCCTGGATTTCCTCCTCCGTACATTCCAACTTCACCCTCTCCTCTGCTAACTGTTTCTCCACCGCCTCCAGCTGGGCTGTTGTCCTTGCTAAAAGCATGGATACCGCATCCTGCAGCGGATAAAAACCAACACATCAGCATGTTCATCCACGCAACGTCACTCTGCAATTGGCAGTGGAGGAGGGAGTGAGGGGGGGGGCGATCAGGGCTGGGGGGGTTGGGGGAGAATTGGAGATCAGGGCTGGCAGTGGCAGGAGTACACCACAGAATCCCTACAGTGCAGCACGAGGCCATTCGGCCCATAAACTCTGCACCGACACTATCCCCACAACCGCACACATTTACCCCGCTGAATCCCTCGAACCGACACATCCCAGGACAATCGAGCGCGGCCAATCAACCTAACCCGCATATCGTTGGACTGCGGGAGGAAGCTGGAGCAAACCCACGCAGACACGGGGAGAATGCGCAAACTCCACACAGACAGTGACCCCGGCCGGGAATCGAACCTGGGCCCCTAGAGCAGTGAGGCAGCAGTGCTAACCCACTGCGCCACCCTTAACTTAACACTTAGTATTTAGTCGAAGAGCAAGTACACAGAGGGTCAGGCTGAATGGCCTTCTGTTTGGTTTGCTTTCATGGCTAAATGAGTGGCATGTGAAACACCTTACTAACTAAGGTTTAGCCATCCAAAAACATTGCCGGAAGGTTCTATAATGTGGTGGCTATGTTTACTGAGCTCGCAATCAAGATGCCTCGACTAATAATCCGGAGAATATCAATTCAAATTCCACAGATAGAATTGCAAGTTTGACTCTAGTTAAAGAGAATATAGTGAAGATGGTGAGGGGGAAAGAGCAGCAGGTTTAGATAAATAAGTGTGGAAGAGGGCTCAAAGTAAAGTTTATTTATTCGTCACATGTAGGCTTACATTAACACTGCAATGAAGTTACTGTGAAATTCCCCTAGTCGCCACACTCCGGCGCCCGATCGGGTCAATGCACCCTAACCCAGCGCTTCTTTCAGACTGTGGGAGGAAACCGGAGCACCCGGAGGAAACCCACGCAGACACGGGGAGAATGTGCGAACTTCACACAGACCTAAGCCAGGAATCGAACCCGGGCCCCTGGCGCTGTGAGGCAGCAGTGCTGACCACTGCGCCGCCCCCATAGTGGAATATAGACTCGGAATGAACTGTTTCTGTGCTGTAAATTCTACATAAAAACTGGTACCCAGGAAAAGTGTCTCTCAGCTGGTCGCTAATGTGCTTCAGAGAAGGAGACATACCATTCCTACCCAGTCTGGCCCATTCGTAACACAGGGCCCGCACCAACTTAACCACGTTCTTGAGTTTTGGATCAAACCATTTCAAGTTGCACTGAGCTGGTAATGGTTCGAGCAGCTGGTTCGCTGCCACAAGGAATGGGTAACAAATGCCACCCCTCAGCAGTGACGCCCAAACTGTTTTTGGGCGGCACGGCAGCGCGGGTGGTTAGCACTGCAGCCTCACAGCGCCAGGGACCCGGGTTCAATTCCCGGCTCGGGTCACTGCCTGTGCGGAGTTTGCACATTCTCCCCGTGTCTGCGTGGGTTTCCTCCGGGTACTCCGGTTTCCTCTCTCAGTCCAAAGATGTGCGGGTTAGGTTGATTGGCTAAATTACTCCTTAGGGTGCGTAGGTTAGAGAGATTAATGGGTAAATATGTCGGGATATGGGGGCAGGATTGTGGTCAGTGCAGACTCGATGGGCCGAAGGGCCTCTTTCTGTACTGTAGAGATTCTAAGCTACTAAGGAAAGAAAAACTGCCCGAATAACAAAGGGTGGTGGTGGTGGTGGGGGGTGGGTGGGGGGGGGGGAGAGGACATTGCTCAAACGACCAGCTCGTAGAGCAGGTTCACACCGGTCGGAGCTGGTGTTTGACTTGACTTTTCAGCACCATGAACTATCAGCGGCACAGCGGTCAGCGCCGCTGCCCCACGGCGCCAGGGAACCAGGTTCGATTCCCGGCTTGGGTCTGCGTGGAGTTCGCACATTCTCCCCATGCCTGCGCGGGTTTCCTCCGCCAGTCCGAAAGACGGGCTGGTTAGGGTGCGTTGACCCGAACAGGCGCCAGCAGGTGGCCTCGAGGGGGAACTGTCACAGTAACTTCCGCTGCAGTGTTAACACGAGCCTCATTGTGACTAACAAATCAAACTTTAAGCTGGCGCGCTTTGCGATAAGTTGGCACTTAAGTCCTCACCTTCATTTCGCTGTCCGTCAGCTTCTCAGTGGCTCTGCTCTTGGACTTGGCAATTGTTCCCATACCACTGAAGGTGAGCAACTGGTACCACTGTAACAACATTCCACTCAGCCTTTCAAAATCAGCCAGACTTATCTGAACAACCCCCTAGTCAAAAGAAAGACATTTAGAGATTAGACGCACCGACGTATCGAGGCTTGAGAGAACTATCCTGAGCCTCGCTCACGTTACGCTGCTGAGTTATCGCAGTTCAAGAAGCTCGACACAATAACGGCTCACTTGTATCGCACCGCCTCCCCCCCCCACCCACCCCACCCACCCTCCCGCTGGACCAGAAGCTCTGGGTTCGAGCCCAGGTCTTGGGAGAGGCATTTGACACGATTCAGCAGGCTGGTCATCTACGGTGCTACGAAGGCTAACAAAAATACGAGGAGCTCTCGAGAAGGGCATCAGATACATGGGGAAACACCGGCAAGTGCCCCTCCATGCCACGCAGCATCCCGATTTGGAAATACATCGCCGTCCCTTCACCGTGGCTGGGTTGAAATTCCCTCCCCGAGGGCGTCCACAGCACGTGGACCGCAGCGGTTCAAGAAGGAGGCAATAAATGCTGGCCAGCCCCCGACAAATTTGCGGATGACACCAAGATTGGGGGAACGGCAAATTGTGCGGAGGGTGTGTGTGGAGAGTCTGCAGAAGGATCTAGATAGGCTGGGCGAATGGGCCAGGAAATGGCAAATGGAATTTAATGTTGGCAAGTGTGAGGTGGTCCACTTTGGTAGGAGGAACGGTAGGAAGGACTATTACTTACGGGGCGAAAAACTGCAGCAGGCGACGGTGCAGAGGGACCTCGGGGTCCTTGTGCATGAGTCGCAAAAACCCAGCTTGCAGGTGCAGCAGGTGGTCAGGAAGGCGAATGGGATGCTGGCCTTCATAGCGAAGGGGGATTGAATATAAAAGTAGGGAGGTCTTGCTGCAGCTGTATAGGGCATTGGTGAGGCCGCAGCTGGAGTACTGTGTGCAGTTTTGGGCGCCGCACCTGCGCAAGGATATTTTGGCCTTGGAGGGAGTGCAGAGGAGGTTTACTAGGCTGATACCGGAGTTGAGGGGGTTGAGCTATGAGGAGAGGCTGAATAAACTAGGCTTGTACTCGTTAGAGTTTAGAAGAATGAGGGGAGATCTCATTGAGACGTATAAGATGATGAATGGGATGGATAGGATAGAGGTGGAGAGACTCTTCCCGCTCAGAAAGACAGTAGAACTAGGGGGCACAGCCTCAAGATAAAGGGGGGGGCGTTTTAGAACAGAGTTGAGGAGGAACTTCTTCACTCAAAGGGTGGTGAATCTCTGGAATTCTCTGCCCGTTGAAGTGGTGGAGGCTGCCTCGCTAAATATTTTTAAGAAGCGGGTTGATGGGTTTTTGATAAGAGAAGGGATTAAGGGTTATGGGGAGAGGGCGGGAAGGTGGAACTGAGCCACGACAGATCAGCCATGATCTTATTGAATGGCGGGGCAGGCTCGAAGGGCCAGATGGCCTACTCCTGCTCCTATTTCTTATGTTCTTATGACGCCCGTGTCCAATAATGAATTTAAAAAAAAAACCCCCAGCCAGAACTTGGTCAGCACTTCAGCCACTGGCCTGAACATCCGACTGCCCCTTCCGCAGTGTACAGTCTGCACTGTCTACAGCACTCGACAAGGCTCCTACTGCAGCCTTGTTCAAACCCATAGCTTCCACCACCCAGAAAGGACAGGGACAGCACCTGGAAATATCACTACCCCCCCCCCCCCCCGCCCCCGGCAAGTCACACACAAATATCATCGCTGGGCCCACGGAGCGCTTAAACGTGAATTCACGTCCTGACTGAGGACAGCTGCAAGGTTGCAATACACTGGAAGCCAGGGACCAGGGGTGAACGGGACCCTGCCGGAGGAGTGTGGGCAGCTCACCTCCGCTACTCAGAGCTGGCTGCGATGTGAACGTGAAACCAGTTCGCACCTCGATTTTGCAATGTGAACGAGGACATCAATGGCAGGGACAGGGCAATCGGCACCTACCAATAACTCTTCCTGTGCTTGCTGATCGGTGGAGCATATATCCAGACGCAGAGTCTTTAACCTCAGCATGCTGGGCATCACGGGCACCTGAAACGATTCGCTGAATGTTAGAAGTGCCTGAACGTCTACAGCCTTGGAGCAGAGGGTAAATGTCGTGCCTGGGTCGAGTGGAAGCAGCGAGATCCTTATATACCTGCAAAGGAGGACAGAAGCACTCATGTTTAATGCATAGTCCGAGTTTTAAGGGACAATCTTAGTCTCACGCCACCACCTTTATTTCTACTTATTAGTCTCTAGGAGGCTTACATTAACGCTGCAATGAAGTTACTGTGAAAATCCCTTAATCTCCACACTTTGGTGCCTGTTTGGTTACACCGAGGGAGAATTTTGCGCAGCCAACTCATCCAACCGCCTTTGGACTGTGGGAGGAAACCGGAGCAAACCCACGCAGACACGGGGAGAACGTGCAGACTCTGTACAGACAGCGACCCAAGCCGGGAATCCAACCCGGGTGCCTGGCGCTGTGAGGCAACAGCGCTAACCGCTGTGCCCGCCGTGCCGCCCCTAGCAGTGGCCGGAGCCAAACTGGGTTAGTACCCCATTGAATGGCCTGATGACTTTAAAGGAGCATCAAATTGGGCATCTGATCCCAGCCCACGCCCTTTCCACTGGATGTTAAGCTAATCATGATGTGGGTATGCCGGCGTTGGACTGGCGTAAACACAGTAAAAAGTCTGACAACACCAGGTTTTAGTCCAACCGATTTATTTGATAATATTCTCACAAGCTTTCGAGGTTAGCCCCTTCGTCAGGTGAATGGAGAGTTCTGGCCTCAGACAGAGCATATAAAGCACAGACAGTTTAGAGATTGCTGATTAGAATGCGAATCCTTACACCTAACCTGCTGTTCAAGTCTTAAAGTGGCTGATAATGTGAGTAGAAGGGGCACTGATCACAGTTTAAAGAGATGTGTATTGTCTCCAGACAGTACAGTGAGTGAGGTTTTGCAAACCCAGGCAAGTCACGGGGGTTACAGATAGTGCGACATGAACCCAAGATCCCTGTTGAGACCGTCCTCATGTGTGTGGAACTTGGCTATCAGTCTCTGTTCAGCGACTCTGCGCTGTCGTGTGTCATGAAGGCCGCCTTGGAGAATGCTTACCCGAAGGTCAGAGGCTGAATGCCTGTGACCGCTGAAGTGTTCGCCAACAGGAAGGGAACAGTCTTGCCTGGTGACTGTCGAGCGATGTTCATTCATCCGTTGTCGTAGCGTCTGCATGGTCTCCCCAATGTACCATGCTTCGGGACATCCTTTCTTGCAACGTATCAGGTAGACAATGTTGGCCGAGTTACAAGAGTATTTACCATGGACCTGGTGGATGGTGTTCTCACGTGTGATGATGGTATCCATGTCGATGATCCGGCATGTCTTGCAGAGGTTGCTGTGGCAGGGTTGTGTGGTATTGTGGTCACTGTTCTCCTGAAGGCTGGGTAGTTTGCTGCGGACAATGGTCTGTTTGAGGTTGTGTGGTTGTCTGAAAGCAAGAAGTGGGGGTGTGGGGATAGCCCTGGCGAGATGTTCGTCTTCATCAATGATATGTTGAAGACTCCGGAGAAGATGTCGTAGCTTCTCCGCTCCGGGGAAGTACTGGACGACGAAGGGTACTCTGTCCATTGTGTCCTGTGTTTGCCTTCTGAGGAGATCGGTGCGGTTTTTCGCTGTGGCACATCGGAACTGCCGATCTATGAGTCGAGCACCATATCCTATTCTTATGAGGGCATCTTTCAGGGTCTGGAGGTGTCTGTCACGATCCTCCTCATCTGATCAAATCCTGTGTATACGGAGGGCTTGTCCATAGGGAATAGCTTCTTTAACATGTTTAAGGTGGAAACTGGAGAAGTAGAGCATTGTGAGATTGTCTGTGGGTTTGCGGTACAGTGAGGTGCTGAGGTGACCGTCCTTAATGGAGATGCGTGTGTCCAAGAATGCAACTGATTCTGGGGAATAGTCCATGGTGAGTCTGATGGTGGGGTGGAATTTGTTGATATCATCATATAGTTGTTTCAGTGATTGTTCACCATGAGGCCAAAGGAAGAAAATGTCATCGATGTATCTAGTGTATAGCATCGGTTGAAGATTCTGTGCAGTGCCGCACACATGAGGACGGTGTCAACAGGGATCTTGGGTTCATGTCGCGCTATCTGTAACCCCCGTGACTTGCCTGGGTTTGCAAAACCTCACTTACTGTACTGTCTGGAGACAATACACATCTCTTTAAACTGTGATCAGTGCTCCTTCCACTCACATTATCAGCCACTTTAAGACTTGAACAGCAGGTTAGGTGTAAGGATTCGCATTCTAATCAGTAATCTCTAAACTGTCTGTGCTTTATATGCTCTGTCTGAGGCCAGAACTCTCCATTCACCTGACGAAGGGGCTAACCCCGAAAGCTTGTGAGTATATTATCAAATAAATCGGTTGGACTAAAACCTGGTGTTGTCAGACTTTTTACTGTGTTAAGCTAATATCAGTGTTCCCTCATCACCTATAAGGCCCGCTTTCATTTCTCATCTACTCCCCTGCTAAATCTGATGCTGGTAGTTCACAAAGTGAAAGTTATCACATCAGTGTTAGATATTTAAAAGGGGTGCATGATTACGAGATGGTAAGGGATCTTATAGAGACGTATAAGATAATGAAGGGGATGGATAGGGTAGAGGTAGAGAGACTCTTCCCGCTTAGAAAGGACAGCAGGACTAGAGGGCACAGCCTCAAGATAATGGGGGGGGGGGGGCAGTTTAGATCAGAGTTGAGGAGGAACTTCTTCACTCAAAGGGTGGTGAATCTCTGGAATTCTCTGCCCATTGAAGTGGTGGAGGCTGCCTCGCTAAGTATATTTAAGTCACGGGTAGATAGGTTTTTGGTAGGCAAGGGAATTAAAGGTTATGGGGAGAGGGCGGGAAAGTGGAACTGATCCACTTCAGATCAGCCATGATCTTATTGAATGGCGGGGCAGGCTCGGAGGGCTAGATGGCCTACTCCTGCTCCTGTTTCTTATGCTACGTGATTTGATGGTGGTGTTATTAGGGTGCGTGCTTAGACTGCTGTCTTATTTTCAGTTGTGGACGCTGCTGGAATGAGCAGCTCTTTAATAAAACGTCTGGTTTGAATCCACGTGTGCAAACCTTGTTTCTTCTCTTTTGGCGTAACACCCACAACCTCTAACGCAGTTAGGGCATCGCAGAAAAGAAAACTGGTGGCGAGTCAGGGTTTGGTTTCACCGCCGTAATTTCCAACTTACACTTTGTTCCCATCTTTCGCCTGTAGGGCACCCAGATTCCGTAACTGAAGAACGTGAATGATGAGGCACTCATCTCGGTGATCGTACCTTCAGATCAAACAAAAACACTGTTAGCGTACATGCCAAGGGAGACTTGCATTTACATAGCACCTTTCACAACTTAAGGATGTCCCGAAGTGCTTGCTCGGCAGTCAATGAAGTAGATAAATGGTCACATTTATAATAAATTACTATCATCAGGATATTATTGCCAGGTAGTTAATCCATGAGTTACAATGAGAGGCGATGAGTTTATGTTTTCTGGATTATTAGTCCTACGGTTAATCTAATAACCGTAGATTATTAGTTCTACGGTGTAGAACACCGTAGGGACGCTGTTCTACACGAATCTACGCTATTCGTGTAGAACAGCGTCCCTACAGTGCAGGAGGAGGCCATTCGCTCCATCGCGTCTGCAATGACTGCAATCCCACCCAGGCCCTCTCCCAGTAACTCCCGCACATCTCCCATTAATCCCCCTGACGCTGGGGTCGATTGAACATGGCCAGTCAACCGAACCCACACATCTTTAGGATTGCAGGACGAAACCCCAGAGGAAACCCACGCAGACACGGGGAGGACACACAGTGAGCACGTGA